>CM052808.1:58880058-58910296 GCA_028533885.1 Nasua narica
TTCCTTTGTGGAATTTGAGTAAATCTCCCCACCTTTTTTGGACCTTGATATCCTCATCTGTAAAAAAGGAAGTTTACATAGATTTATAGTTTTTAACTTGTGTTTGAAAGGTGCTCTGCTGTTCCATAGACATTTGGTTTGAACTTATTTTAAAGTATATTTTTAATTTCTTTTAAGAATTATAGCCAAAAAAAAAAAACCACCTCATGCTTAAATGGGTTGTTTCTCGAATTTTAACATATTGAAACTTTCAATGTGTTAATCTTATTTTTAGCTTATCTCAAAGTTTATTCTGACATCTTTAACTAAAAAATAATTTGAGATTGTCAACTATTAAAAAAAAGCTGATTATACATTTGCCCTAACTTATCTCTGCAACTCTGGATTTTCTCAATAATATACAATTAAAATTTACAAATTAACTGGATAGGGGCATCTGGGTGGCTCAGTCAGTTAAGCTTCTGATCCCAAGGTCATGATCCCAGGATCCTGGGATCGAACCCCGCATTGGGCTCCCTGCTCAGCAGGAAGCTTGCTTCTCCCTCTCCCTCTCCCACTCCCCCTGCTTGTGTTCTCTCTTGCTGTGTCTCTCTCTCTATCAAATAAATAAAATCTTTAAAAAAATAAAAAGGAAATAAACTGGATAGTATTACATAATAATCAAGTACGGTGTTCTCATTGTCTTTATAATTAAATGGTTCGAATTTTACTAAAAGTGGAGTAAATTAAATAGCATAGTCCAGTGTCTGTCTTGTAAGTGTTGAGTAATTACTAGCAGTTCTCCATTGTGTGTATTTGGTTTCGTAAGATTTGTTTTTAACATATTCTGCAACACTACCTCTGAGACCCCTTCAGATTTGATATTCTATATAGATAACACTTTTACATGTAAAACAAAATATATTTGTGACCCTCCAGACATGATAGTATATACTATTATGCCATTAATGACTTTAGTAAAAGGCAGAGGATTAAAATAATAAAATAAGTAAATGGTAACCATTATAGAAGAAATGTAAGCAGTATCTTAATTAATGAATTTGCTAATTACTTTTCCCGCTGTTTGGCTGTCAGCTGAAACACATTATTGTGTATTTGGGAAGCGGACTGGAAAGGCTAGCCTACGCACCAGAAGAATTCCACCCCAGGGGACTAAGAATGACTTCAGAGTTGCTTTAGAAAAACTTTGCTGGTATATGTATTTCACCTTCCCCTCTTTATTTTATAAAAAAGCACCCAACACAATTCAAGAAATTGCCTAAACTCAAGTAGTCATGATTATCAGGAAGTTGTTTTCACCTTGCCATGAAAATACAGCGAAGCATTGTGTAGAATTCCTGTTTAAGGCTGGTATCCCTGGACAGAACAGAGGGCCCCTCATTTGATTCCTTTTTTTCTTTTTCAGGAGTCAAATGATGCTGGTATGTGCTCTAACACGGCATAGAATGTCATAGTAAGTTCAACACACAGTGCTCAAAACTCCAGTGGCCTCTCTTGACCAGTACTCTGCCAGGGGTGGTTGGTAATCAGTCTACCCTTTGCCTTGGGAAAGGGGGTGTCGGCTCATTCCCTTTTCAGTGCTGACTAATATTCCATTATGTGAATGTACCAGTGTCTATCCATTTACTTACTGAAGGCCATCTTGGTTCCCTCCCAATTTTGGCAACTGCTATAAAAATCCATGCACAGGTTTTTGTGTGGCTATTAGTTTCCACTCCTTTGGGTAAATACCAGGAAACAAGATTGTTTGATCATAGGAGACAAGATTGCTGGATCATAGGATAGGAATGTGTTAAAGTGTATAATGGTTGTTTTAATTTGCGTTTCCCTAACGACCTGTGATGTGGAACATCTTTTCATTCGCTTCTTTGCCATCCGTATCTCTTCTTTGGTGAGGTGTCTGTTAATGTCTTTGGCCCATTTTTTAATCAGGTCGTTTATCCATATATCTTCTGCAAATACTTTCTTCCAGTCCGTTGGTTTTCTTATTCTCTTGAGGCTTCGGGACTTCAAACAGGTTGTAGTTTGCAACTGAGTTTGAGAATCAGTGGGTTAAAATGTCAAGGGCACCTAAGGAGGGGAGGATGACGATGGGGTTGGTGGTGAGGGAAAAGCCCAGTCACTGATAGGGGGCACGGACTGGCCAAAGCTGGTTCCCAGGCTGCTGTCACAGAGGTACCTCGTTTCCTTCCCAGCTGCAAGACTTGAGACCGCGTCCTTCCCAGCATCTCTGGAGCATTCTTTGCCCTGGGAACCATGGGGCTGCAAATAAGTAGATGAGTCCTTGGTCTTTCTACTTTTAATCAGTGCAAGCCATGAGTTTTTTGTGTGTGTGTGTTTTTTTTAGAAAGTTCAAAAGAGACTTATAATGAAAAGCTGTCATCTTCTATCTCATTCCTGACCCCAAACTTTCAAACGTTTCTCTTTTTAGTTATCAGTGTTGGTTAGTTCCGTATCTCTAAATAATATACTTCACCCATTTTTCGGGTGGTTTGTTGTCGTTGTGGCTCATCTTGCTGCTGTTGTTTAAGGAAAAAAAAGAGAGAAAAGAGTAATGTAAGTAGGGCAGGCAAATCTGCTCGCCTGCCCATTAAACAATACAATATTATGTTTCACATTTAGTTGATGAACCCTTAATACCTTCCTCATTAGAAAGACGCATCGTGGTCAGCATCTTTATTGGATTTTGACAGTAATCATCATTTTTAAAAGAGCTCTTATTTATTATCCTTTAACTTCAAGGGCTTATATTCATTACCTGTCCTGTCTCTTTCCATTGGCTCTCAGGAGGATCTCTCAACGTGGAATAAGAACATTCTTTTTCTTCTCCCCTTCCACCTACCGACAGCCTTTCTACTGAATCTTTTCTTTTATGTGTCCAAGTTGAGGACATCTGTCTTGTTTGTGGCATGTTTACCTGTAGATTATTCTAAAGGTTGAAAACTAGTAAATAACGTTTACATTATGAATTTATAAAAACAAACAAACCAAAACCAAACCAAGCCAAGAACTTGTCCTCACTAACTCGTCCCATCCTTTTTTCTCTCCATTGCACCTCCACAATGTCCCCTCAGAACTTTGGGGCTTAAGCAAAGATTTGGGGGCTTAAACGCGTAGGGTTTAAAGAAGAGGATGGGAAGGGGAGGGAGGCAGGATCTGCCTGCTTTTCTACACAGACACACTCCCTTTTCGTGTGGAAACTTTCAGTCAATTCCACAGCTTGGGTCCCTCGCACCAGGCTTGTGGACCACAACCTGGGGCCTCTCCTTCCCTGCCCCTCCCTTTTCCTGCCCCCCACCCCCACTGTGCGTTCTGGGCTGAGACTTCCAAATTCCCAACCTTTTAGAGAGGCCTTCCAGTTGTTCCCTTCCTATTCCCTTCATTGTTATGGGTTTATGTTGATTCAAAGACCCCCTTATTATCATTTTAATGCCATCTGAGTGGGAGGGGAGGTGAATGCTTGCTGGACCTTAGGACAGCATCTCCGTTGCCTCCCTCTCTGCAGCTGCCTCCAGCAGGACCTAAGTGCTGGAAGCTTTGTGATTTCTGCACTGGGCAGGAGACCTTGCTCAGATAACTTTGCACTGAGGTGGAGGGAAGCGCAGAATATGATAGTGTGAAACAATGCCCACATTTGGTTGCCTTGGTAACCCTCTCACTATAAATCTCACCTGGGGAGGTTGAGGGAGAAGAGGGGAGCTGCTGTCAGCTGGTCTGGTGGGGGATTGACGAGGTGGGAGAAGGGAAGGTAATCACCGGATTGAAACCGCTCAGCAGCTACGATCGGCCAGCTAGATGGCTGGGAACAAAGTCACGCTTGTCACTGGTATCCAGAGGGCCCCAGACTTGTTCAGTCATGCAAGCAGAAGACTCGGGAGTTGTTTGAGCAGGGAGAACAGACAGCAGTGCTTTGGGGGCTGGGGTGATGCTTTAGTGACATTACCCTTTACCCCACTGCTCAGAAGGGCCCTTGACAGTCTCTTCTCCTTTTTCTCGACCACCCAGGAAATGACCTCCATGATGTAGTTTTTAAGGTGCCAGGAACTCTTCCCCCAAATAGCCAGGGAGATTCCCAACCTTCCCCAACCAGGGCCCAAGTTCATATTCCATGGTTAGAAACGATGCTTAAAACACAGACCTCTTGGGAGAGGGAGCCCAGCGGGACTCAAGCCCTTATCCAGGCACTAACGGGGAGGAGTATGAGTGTCTAAAAAGTGGAGAGGACACTGCCGAGAAAGAAAAGGAACAAGTACTCCTGATGGCCGTCTCTGGTCCCAAAAGGAAGCAGAAGGACCAAGGCCATCCCTTGTCAAGGGGCCCAAGGCAAGCTAGTGGCAACTGGGTGCTGTCCCTTGGCACACCAGCCCCTAGTCTGATTGCCGGGACAGCGTGGCAGGTGCTCTGGGCAGCACGGCTGATGGTCCGAGCGCCGAGTCTGGAGGCACGCTGCTGGGGTTTGAAGCCCAGCTCTGCCACTTCCAGCTGAGTGCGCTTGGCCAGGCTCCCCTGCTGCTGTCTGTGCCCTGTTCCTGGCTTGTAAATGCGCCACACTCCTGCGTTCTAGGAATATCACTGTGAAGTTAAATGACTCAGAGGGCATTGTTACCTGTTGTTATTATTTAGCATTGTAATTAGTATGGTTGTTACTGTTGCTGTTCTTCAGGGAAGGGCTAACATCTGTGAAGATGCTTTCGACAATCCCTCCGGGGCTATTTTTTACTTTCCACACTACCTTCAGGGCTGTTGGTTTTAATTCTCTCAAACACCCTGTGGGATAAATAGGGGAGGCAGAATATGACGCTTAACAGAGGAGGAAGCTGAGGCTCAAGGTCACAATCATCTGTAGGTGGCAGGGGTCAGACGCGAGCTGAGTTCTTTTTGTAAGCCAGAGGCTCTTTGCTCCAGGGCGCCTTACCAGCTCCTTCTCCCAGAGGTCTCATTCCTCCAACCAAGGGCAAGGCAGTCCCTGAAGCCTCCCTCAGTGGGAGACCCCGCCCCATCCCGGAGTTTCCAGCAAATCTCATGAGGCTCTTCGTAAAAAATTGATGAGAGGGCTGCAAGGATTGCCTACCCCTGGCTGTTTGCTGATGGCCGGAGTGCCTTGCTCTGCTCTGCCCCTGTGCCCTCTGGCCCTGGGAGCACTCCTGGAGCTGGCCGGCCAGAGTGAGGGGTCCCCCTGGGAGCGTGGAATGGAGCGGGGTGGGCCGTTGAGGCCTGAGCCCCACCCAGCTCGGAGCAGCCGAGGACAGACAAGGTGGGACCGTGGGCCGAGGGTTTGTGCACGGGATGTCAGAGCACCTGCGGGGGACCTCCCTCCCGGGGCTGCAGCTGCTTCTGACCGGGAGCTGCTTCCTCCTCCTCTCACAGTCGGCCTCCTCTTCCGTCCGCCCTCATCTCCCCCACGCCTCCTGTGGGCCAGCGCATCCCTCCTCCCCGACCCCAACCGTCTCTTTTCCTCCAGCATCACACCTCCCAAGGCTCTTCATGACTCTGATGCCACCCAAATCTCTCGGCATCTCCCCTCCTCCACCCCCCGGGGGGGCTGCAGTTCTCACCATAAACATGACTTCCCTAAAGTAATTGTCTCCTCGTCCCCCTGGCTCCTGGCATCCTGCCCTTTCCAGTCCGATATTTATCACAGTTCCCATCACGCACGGGCGCCATTTGTGCCATTATTTGTGCCACATCTGCCCCTCTGCTCCTGGACCGTGAGTGGCAGGGAGCCCCCGCAGCCCACACCCCTCGCCCCCGCCGCCTGGTACATAGCGAGGCTCAATAAATATTACATGAAAGTATTAAATATTAAATAGTGCTACATGCAAATGCTTTGGACAGTGGAAAGTTGCTTTGCAAATGAGTTTTCATCTTGATTTTATTGCTGTCCATGGGGCAACCAAAGAATAGAAGCGCTGTCTGCCGCAACTGAGGCTTCCAGAAGAATCGGGCAAAACAGTTTATGAGGAGATGTCTCAGCTGCACCGTCTTTTCGCTGTGGCTGTTCTTAAAGAAGGGGAGTAAACGAGGCTGAGGAGGTAGCCTGTAGCCAGCCTCAGTAAAGAACCCGCATTTAGCTTCCTGAGTTTGCCAGTGATGATCTGAAAGCTGGGGAAAGAAGTGAAAGAGATGAACGCCCGAGGGAATGGTGTGCAGTCCCTTCCGGGGTTTATTTTTGCTGCAGCTAGGCTGTTCCCACCGTGTCAGTGATGCCCTCCCTCGGGTGATGCCCAGGGGAGTATGCACTCACCGGGATTCTACCGCAGAATCCCATCTCTCATCCCACGATCTCTCAGCTGTGCTGGACTCTCTCCAACACTCCCAGGAGATCTACTCACTGTCTCTGCACCTCTGCTCAGCTGCCCCCACCCCACCTCTGCACCCTTGCCACAGTCCCGGGTGCGGCCCCACGTGGTCTGGCGGCCCAGCCTGGCCTACAGAGCTTGATTGTATCATTCCATGTGAACACCTGCTCGGGTCCCGGGGAGCTGGCCGTGTTCCCACCCACTGTCTCATCATCTTTCTCCTTAGCACCTACCGTAGGCCAGGACCTGTACAGGGCAGGGGGCACGTGGGGGACCCAGGCACCGGGCTCTCGCCCTTGGAATTCCCAGTCCCGTGGGAAGGAGGACTCCCAGAGAGGTAGAACCCCACGAGACAGCTGCTGGAGGCAGATCCCTTGTGCTCCGTGAGCTCCGAGAAGTTCGCTCTGAGGGCGGCAGGGTGACATTTGGGCACATGTAGGGTTGTTCCGGGAACGCAAGGACGATAGTGTGTCATCAGCAGATGGGCCACGTGTGCCTGGGATGGGGTGACTCAGGGATGATCGCCCCAGTCTGCAGTGTGGGGTGCGGCTTATGGAAAGGGGTTGGACAGAAGTGGGAAGACAGATGGGGGTCTGATGTGAGGCTGTGTGAGGTGCTTGGGTTTAGTCTCTGGGCAGTGGAGAGCTGCTAAAAAATATTTGGAACCAGGAGACTAAAATGATCAGATGTATTTTAGAAAATCTGGAAGCAGGAAGAGGATGGATGGGGGGTGGGGCACAGGGAGCAGCAGGGAGAGCAGCTGGGAGCTGCCAGGACTTCATTCCTTGTTCACTCAAAGTGGGCTCCGTGAGGGGTGCCGCAGGGCCCTCCGCCCCGGAGTAGCACTAGTGAAAGGCCCTCGCACCTGTCACCACAGTGGGGGCAACAGCGGGAGGTGGCAGGGCACAGAATCTGGACCTGTAGGAACATCCAGAACCTAAACGCAGGCAGTATGGACAAAGAAAGGCGATCGATTGTGATATTTCTCAGACAGGGTCTTCCTTCCCTCCCTTCTCACCTTCTCCTGGTCACGGCCCTTACTGCGCTTCCCCCGGAGGAGGCCTTAGTGGCTGGGAAGACAAAGAGCACATCCAGGCTGAGAGAGCGTCCTGAACACAGGCAGAGGGGATGAGGGTCCCCGAGATTTTTGCAGTCCCAGCCACCTTCTCCAGCAGCCCAGGAGAGATCGGAGCAGATCTGCGGCCCTCTGAGCCTGGGGGAGCATAGTGTTGAAGCTGGCACTCAGTCCCATTCTGGGGTTGGGTTGGAGACGAGTCAAAGAGCTCACTATCAAAGCCAGTGTTTTTTCTGCTTTTTGGTTGGTGTCAAAGAAATATACTTGCCTTATAAAACTAAACAGAGAGCAGGGTGTGGGGGCTAGGTGAGACCCCCCACCTCTGTTCTAGATGACCAGAACTGGCTCAATCCTGCTGAAACCTGTGTTGTATTTCTCTCCAGGCCTGATGAGGCCACGCCTCTTGAGTTGTCCCAAGACTCTGTGTCTGCCTACACGTGGGACTCTAATTTGCAATTTAGGTGGTTGAAACAGATTCAGAAGTAAAACCAACTTACATTGCTGCTTGGAAAAGAAAATGATTTTGTCATGGGTAAAATAAAGCGTTGCTTTAAAAGCAACCTTCTTCCCATCCAGAAGGTTCTCCCTGGAAGGTAGGGATTCTGTCCCCTCCCACCAGCCGGGGTGAGCAGTTGTCTCGGTGGGAGGGACCAGTGCTGAAGGGGCCGCTCCTCCCGCCCACTTTGCCGGCATTCGGCCGCCGCTTCTTACTGTCCAGCCTTTATCTTCCCGCTCACATTCCGGAGGGCAGCTCTGCCCACGGTGTAGCTCCGGTCACCCGCCTTCCCTCTCTTTTGAGCCCCAGTTTGCCTGGGCCCCCTGACGTTGGGACGAAGGAGATATCGATCCAGTGGCCTTCCTCCTAGCAGGTGGCTTGGAGGCTGGGTCTGCACAGGGGCTGCTGGTGGCTGAGACCTTCTCCGGGCATCCCCCTGCCCAGACCCAGTGACTGCCCTCTCGCTCCCAGCGCAGGAGAGCTCTGAGTCACAGCAAGAAGACAGAGCCCGGTTGGTGCTATTTCTTTTTAAAAGCCAACAAGTCTTGAAGTTTGTTTCTCTGCAGTGGGCAGGGGCAGGGGCAGCCAAGGCATGCGGGAGTGCGTCACCCTCCCGCTCATTGCGGACCACGTTGGCCGCAGTGCCGGCCCTGGTTGGGTTTCCAGCCCACTGCACCGCGCGGGTAAAATCCAGTTCTCGGCCCAGGACGCGCTGTACCTGGGAGAGCTGGGGAGTTCTTGGCCGCCGACCAGCATGACGTTGGGTGGGTCATGCTGCCGCGGTTGTCAAGGTTCCCGCGTTTTCCACATGGAGGACTTTATCGATGTGTGTATGTAAGGCTCCCGGGCGGTGAGATGGTCCGCATGTACCAAGGGCTCGCAGCAGCCGAACAACAAAGAAGGAAGGCAGGTGGACCACTCGGAGTGGACATGGGGTCCCTCTTTCTTCCCTGTACTCCTCCCCTTTCCCTCTCCTCATTCCTCCTCCCTGACCTCCTTCTCTTTCTCTCTCCCTAGTTCCTCCTCTTCAACCCTATTCCCCCAACTCGGGCCCACACCTCGAAGCATCAGGGTTCCGAGTGCTCGGTTTCTCACTGATGTCTGTGAGCACAGGGCCATCCACGTCCCCGTGATTGTTCACTGCCGCGGTTATACCTGAAGGGACAGACGCATCTCTGGCTCCTGGCCTTGGGGGCCCAGCTGTCCTCAGACTAGAATGAAACTGGAGCTCTCCTCAGGCATCACACACGGGCTTGCGGCTCCAGAGGCACCGTGCTAGGCACCGGCCCGGCACAGCCTCAGTGGGGACATGGGCCAATTCACAGTCCCCTCCTTCCTCCTTGTACCCCCCAGGGCGGCCTGGCTCCCAGCTCTGCTCTCAGGGAAGGGGGAGGATTCCAGTTTGGAGAGCTGACAGCGGCTGCCGCATGGTCCATATGTGACTTCTGTTTCCCTGATACGCAGTAATTATACTTAATTGGAGGAGGAAGAGTTGCTCCTTCCCAGCTTGCCGTTCCTGGCTGGGCTCAGCTCTTTGCTGGGTCGGGATCCCCTTCCTCGTTCTTGGGAGGAAGGCTGGGAGATCCTTCACGAGGTCATTCTGAGGCCCAAGACATGCCTGGAGGGGCCTCCTCCCAAAATCCGCGGCTGGAGCACTCCACAGGCCCTCTGACTAACCTCCGAAGAGTCCTTTCCCTTTTCTGGGCCTCAGTTTTCTTAGGTGGCGGGAGGGAGCCTGGGCTCCTGCCGCAGTCACTGCAGACTGAGAGGTCGTGGATCTGCACCCCGAGGTGAGGACGGCCGCCTTTATCCGGGTGACATGAAACGCAGCTGGGAATGCACATGCCAGCTGGTGGGGAGTCCCGTGTCACCGTCAGGCCTCCTGTTCTTTACCTGGTTTGTGAGCCCCGGGCGGGGGAGGGGCGGGTTCCTGGGCCCACCGCCCACCTCCCAGCTTCCTCCTCCTCTGCTGCCTCTATTGCTTTCTTTTCCATTCTTCCTCCTCTCCCCCCCACCCCAAGACAGCGAAGCCCTCCGTCCCCTGATGGAGCTCATATTCTGAAGGCCGATCACTACCGTCCCCCCCTTTCCATGTCCAGTGGGGTTGGATGGCCTCCCGTGGGATCCTGACCGTTATGACCCAAGAGGCTTATCCGAGTGTGGGACCCCAAACAGGCCTGCAGGGGATTCGCGCCGGCGAGGCTGCTCAGAGACCAGCGACCCTCACTGGGGTCCCTCCGAGAGCGGGCAGCCAACAGCGCATGCTTCTTGTCCGGCAGGGCCTGTTTCTGCGATGGGGTTTCTGTGGCAGGTGGTTGTGACTCGGAGGTTCTGTCACCTTCCAGGGAAGGAGGTCTTCCCCAGGAGAGCAGACTAGAGGGCACTGGACACTTGGCCGCAGAGGTCAGTGAGTTTCAACAGCATGAAGGGTGCTGCCGTAATGAACTTGGTGAGGCACTTGGTGAGTGTCTCAGTCAGTTCGGGCTCTCCTGCCACAGACTGGGTGGCTTATAAATAACAGAAATTTCTTTCTCATGGTGACGGAGGTTGGAAGTCCAAGGTCAGGCCGCCAGCATGGTTGGGTTCTGATAAGGACCTCTGACTCCTCACTGTGTCCTCCCGTGGTGGAAGGGACATGAGGAACCTCTGGGCTTGTCTTTCATAAGGGCCCTAGTACCCTTCACGAGGGCTCCAACCTTATGACGTAATCACCTCCCGAAGGCCCCACCTCCTAATACCATCACCCTGGGGATTAGGATTTCCACATCCGGATCCGTGGGGATGGGGGGCAGGCATATATTCAGTCCCTGTCTGTGATTCATCGTAGGGCCACTGCTAGACACTCCATTCTGGGCTGGATGTCGCAGTGTGGGCTGGGTCGTAAGAGAAGATAGGAATAATTTAGCTCGAAGTTCCCTGCCACCTGCTTCTGCCAAAAAAACAAAACACCAAGACTGGCAACACATGCGCAGTAGCTGGTGGCTAATGTTTCTCCGCACGCGGAGGCCGCTCCCTGTTGGAAGAATGTGAAGGGACAAGCCCGAGGAAGGAGAAAGGGTCACGTCTCAAACCCCCTAGAACCCAGCTAGTGTCGCTATGGAAGTATGAGGTTATGACTTCCCTCCAATAGGTGCTTTCTACTTTTGAAAGTATATTTGGCCTCTGTTCTTCCCCGGGAGGAAGTGGGGCCGGGCGGTTGTTCCCACTTCGCAGACTGGAATCCTCCTGGATTGCTTGCAGGCAACCGCAGGACGAGAACTCAGGTCCTGTGGCTTGCCTCCTCGGCCGTGACGGTCCCGAGTGGTCTGGTGGTTGTTGTGTCCCCTGAGCTGTCAGAATACGTCTTCTGCCGCTTGTGAACAGGGGAGATGGAATCGCCAGGAGAGGGAACCTTTTTCTGCTCAGCGAGTGATTTCTCTGCACCTCTGAGCGCAAGCCCTGGAAACTGTTAGCCTCCTTGGGGATAGTAGGAGGTGGCGCTGGGTAGCGGGCCAGGGGCCTGGGGGAGAAGCGGGGCTCGGCAAAGGATCTCAAGAACTCTGTCAGACTTGAAGTGACTGAACGCGGGATTCGAATCCGACAAGACGTGCAATCCTCCCGTCCGGTTGGCGTCTCTCATGGGGAGGGAGGCGTTATTACAAATCTGCATTTATAAATGATGGTGTGGAGCATGGGAGTTCTCGGGGTGCCCCTGTGCTGCCCCAGTGTGATGATTTGTCACGGGGTCGGTTGGGAGTGAGGCCCTGAAGCTGTGGTGATGCGGAGCACGGAGCTCCTGCCCTCACTGAGCTTCCAGGCAGCCACAGAAGACCAGTAGTTCGAGCAGAATCGGAATGGGAAATGTGAGGACAGAACCGAGACACAGCCTGACAGACCAGCTAGTCTGGGAGGGAAAGGAGCATCAGGGAAGGCTTTCTGGAAGAAGGGACATTTCGACTTAGATCCAAAGGATGAGTCAGAATTAGCCCGGGGAAGAGAGGGACCGAAGTCGAGCATTGGCGGCGTGAGGTCGGAGAGAGCCATACAGGCTGTGGGTGCCCGCGGACTCTGCTCCGACGGCCAGTTCCAGGTCGTCGGCAGAGGCTCTCAGGGGTGCTGGGGTCCCAGGCTCATCGGGACAGAGAAGGGGATCATTGATGGCCAACAGCTGCCATAGACACAAGATGGGTTGGTAGTAATACATATGATACCTCTTTGCCATTTCTGATCTAAAAGCAACACAACTTAATGCTGTATCTCTTAGCTACAAACCAGAGATCTTTCCGCATCTTGCACCCTGCGGGCAGGAAGTAAGTAGTCCCACCTGGGGGCCCAGAAGTTTGGTAGGAAAGGTGAGGTCTGAGCAAGGAGTCCCTCAAGGACCAGCAACTTTGTGCTTTCCCACGATGGCTTATTAAATCCTGCCTCACACAGAGTAATCTCCAAAGTGAGGGAAGGCACAGTTAGCCTATGGGCACCGTGCAGTGGGTGCTGAAGCAAATGCGGAAGAAATTAAAGATGCAGACACCGCTTTTGAGCAGCTTAGCCTCTGGCTGAGATGTCTGCCCTTTAGAACAAAGCAAGCCCCAAATGGGGCCTCACCTTATTTAGCCACTGAAGTCATAGCTGCCCTGATTTAGATTTTGAAAGAAGTCTTCAGCTATCACAGGTTTCTTTCCTTAAAAAAAAAAAAAAGAACAACTAAATAGTTTCCCCTTGAATCGACAAAGGTCAAGTGTAGGAGTCGTCTAAAATCAGAAGGATTCAACGGTGACACACACGCACTTGTGATCCATCCTAAAGTCAGACTCCCAGCCTCCTCAGGCAGGGCCGCCTCCGTGGTGACCAGCACCCACACTTCACACGCCGGGACCCACCCTGCCCCCCTCCCCAGCTTTGCGCTGACGTGGGCACGACGCGCCGGGGAGGCTGCCGGGATTTCTCTCCATGCTCTGTCAGTACTGTTGGGAGGCCTGCAAAGACTTTGTTCGCCCTGGCTGGTTATATAATCCTCCAGAGGAAAGGCAGAGCAAAGACCGAACTGGATGCTCCTGCACGTTGCATTTGGGGGAGGAGGTGACAACCCCAAGGTCTAATGTTCCCTCTGCTAACTTTTCTCTTCCAGCCCTCAGTAGCTCTCGCTCCCTTTCAGAGACATGAAGACAAAGCAGGTTCCCCTCCTGTTTCTTACTCCTCACCCCCGCCCCGCTGTGTGTTCTCGAGGAAACTGTATAAGGGATGCAAGCCAGGGTGGGTGGCATCACTGCCTCGCAGGAACATTCAGACCTTTGCACGCCCCAGGGGACGATGCTCGCGGGGGCCTGCTCCCCTCCCTGAGATGGATGTGTAGTGATGCACTTGGCCCGGCCGGGCAGCTGTCCTGCCGGCTGGTTGCAGAGGGGCGTCCCAGGCCCTCGGTGGGCAGTGGCGCTGCTCACGGGAGAGGCACGGGGTAGGAAATGCAGCCTGAGTTGGCCTCACTGGCCAGCATTGCGGTGCTGTCTGCCCGTGCACCTGGGCCTCCACAGCGAGGAAAGGCCCCCCAAGCACGGCCGCTCACTTCGTGTAAACTCCTCCAGCTGCCTCTCTCCTGGCTGGCGGGAGTGGGACTTCATTTCAAAACCTGGAAGGCCAGGGAGAGTTGTTTCCCCTCAGTCCTGGGAGCACCGCCAAGGGTCGGACCCCTCTGTGCCCAGAATCAGAGATAACACAGTGCTAACTGCCTCAGGAGTGGCCCTTCCTTCCTTGGCGAGGAAATGCCTTCCAGTCACTGTGCTCTTTTGGGGTCCATGTGGCATCCTGCTTGAACCCCCACCTTTACCCCCTACTCTCCCTGGAGCAATTCCAAAAGCTTTCTGATCTGGGCTTCAGGGACCCATTTTTAATTTCTCTTTCCATTCGGGTTATATTTGGTCATAACCAGAGTCTTCCTGCAAGCGTGTAGGCATTCCTGTGTTGACAGGTAATATTTCTTGAGTCCCTACTGTATGTGGGACCCAGGACGAGACCTTGGGGCTATAGCAGTGAAAAAAGAGAGGTGAAACCTCCCCCCACCCCCAACCAGCCTCTGTCGTGCTTGGGAATGTGATGAGATCCAAGCCAGGTAAGACCCACCTGGCCCAAGAA
Organism: Nasua narica; assembly: GCA_028533885.1. Lineage (NCBI taxonomy): Eukaryota > Metazoa > Chordata > Mammalia > Carnivora > Procyonidae > Nasua > Nasua narica. The sequence continues at coordinate 58,894,034 of CM052808.1, forward strand.
CTCTCAAAGTCAGAGGCCAACTTTGCATCTTCTCGGTCTTGGAAACATCAAGAGCTGCAGATCTCCAAGTTCCTCTGAGGCATCGGTGATTTATTGCCGTAGAACAACATCCGAAAATTTAGCCCCTTGAGCGACATTTATTGTCACTTAGTTTCTGGGTTGGGACACCGGGTACAGCTTAGCTGCGACATAAGATCTCCAGGGAGAGTTCATGAGGCTGTGGCCAGGGCTGTTGTCTTCTCACGGCTCACCTCAGGGAAGCTCTGCTTCCAAGATCGCTCCTGTGGTGGCCAGCGGGCCTCAGAAGATCCCCTTGCAAGAACTCCTGTGGATGATGCCTGGGTGGCTTAGTCGGTTAAGCATCTGCCTTTGGCCCAGGTCACGATCCCAGGCTCCTGGGGTCGAGTCCCACCTTGGGCTCTCTGCTCCGTAAGGAGTCTGCTTCTCCCTCTCCCTGTCCTTCTGCTCGTTCTCTTAATCTCTCTCTCAAATAAATAAATAAAATCTTAAAAAAAAAAAAAAGAACTCATGTGGATGTCCCCCTAGGGCTGCGTCATGACATGGCCACTGGCTTCCCTGAGAGAGGTCACCCAAGATGGACACCACGGCCTCTTTATAAGTTCATCGGAAGACGGACATCTCATTCTTTCTGCTGTCCGGTTTCTCAGAAGAGTCGGGAAGTCCAGCACACTCTTACGAGGAAGGGATCACACAGGGCCTGAAGCCAGGAGGCGGGGGTCCTTGGCGGCCACCTCAGAACATGCCTTCCACACCCTCCGAGAGCCTCCTCCGTCTGCCGCGTCCTAACTCCTGCACTTGCCGAGGGCTCTTCATTGTTTCTGTAGTTGTTATTGCGGTGGTTCCTCTTTCTCAGTAGGACCACAAACTCCTGGAAGTCAGCAGCCGTGAGTTCTGCACCATTTCATCTCCCGCTCCGACCAACTATGTGCCTGGCAAGTTACTATCAGATAATTTCCCCTTCAAATAAAAGGGAGAAAAGGGCGGTAAAAATGTCTTAGACAACCTCATGGGGCGAAAAAGCTGGAGGTGGGCATTTCCAGGTTTGGCTCGGTCACTCAGCAATGTCAGCTGCCCTCCCCCAACATCTGCCAACTCTCCTTTGCTGACCTTCGTCCCCAGGCTTGTCCCTGTGTGGTTTCAAAGTGGCTGCAAGAGCACCAACAGCACTTTCTCTCCCACAGCTGCATCCAAAGATGGAGCGGTTTGTTCTTGGGAAGGAAAACTTGTCCTGAGCCCTGTCCCCCGCAGCGGGATTTCCTTTACGACTTACTATCCGGAATGGGATTGTATAACCACCCCTAAGCCAATGGCTGCCAAGGAGGGACTGGGTTACCAAGCCTTTGACTCAAGACCCTCAACAGGGATGGGGGTGGGATGTCCCCTTGTCTTACGGGGTTTTGGAAACGTGTGCGACTGTCACAGGAGCCAGAAATGCTGTTGACATTTAGTGAGTAGAGACCAGGGTTGCTGAATGGTTGCACACCATACAGCTGCAGAAAACAAGTAACTCTTCTCCGATTCTAGAAACAGCTGCCTTAGACCAGTGGTTCTCCGCTGGGAGCGATGGGGTGCCTCCTCCGCCAGCACCTCAGTGTTTAAAGACGTTTTGGTTGTCACGACTCGGGGGTGCTTGGGCATCTAGTGGGTTGAGCCTAGGGATGCTGCTGAAATCCTGTAGTGCATAGGTCAGCCCCCCAGCTAAGAATGACCAGGCTCACGGTGTCAGTCATGTCAAGGCTGAGAACCTGGGGTCAGAACCATCGTGGGTTACCCCTGGTCTGGCTCCCCAGACGTGTTTCTGTTCATCCGGAGGAAGTGGGGATGGTTCCTGGCTAGGTGGCCCGTGTCAGCGCCAGGGCCTCGTGAGGTCAGGGAGCTGGGAGAATGCTCAGCTCCATTCACGTCTCGGATGGCCAGTCCCTGCAGCCTGAGCTCTGGCAAACCTGAGCCTCACGTGAGAGAAGAGGTCCAGAGCTGGTTGGAAGGGAGTGTGATGGTTGTTTAAGCTTGCAGGGTTTTGTTTTGTTTCTTTCTTAACTCAGTGGCATTTTAATGTTGTTTCTCAGTTTCTATTTCCATAAAGTGGGCTAGGAACCGTGGTCTCCACCCCGGGGCTGAACACAGGCCGACAGTGTGACTCCCTCCTGCTTTCCTTTGAGAAGTACCACAGGTGCGCCTATCCCCCGATTTGCCCTTCTTTGGGCCTGGGAAGTCACATGGGGCCTCCGTGGTTCGTGGTGAGGATCCCTCACTTGGGCTCAGATCACGGGTTAACAGTGCTGAGAGGTGTCGCCTCTGGAGACGTCGCCTGCTGGTGGGGTGACTTTGGGCAAGTCACTTCCCTCTGGAGGCTTCATGGGAGCGTGACATAAGCCGAAATTCTCAGGCACAGCTCCTGGCCCATGGTGACCTCTCAGTCTAGGCGGCTGCCCTGTCTTCATCGTGTCACCTTCTCCGCCTCTCCAGAAAGCCTCTGGTGAGTAGCAGTGAGGCGGTCAGCCGTACCAGAGAATCACAGAGACCGAGGGTAGCCTGTGGGCTCTGAGGCCGGGAAACCTGCAGATGAGCTCAACTTGGCCCAGGGTAGCTCCCTGGGAGGGCAGGCAGGCCTGGGCTAGGGCCGCCGTGAGGGGCAGCTGGAAGACTGAGTCTAGGAGGAAGGGGGACTGTGCACGGGGAGCGGGAAAGGTCTGAGTCACAGCACTCTTCACTGCCACCTCGGGAACAAGCTAGAGAATGTTCCTATACCGTCTAGAACGGACTGAAGCCTCCTCACCAAATTCAGTCTCCCACCTCTTTTTGTAAATAAAAATTTTTTAAATGCGGCCATGCCCTTCGTTTGGGTGTTACCTCTGACTGCTTTTGTGCTGCAAAGCAAGGTTGGAGTAGCTGCAACAGAGACGGGATGTCCTGCAAAGGCTTAGGCATTTCTCCTCTGGCCCTTTACAGAAAAAAATTTGCTGATCTCTGGTCTAGAGGACTTTATTCACATGGGCCATAGTGATTAGGGTCACGAACCTCAGAGTCAGACAGACTTCACTCTAATGTGAATGGTGCCACATAGAATTTTGCAGTGTGTAGCCTGTTCAACTGTAAACATCAGCCTTGCCTGAAAAGGATTTCCTGCAATTTTGGGGGCTCAGGAGAGAGAAGAAAGCTCTGTCTGTGAAATATCAGCACCTCATTGGGGCCATCCATCGTTCCTGCCGAAAGTCGACGGCAGCATGAGGCTTGGGAGGATCTGAACAGGCAGAAGGGAGTCTAAATTTAGACTTTCCAAAGCTGCTTTGTAAACCAGATCCCTGGGAAACCCAGCAAGGGACAGTTGGCACACACCATCTCGTCTCTGGTTTGCCTCCACATGTTAGAAGGCTGGATGCATGAGAGGATAATTAATTGACCTCAAATAAGGTCATTGCAGGAGAGTCCAGGAGAAATCAGTGGGGAGATGAAGCTGTGTTGCTAGCCTCATCCTGTCCTGGGGGTAGATATTTCTGCTCCTGCATTTTATGACAACATTCACCATGAATCACGGAAGCCCGGACTGCCCTTGAAAGAGCTACCCGTGTTCATCTTGCTCATTGCCATTCGAGCACAGCTGAACCTGTGACCTTTCCCTCCTTCAAGGTGAATGCTAGCTCCCTGGTTGGAAGTCACACCCGATTCAGAGCAGCCCTGAGCCACCAAATTCAAACGGAGAATGGCTGTGCTTTGCCCTGAGAAGTTGCCAGAATCAATTTTCTGCCCAGGTGGGCACATCTCCAGATGCCGGGTCTGCCCCCCTCCAGGGCCCTTGGGCCCAGGCCCCCTGGTGTGCCATGCAAACAATGAGCCACTAATCCAAGACGTCTTAGGGACTCGGTGTTTCGTAATCAGCCCACCTGTGGAGAAAGGCAGGTTTACTGGGGAAATTACAGAGGAATTCTGGAAATTGAGAAAGAGGGCTGAGAAGGGAGGAGTAACAGTAAACTCACACGGGAACAGAGAAACAATCGGTCAAAGGCTACCTGGTTAGGGCTGGAATTCTGGAGCAGAAGGTGCTCCCAAGAGGCTGGCGGTGTGTCTGGGTGGTGGGGGCTTGTTGTGAGAAGACCCCTCTGGAGCAGGTTGAGGCAGCAGACACAGGGAGGGGGGCTTACCGTGCAGGAAACGTGGGCATGACCGCTTCGTAGACGTAACGGACGGATGGTCCTCAGGGATGTTCCTCCCAGGCCGTGGTCATTGTCCAAGGGCTGCTTTGTGCCAGAACCCGAGGAGCTTGAGGTCTAGCCTGGAGATGAACCTGGATAAAAAGCTGCGTAACAGCCCAGATTCGTATATGGTAAATGTCACGGACCGCATGCGCACGAACACTGCGGGTGTGGAGAGCAGGGAGGGAGGATGTCACCGGGGACACTCTGGGAACGGGAACTCTGGAGTGGAAGTGAGATGCCATCTGGATTCCGAGTGATGGGCAGGATTTCAGCGCTTGGGGAGGAAGCAGGAGGACGTCTCGGGAACCAGGAAGGTGCAAGCAAAGAAGGCAGAAACTGAAAGAGTGTACTTAGAGGCCCATGAGGAAGGCCAAGTGGCTGGAAGCAAGTCTTCCCAAGGGGACACAGTCCTTGCCCGCTGGAGCCGATAGCGTGTCAGTGAGACCACCGGCACACACACACATGCGCGTGCACACACACTTGTGCACACATGCGTGCATGCGTGTACCCATGGGAGACAGTCCCTGCCCCGTGTGAGAGGAAGAGGAAAGAGTTTTAAAAATAAAGCACTTCTTAATTATTCACAGATAGTCTGCATTGCAGCTGATCTGGAACGAATCCTGCTCTCGTTTGCTGGTGATGTCATCTCCTCCATGCTTAGGTGCTCAGTGCTGTCTGTTTACAACCCAGTGGGAGCTGGCAAGGGAAGAAGGCTTAAGCATCTCTTCTCATAGAGCAAAATATATAATTGCCTGTTTGCTGTGCCCTTGGGAACTGGAGCAGGCATATGGATAGAGTGAAAGCAGCTCCAGTTGGGTTTCTGTTACCAGATGCACAGTGAGAGTCAGAGGAGGACAGAATGGGGCACTGGGGTGGCTCTTTGGTTCCCTTGAATTAGGTATCCAGGTGGACATCACTAGCTTGGGCCACAGAGTATGGCCCAGAGGGTGGTCCCAGCACTGTCTCTAATTGGCAAGGAATCCTCAGAGTGAATGGTATTCATCTCTCGATTCATCAAATGTTCGTTGACCCTGTTTATGCTAGAAGCACTAAGCCGGTCTCCTCTGAACCTCAGTGCCCTCATCTGCAAAGTGAGGACTTGGACCGGAATCACTCTCCAGGAACGTGCTGGCATTTGGCAGGACGTTAGAACTGCTTGGCAGGATGGTTAGCCAATCTGGCCCTGCCTCTCCAAGGCCAGTGGCCACTCCTAGTCAGATTACCCAGGGAGGGCAGCAGCACCCCCAGTTAAGGACCACTAGACTTGTTTGCTGTGATTGCTTCCCCGTCTGAAATTTCTGTAAGACCAAGGTTATTTTGCTGCTGTGAAACCCAGTAAAAACATGCAGAGTAGAATTGCTGAAGATCTTTACAAAACATTAGAATAGTAGGTACATCTTACTCAAGTGCAAGGGAATTTTTTTTTTTTTTTTTAAAGATTTTTTTATTTATTTATTAGGAAAGAGAGAGAGTGAGAGAGAGCAGGTCAGAGTGAGAAGCGGACTCCCCATGGAGCTGGGAGCCCGATGTGGGACTCGATCCCGGGACTCCGGGACCATGACCTGGGCCGAAAGCAGTCGCTCAACCAACTGCGCCACCCAGGGGCCCCCCAAGTGCAAGGGAATTTTTAACGAAGTCGTCAGTAGCTGACATCTGCTGAGTATTTACTATATTCCAGACCCTTGGCAAATCTACCATAAGTCTTTAGAGGGGATCCGAATATTTACTATTTCAGATCATCTCTATCCCTTGATTGGCCCCCCTTAATTTCAGACATTGAGTTGACTGTTGTTTTGCCTCACTCATCATTTGCAGAGTTGTGCAAAATTCAGATATGAAAGCATCCCTACCGAGGACCCAATATGGTGAGGAGAACTAGGAAATAGCTCTGCTAGATTCACTCCTTTGTGCAGCGTACAGTGTTTGTTCTCTGAGTGTCCATGGACTTAATAAACTTATAAAACCTGCCACTCCCTTAAAAGCTATGACATTGCCTTTACTCCAGAGGTCTGATTTTACATTGTTGGTTTTGCCGTTTTTTTCCTCTGCTCTTGGGTCCTACACCTGTAATTTGAGTCAGCAGCCACCAGGGGGCAGTCAGGCTAGGATTTGAGTCATTGCTCTGAAGAGCTGCATCCTCATCATCAAAGAGAATACAGTTCACCATGCCAGTCCTGGTGTCTTGCAAAATCTGTGCCCTTCTTTGCTGGGCAGAGAGTCCCTTTATAGGGTGATAATAAAATTTCCTTACTTGATGTGTGTGCTTATGCTGCCTCTTTGGAAAGCAAGAGATACACATGTAATTAAACATCTGCACATGGCATAGCCTCTCAAAATATCCAAAGACATTTGCGAAAGAGAGAAGCAAAGGGGTCCAAGTAGAAGCACAAAATTATTGCTCCTTTATTTTCTGTCTGCAGCTAGTTACTTTTTACTCTCCACCTTCTCAGCTAGTACTGAGGTAGGTGTTTAGAGAGCATCACAAGTTAATTTCTCAAAAGTCAGAGTAGATCATTGCCACCCAGAATTTGGGTGTGTGAATGTCTGGGGAGCAGGCATTTACATCAAAGGCGCACCATTTGACGGTCTTATCAAATCCATCCATCTTCTCTGCCTTCCAGGGCAGCGCCACGCACAGCAGGAGGGGCGGCTGGGCAGTGCAGAGCCTGGAATCCCCTGAGCAAGCAGTGTTTCAGCTGGCTGGACAGATCAAATAACACTTGGGCTGCTTAACAAAGGACACACAAGTGGGAAGGTGTTGGAAGCTGGAGTGTGGAAATTTACCCACCGTTATTTCTTTGGCAGGAAAGGAGACACGGTCTGAAAGATGCCAGGCTCCGGCAGCCCGTCCGAGTCCAGCAGCACGGTCTTGTGCAAGGTGGCGTGGAGGAAGGGGTGACCGAGGAAGCTGCCCCGTCTGAGGCTTCTGGATCCTGGCGTACCAGTTGAGTGCCCCTCGGCTTGGGGACTTCCGGGGTAACTTGGTGCAGAGCTCGAGAAAGGTGGTTGGGTTTCTCCGGCTTTCTTCGTCAGTGCTCACCAGCCTGGTTTGGGTCACAGAATCTAAGGGGAGCTGGTAGAAAGGGGAGCTGGCAGAAGTAGAAGAAAGCCCCTGCTGCCTTCCAGAATCCATTGCTGGGATTCCTTCAACCTGCTCAAGACGCAGAGAATAGCTACCACGCTGCCAGACACTGTGACAAAACTGAGCTTTGGACCCTCAGAAGTCCAGGAGCTCAGCTCAGCCACAGCTCGGCATTTCAGCCAGAAGGAACGTCTTTTGACAAAAGATTCAAAGAAGAGAGTTTCTGGATCTTTTACCTTGAGGTCCGTTATGGTAGAAAACGTTATATTCACATAGATCATGAGACTGGTTTTTCTCTCCAAGATGCTACGTTTGAGAAAAACATGAGCCATTCTAAGTGTCAAGGAGAGTTCAGGGTCCCGAGGAGTTGGTGGACAGTCCTCCCGAGCATGGACAGATGCCACTCCGGTCTCCAGAGAGCTGGTGGCAGTGACATCGCCCCGAGAAGAAGCAGCCCTCCGCTCTGGGACTCGACAGCATGAGGTGTGCCGGGGAAGCCGCTTCCTGGGGCTTGGCCGACGTTGACCGCCCCTCCATCGCCCGGGCGGATCCTGACCACTGAGCCGACGATGGCGGAGAAGGGGGACTGCATCGCCAGCGTCTATGGGTATGACCTCGGTGGGCGCTTTGTTGACTTCCAGCCCCTGGGCTTTGGCGTCAACGGGCTGGTGCTGTCGGCCGTGGACAGCAGGGCCTGCCGGAAGGTGGCCGTCAAGAAGATCGTCCTGAGCGATGCCCGCAGCATGAAGCACGCGCTCCGGGAGATCAAGATCATCCGGCGCCTGGACCACGACAACATCGTGAAGGTGTACGAGGTTCTGGGGCCCAAGGGCGCCGACCTGCAGGGCGAGCTGTTCAAGTTCAGCGTGGCCTACATCGTCCAGGAGCACATGGAGACCGACCTGGCGCGCCTGCTGGAGCAGGGCACGCTGACGGAGGAGCACGCCAAGCTGTTCATGTACCAGCTGCTCCGAGGGCTCAAGTACATCCATTCCGCCAACGTGCTGCACAGGGACCTGAAGCCCGCCAACATCTTCATCAGCACGGAGGACCTCGTGCTCAAGATCGGGGATTTCGGGCTGGCGAGGATCGTGGACCAGCATTATTCCCACAAGGTAGGTCTGGCTGGAGTGGCTCATAGGGGTGGTCCCCGGAACCCTCAGGGATGCTCACGGTCATCCAGGAGGGTATTCCTAGCTCCCCTGGAGCCAGGGGACCGGGGTCCGTCCCCGGGGGAGGCTGGAGGGTGCCGGAAAGATCACTGGCCTCACAAGCAGTTGTTGGCTGGGCAGGGGGTGGGAGGGGCGGCCTGGTTCTTAGGCTTGGCTTCACCCCGTGGCCGCAGCCCTGAATTCCTACCTGTGCGAGATGGGGTTGGAGAAGGTGATCTTGAAGGTTTCTTCCAGCTCTAAACTCTGTGGCTTTAAAACTGTGGTTGAATTGGCCTCTAGCATCCTCTTGTCTCTGCCCAGTACCCCCTCTGCCTGCTGTCTGCTCGGGACTCCCCGAGAGGCTCCCCAGCACTCCAGCCTGCGCCCTAGCTCAGCTGCCTCCTCCTCCCACCCTGTGTCCCATTCTCTCTGTCCACAGACAGAGGGCACGGACCGTGAATCTGATAAACGAATCCTCCGCGTACGCTGTCTAGCTAATGATGGCTCAGCTGTCCCAGGTCCCACGATGCCCTGGCCTCTTGGTGTCCTATTGATACTGCAGGTGCCTGGACAGGCCTGCGACCCCCTGTGTCAGAGCTGAATACCCAGCCACACTGGTGGACACACGGGCGCTCGTTCTCAAGCCCCCCGACCTCTTCTTAACTCATCCACTGCTCCCTTCAGGAACTGGGAATCCTTTGACGTTCTAGTCCCCCACCCCTGTTTCCTGCCACTTTAGGGGAGCCTCTGAGCACCTCAACCTGAGCGCACATCGCCAGGCATCAGAGCTGCGGGGTGGGTCTGATTTCCAGCCTGCTGCCAAAACCTCTGAACCATGAATTTTTATTAGAATGAAAATATTCCCTAGGAAGTAGGTCAGCCAAAGTGGCCGAGGTAGGTCATGAAAGGGGAGGGTAGCTCTGACCTTGAACATGCTTCAGCTTTCTCTCTGAGGCCCCATTCCTCCGCTCTCCCTTGCCACCTGATTTGTCCCCAGCCAGAAGGTCACAGACTTGTAGAAAGGCACGGACTGTGCGGTGTAGCTGCTGAGAGGGTGTCCAGGGGAGCGGGAGGCCTGTCCCACCCTCGCTGGCTGGAACTGGGGCTCCAGCCCAGAGTTCAGACCCCAGATCAGCTGCCTCTAGCTCCTGAGTGCCGCCTTACCGAGAGCTTGCCCCTGCCCCCGCTCCTGCGGGCAGGCCATCTGTCAAGACTGACAGTTGACTTTGTAGGCAAGAGGATCCCTGGTAAAAAATAACAACGACAACAATAATAATGCCCTTCTGTCTTCCTAATACGCTTTGCTGTTTGTACTTTCACTTTCTTCTAAGAAGCAATGACTTGAAACAATCGAACTGAAGGTTTTAACCCAAATCAATTCTTGTCGAAAGGACCAGAGCGTCCATGACACTTATTTCTGGGATGCACAAAACCACTTTCTGAATTGAATTAAATCAGTACATTTGGGGGTAAGAACAGGACCCTCCTCGATGACAGGGTCTAGTTAAGTGACGTGTTCCGGGCAGAGCGCTTGGAACAGCACGCAGGAGACCGTCTCTCCTGTCAGGAAAGGTGATTTGTTGGAGCGAAGATCGGCTGCTGTAACAATGCTTAGAAGGTGCGTAGTGCAGGGAGGTGAGGAGGCAGGGCTCCAGGCTCCCTTCTGACAGTGGCTGGGGACGTGGACGGTCACTTGCCCTCCGGGAGCCCTGGTTTCCCCATCTTTGACAGCGACGAGAGTAGATGCCGTCTGCCCCACTGGCTTGTGGTTGCACGTTGAAATGGAGCATGAATGTAAAGCCCCATTGGAGAGTAGTAAGGAGCCCATCCATTTACGTAAGAAGTGTTGGCTGAGCACCCCGGGCCCCGGCCCTGGTTTCCTGGCCGGCGACTGTAAGTGGCTGTGTTCCTGTCTCTCGGGGGTGGGAAGACACCTCTCTGGTTGGAACTTTCATGTTCCTGATGCAGAAGAATTTAGGTGTTGTGACTTACTCTTCTTAGAGTCTCCGCAATAAAATGAGGTGTGGGAAGTTAAAAAAAAAATCGCTGGAACCTGTTGTGAGCCCAGTGGGTGTTTGCGTGAGCCTTGCCTTTGGCAGGTGGCCCCCGCTCCCCTTCGCACCCCTTCTTCCTCGTGTCCTGTCGGCCTCACTCATGTACCTCCTTATTCTTCTCTGAGGGATGACAACAACTTTATATTTGGTGCTTTCATTTACCCAGTGCGCATTTAAATCAGCTCTCATTTGAGCCGCACAAAGCTGTGAGGCACTTAGGGCAAATGGTCCATCTTAAAATGGAGAGAACCGGCCATCTTGAGATGATGTGGCTGACTGTGGCAGGAGGGGCTCGAGCACTGGGGCTTTCTCGCGTCCTAAGGCGTGGTCTCTCCAGGCACTCTCTCCTTCTGGAAGGCCTGCTGGTGCCCAGTTGGTTTTAGCCTTCCCTTCTTCTGAATCCCCCTGTTGGTTCTTCCCCAACCCATAACCTGGATCTTCAGGCATCTACCATTCTCTGCTCGGTCCTGTGGGTATCTGTGTCTGCCTCTTCTGTGCTCCTGCAGGCTGAGAGCCCCTTGGTTCTTGAGGGCGTGTCGTGTTCATCCTGCCTCCCCAGGGAGTGTTCATCGTGCCTGAGCCATGGCCCAGCGGGTCTCGTTGACGGTCTTGAACAGATGGGAGGGCAGTCACTTAGCAGCACATCACAGAGGAAGCTGGCTGGGTTCATGGATTGCATGTGTTGAGAGGGCTTGAGTCTCAGAAGGAGAGCAAGCCCATAACTCCTCCAGCCAGTGGGTCTGCTGGGGTCAGACGTGAGCATCTGCTGGCCCCTGTGTGTGTGGAGGACGACGTCCGCATGGGAGCCGCTCTAAACCTGAGCCGTCCTCAAGTCCCATGGCTCCTGCACTCGCCTGGGAGAAGGTCGTGCCCCCCTGGGCCCCAGCCGGCGCCTAGGTATAGGTTATGAAAGGGCGCTCCTTTTTTCATGCTGATTCAACCGAGGGCCTGACTGGTGGCTGGATGTGGGCCCGTGGCTGAGCAGCACCCACCCGGGTCTCCCTCTCCTCACTGTGACTCCCCTGGCTGGACAGTGAGCCGCCTTCGCTTCCACATCTCCTCCTCTAGCACAGGGCCTGCCATTCGAGCTAGTGTCTGCTGAGACCCTCTGGTGAAGGACGGAAATGGCCTTCTCTTCTCCAGTGAGCAGCTGGCTTCCCTGGGAATTGAAGACACAGTCAGAGATCATTCTGGGTCTCCCTTACCGTCTCTCCCTGAGGGGTCTGGTCTTTGCCAGGTCCAGAGGGCAACTGGAGTCCCCAGTTAGCCCACGCTGTCAGGGAGATGGCAGTGGTGGCAGTGGGGTGCTCTAATCGCCTTCTCAACAGCATGGGGGGCACTTGTCTCTCTGAGTCACTGTTACCTCACTGATGGCGTGACGTCAGGCCAGTCCTGCTCTCTGGGCAGCTCGTTCCTGAGTAGATCTGTCGGAAGGCCTCCCCATCCCCTTGTCCGTTGCCGTCATTTCACAGGTGACAAAACCAGGGCCTAGGAAGGGGAGGAGACCCACTCGGGATCTCACAATGAGTGGCCAACACACGCGGTTTGACTGCACGCCCCCTGGTTTTTCTGTGCCTCTCTTCTCAGCTGTCTTCGGTCAAACACAGTCATTGTTCCCATTCTGCTGATTTCCCAGGATTCTTGGTAGAGTCCCGTGGAGGATGTCAAAGTGCTTTCGGATGTACGAAGGGCGAAATCGCTACCAGAGCTGTTTGCCCGGTAGATGCCGTGATGATACCGCGTGGACATTCAGGTCTCGGTTTCCCCTCCACTGACGTAGGGAACCAGCTCCTGACAGGGCCAGAGGGGAGCCGTGAGCCCCCCGAAGGCTGACCTCCCAGCCTCTGCTCCTGTGATGAAGCCCTCCCCGCCCACTCCTCAGCCAGCGCTGAGGAGTTCCTTGTTTGTGTCACGAGGCTGCGGAAGGGTCGGAGCACATTTTTCTCTGACTCTATCCTATTAGGAAGCAGAAGGTCTCCAAAGAGGCCAAAAGAAATGTTTAAGGCTTTGGCTGAGTTCCGTGTAAATTCCGAGGGGTGTCAGGGCCCCCGGGAGCCCGCGCGGCACGCTGACAGCCAGGGCAGCTGTGCGAGCTCACTCTCCTGGAGGGGCCGCCGTGGCTGAGGGGAGGAGCCCCCCATCCTCGCCGGGGCTGCCAGGGCGCTGCCAGCAGCCTCGCCTGCCCTCTGGGGGCAGCAGGCTTCTAGGAGACACCAGTGGAGAAAGCCTGAGTCAGGCCCTGCGGAGGTTGGACAGCCCACGGCTCTGGTGTTTCAGTGGATCGCTTGAGAAGGTCTAAGTTTGTTCAGCCGGCCTGTCTTTGGGCCCTCGACCCCTTTGTGTTTCAGAGCCCTCTGTCTTCCTACCTCGTTCCCTGTCAGAGTGCATTCACCCTTCACCTACCGATCTCACGAAGATGCCTTAGAAATTAATGGGACAGTGATTGAGTCTCAAAGTGGGTGCCGGACAAGAACATTGACATCACTCCGGGGACTCATTAGCGATGCAGAGTCTCCGGTTCCATCTCAGGTCCGGTTGGAAACTCAGGGTGGGGCCCAGCAAGCCTCCCCGTGAGTCTGAGGCTGGTTCACTTTCGAGAACCATTGATCTGAAGACACGGAGCAGCTCGTGTGTGGACAGCATGATGAAGGAGGCTGAGAACTCCCAGACCTCAGGGTTGTATTTGAAGCAGCTCCTTTAACTAACGAGGGTCGTTCATGGCGGGGATGTCGTGACAGGGAATGGGGAGGGTGGTTTTCGGCAGGATGATTTTTCAGGGTCTCCGTCACATCACTCGGGAAAGCTGCCTGCCTTTCACCATCGCTCAGGTCTGGGGGAAAGCTCCACGAACCAGGGATCTCCCCCGAAAGGAGCACCGATCCTGTGTAGGGTGACTTTCACAGTAGTCCGGTGATAGGAACACAATTCTAGAAAACACGTACTTTTCATTCTGGTGTAAACTGCTTGACTCCATGTAACTTAATGACAGACGCCGGCTTCACAGATCAGTGAGACCGAGTGTGGATTGAGGGCAGATGACCGTAGTGTGTTAAGGCTTGTGGTTCAACGTCCCAGAGGAGGCAGAAGGGGCCTGGTGGGTGAACACACCCAGCCAGCTTCCGAAGGCTCTGCGGGGAGCTGCGGTCGGCAGTGTTCATGCTGGTTTAATGATGTTGATCAACCTCACCTCCTCCTCTCCCGGCCACTGCCTTCCCCTGGTGGCTTCTCGTCTGTCAAGGCCAATATAAGCTCCCCCTATCTGCCTGGGCAGACACACAGAAAGCCCCCCTAAAGCCCAGATTCCCTTGAAACGGAACCTCAGAGGTATTGTTTCAGGGCCTGAAAAAGGGTCTTTGCCGCTCATCAAGACTGGCCATTTGGGGGTCTGTGGGCTTGTGTTTTGAATGATCTCCATATTGGAGATGCAGGGAATGAGGTGCAGGTCCCTAGGTGCAGGGAGGGAGGAAGGCTTACCCAGGATCCCGGAACAGGACTGGGGTCCACAGTGCTGGCACTGGGAGAGGCCCAGCCAGACCCAGAGGCCAGCGTTTCATGAGAAAATGGGCTCGTGGAAGGACAACTTGCTGAAGGCCCAGCTAGAAGTTCTTAAGCTGCTAAGCGTGTTATTCCAAATCAGTGGCGCTGAAAAGATTTATTTAAAAGGCTATGAAATATCCCTTTTTAAAAGGGAAAAACATGACCTAGGGGATTAGAACAGAGGTTGTACTAGAGAGTCAAGTGTCCCTGAATACTCGGGCCCACTTGGAGAGCTAATTTCGTTGGCTTTCAGAGCCTCCCCGCCCGTTCCCACTGCAGCCCCGCCCCCAGGAGCAGGGTCTCCGCTGTGTCCCTGGGCCTCCTGGGGTCCGCTCCTGCACCTTCCCAGAACATCACACCCTGGCCTCCCTCCCTGGGAAGCAACCAGGGCGACACAAAAAGCTAACTAGCATGGCGCGCGTACTGCCCACCAGAGAGGCAGCCAGCCAGGGGCCTAAGCAGGGTCCTGGAGGGCCCTGCTCACCAGGAATTGAGCCTTTATTGCTAGATCGTAGAGAGATCGAGGAGCATCTGGGAATGAGGCCAAGGTGATGAGTGAGGGAATCAGGGGCCTGGAGCAATGCCTGTTTCTCAACCAGTTTACAGCATTTCAGGATTCTGCTGGCCTCGCCACCCCCGGGCGTTGCCGCCAGCGCTGCCTTCCCCATCATGGCAAACAAAGCTCACCCTTTCTCCTGTGCTTGCTGCTCTGCCGGAGGGGGTGGGGGGGCTGTTGATTAAAAGCATAAAGGGATCAGGAGCTTCCTCCTTATTTTCAACACCGGCCTCCTTACTCACCTGGCGCTCGCCCACGGGAAGTCAGCGTCCCGCCAGCGCCAGCGTGCCAGAGAGGGGCTCAGCTTTCATGGAGTGCAGGCTTGCTGCTGACAAGTTCTTGATCTAAAAAGTGCCTTTATTTTGCTCTCATGTTTAAAGTTTGTTTTCTTCAGATATGGAGATTCTGAATTCTGAATCTACAATCTTTTTTGTCATTCGGTACTTAAAAGTGCCATTGCCTTATGTCCTGTTCCTATTATTTCTGAAGAGAAGATCTTCATTCACATCATTTCCCCTGTATGTAATGCGGGATTTTTTTCCCTCTGCTATCAAGATCTTTGTCTGATCTTTAACTTGCGGCAGCTTGACTGGGATGTGCCCGATGTGGTTTTTCTTGGCCCTTATTTTATTTGGGATTCGTTGAGCTCCTTGGATCTGTAGGTTTATTGGGGACATTTCAACAATTGTTTTTTTCCCTGCTCCACTTTTTCTCTCTTCTCTTACTGAGTTCTGATTACACGTATGTTACTTAAGTTGGTATTGCTCCAAAAGATTGGACGGTCCTTTTTCTGTCTTTTTTTAAGAATGGATAAGTTCTGTCTTCAACTTCATTAATCCTTTCTTCTGCCATCTCCAATCTGTAATTAAGCTCATTTGGTGAGTTTTCCATTTTAGATAATATGCTTTTCCTTTCCGGAATTTCCACTTGATTCCTTTTTTATAGTTTCCCTTTACGTGCTGAGATTCTCCATCTTCATCTATTGAGATCCATTTTTTTTCCCTTTAAATCCATGAAATATTTAAAATAGCTGCTTTAAAGTCTTTGCCAATTCCAAATCTAGGACATCTCTGGGTTGTTTTATATTGACTCCTTTTTTTCTTCTGAATTTGGGTCACATTTTCTTTCTTCTCCACATTTCTGGTAATTTTTTCTTGTTTGTGGACGTTGCAATTGATACTGTGAAAGGGAGCCTGAATTATAGTGTCTTCCTTTAATGAGTTAAAAACCCAATTTTGGTTTTTATTCTGGCGGTCCGTTAATTTACCGATGGTTCTCCTTAATTTTGTTACGTCTTGGCTTTAGGCTCTGCGAGGGCAGCACTAGAGTAACCCTTACTCTAGAACATGGTCCTTACTCCTAGGATCTGCCCTTTCTATTGTCTCCTGGAATGCCTGGTGCTACCTCTCTGGCTGGCTAGACTGGAATTCCCATGGATCCAGTGGTAGGTCTGTACAACCTCCAATATTCTTGTTCTCAGTTCCAAAGTAGCTGCTCCCTGCCAGCCCATGCCAGAGTCTAACCCTGTGTCTGTGGAACACAGCACTCAGCCAGAGATCCGTGCAAGCCCCACCCCCACAGCCAACTGCTGGGCCCCCACCCTATTGAAGAACCTTCTTCTCCAGCATCTTGCTCTGCCAGCTGTGGAGGCTTCAACAGCCCCAAACTC
>CM052808.1:58910796-59016032 GCA_028533885.1 Nasua narica
CAAAGGCAAGGCCCAGGACGGTCCCATACGTAAAGTTTTTTGGGTCACATAGGTGTGTGTCACCAACTAAGGACATTCACTCAACCTCCAGGGTCCAGAGTTCTCGTTGGGCTTCCGTTACATAGGCATGGTTGATTGAATTGTTGGCCACCTGGATGAACTCAGTCTCTAGTAACCCCCAAGCCCCCCCGACCCAGCTCTCTATTCACACGGCCAGACCCATCCTGAAACTATCTACAGGCCCACAATGAGTAACAAAGGCCCTCCTGACATTCAGGACTTTCCAAAGGGTTTAGAGGCTTTCTTGCAGGAACCGGGGATAAGGACCAGCCAAATTCTTTATTATGTAACAATAGCTAGAAGTGAATCTAACAGAAAGATGCTGACTGCCTCTTCACAGGCTCCCTCTCTAAATGCCCTGGAGTACTATACAGCTGTGAAAATGAAGAAACTGTAGCTTCACACATCGACTGGTGCTTGTACTACAGTTTTGAAGACCAAATGCACTCACAGTGCTTTCTCATAAATATTGAAGCAAAGACCACCCCTCTTCTGTGCAACCATCTGCCAAGGGTTGCTGGACCCACCAGGTGGAGTGCTGGAAACTTGTATAGAGGGTGGACTTTATCTTTGGGGCCCACTCCCAGCCCCAGTGCCCCTTCCCCTCCTCAGCCCTGTCTCCTCTAGTGTCCAGGGCCCTTGCAATCTCCTACCTCCCTTAGCTCTCCAGAAACTTTCCAGATGCATTGCTGAGTGTGGAGAATAAAATCGCTCCATACTCTTTAGGGGGGAGGCAAGGAATTTGCTTTTCTAGCTATTCCTCTAAAAGCAAAACCAAGGCTCTTGGTAAAGGAATTTAAGGCAGCCAGGTGGTAAGGGGAGGAGGTCAGAGACCTTTTCTGGTGGCCAAAGATCATACCAGCTTGTTTTGTTAGGAGGGAAAGAAACATTCTTCAAAACCATGCTAGCTTCCTCTGTGACGGTTCCCTCTTCACAGACGCTCTGGGATGACCAGCCCTCTAGACAGTCTGCCTCAGGCTGTGAGAAGACAGGCCCTGCTGTGATTTACCTCAGGGAAGCTTCCTAGACTATGTACCTGCTTTCCTGTCTTGAAGATCCTGATGACATGCTTCCCTGTCCTCCTTGGCCCCTGCCTCTCTTTTGGCCCTTTGTCCTCCTGGTGAGAGCCGAATTCACTGCAGAGTTCCTGAAGCCCAACTCAGGACCTCTCTCAGTGTGTTCACATGGTTACATATTTTTGTAATATTTGCAAGCGAACTGTCTTGGGAGCCATCAGCTAAGAAGCGGCCTGTTTCCATTCTGACTTGCCCCCTGCCATGTCTTCCCTCATGTTGGGTGTTGCTGGCTGGGCGCGCCATCTGGGGCCTCCGACTAAGAGGAGGCTGGGCTAGGGGTACGCTGGGTTTGGCTTTAGTGGGGTATATTTACATGGTTTGCAGTTACTTCTATGTACAGTGCAGTTATTGCCCGTCGTCTTGGTGTAGGAATAGCTCCCAGGAACCCTTCAGTGGCCACCGAATCAAGTCATGGGGTGTCATCATTGCAAAGACTGAGTTACCTTTAAGTTCTGACTGAAAAATTTTGTGACGAAATTGCCGTACAAGAGATGATCAGAGATGAGGCGGTACATTCACGAGTTTGCTTCCTGCAGTTTGCCAAGCAGCTAATTAAGTAGAAATGTTATTTTTGTGACTTGCGTGATGTTTGTGGTACTTGCCAGCTCTTTATCATTTTTAATTTGCTACAGTTGCCTGACTGAAAAATACTCACTCTCATACTTAATTTTGTGTTCATAATTGTGTATTTTTAAGAGGCCCCCAAAACTTACCCCGACCCCCTTTTTGCTTTGTTCTTCACACCGTGAGGCCCCATCCCCTCCTTCGCCCAGGGTTGAGTGTCGTTGGCTTAGTGATGGTTTTTGTAGTCAAACGAGAAAACTCACCGCACAGAATTGGCTTGTAAGCTCCCCGAGGACAGTCCCCCGACTCCCAGTGCCTCACACACAGCAGATCCACGGGAAAAACTTAAGAAATGCCTGTCAACAAAACCTCTGAAATGGGACCGGAAGTCCCTGGAGCAGGTGACCCCAGTGGTCCCTCAGGCTGTGGGGGCATTTCAGAGGTGGGACATGTCTGGAAGCCTGCAGGTGTTGGAAGAGAAGTCTTTCTGCAGAGAGTGAATGTGATCCAGGCAGCCCAGCCACCAAGGAGAGAAGACCCCTCTCAAAGTGAGGCCCAGAGTTACTGAGCCCACAGCTGGGTTCGGACCCTGACAGGACCAACACTGGGGGGAAATGGGGGCTGGAGTTGGTGTCGGGGCCTTTCCGCCACCGTCTTCTCTGTCCCCACAGTCTTCCTCCATCCCCTGCAGCCTGTGCTCCTTCCCTGGTGGTTGAGGGAAGGGGACAAGGGCAACCGCCCAGCAGGCCCGCCCTCCCCGCAGCAGCCTGCCTTCCCCACCCTGGAGGCCAGAGCCTCCGTGAATTCAGAGCAGCAGCATTTCCGATTGCTTTTGTCACACCGAGGCACCTGTACCTCCGGCCTGCTCCACCTGCAGGCCCTGGGTGCAGCCGGTGCAATGGGCCCTGCCCCCAGGGGCACCTCTGGGTTTTGCATGTCCATCCCCACAGAGCGTGTTCGGCAGGAGCCACGATGACGCGAGTCCTTGCTAATGGAACAGGAGACGATGGCTAACAGGTCAGAGTGTCATCTCCCAGCTCAGCACGTGAACCAGGACCTTGCCCAGTATTCCCAAGGTGTATCCAGAGAAAGGCTGGTCCCCAAGACACACCTAGAAGATAATGCTTATGCGGACGAAGAGGGGTACCAGGGGAGCATGCTGCACTCCCTCCGGAGAGGCTGAGACTATAAATGACCCTGTTGGTGGCTGTCCACCTGCCTCCAGGGTTTGTTCGCAAGCTGTTAGTGCCTCCCGTCAGCCTCTTCGGCAGTGAGCCCACTTGGGGACACACTGCCCTAACTCAAAGTAGTGACTCCACCCGGGAGACTCTCTGACCCCGGGCCAGGGAGGCAGCCAAATTCAAAAGTAGCGGGGCTTTTCGGGCTCTTTCTCAAACCGCATTCTGCAGGCAGCTACTTCCTTTCCTATGAACAGTCTGGGCCCTGTCAGCGGCCTTCCCACAGCAGGAGCCCTGCCCTGACCAGTGCCGATTTCCCAGGCTCCTGCCCTTCGAAGGCCCTGAGAGAGGGAATTCTAACCCCTTCCGGTGAACTTCCCCGGGGTGGGGGGGCGGGGCCAGTGTTGTCCCCGCCCATCGCTATCCGTGTAATCAAGCCCGGGGCTCTCAGATCAGCCCCTCCCTTCTTACATGCACCTGACCCTGCTTCCGCAGGAAGAGGCAAGCCCACGACAATGTAGCTCTCACCTTTCTCGATTCCATCTTCGTTATCTTTCACAAAGGTGGTGGTGTATACCCCAGAGATTTCCGAGGAAGGGAGCCCAAGAAGGTTCTTCTGAGCACGCCCTGCAAGCTGAATGGGGGAGAGGTCTTGCCCTCTGGGAAGGGACGGTGCATGAGCAGCCGTGAGGGGAAGGGCAGAAATGGAGACGAAACTGTCTGCTGTGGGCCTTGACGGGCCTGTGTCGCGCTCCCTGCCACGGAGCCGGGGCAGTGACAGCGCCCGTCCTGCAGGAACATCCTCTTTCTTTTCGAGAGTGGGGGTGGAAGGGTTGCAACACAACGCTGAGTCTGACCTCCACCTTGGCTCCCCCCAGCCAGATTCGCAGCCCACGGGGCCCAGCTCCCGTGTTGCAGCATCAAGATGATGTAAGATAGAGAGCCACAGCCAGACCCAAGGGAGCCCCTGGATTTCAGAGGGCCAGACTTGAACGTGGCTGCTACTCTTGCCCTGTGGTTTTAATGTGGCCAGCAAACTTCAAAGTCATTTATTGGCTAGCGGTCATTTCCAGGAATTCCGCTCTGGGCCTATCAGTCATTCCTTCAGATTACATTCATTCCATTAATTCACCGCATTTAAAGCGAGCACCTCCCCTGAGCAATGTAGGTGGAGAGAGAATGGCTGGCCCCTGCTTTCAGGATCTCCCCTACTCCTGAGTTGTGAATTGAGAGATGATCCAGGAACACAAAGGCTTACCCCAGTAAGCCAGGCAGAGGGGGGTCGGGGCTGCAGGAATTTCCCCAGCTGTAAAATAAAAAAAATAAATCCTTATCTTACAGGGTTGTCAAGAGCTCAGCTGAGCGAATGCTGGCAAGAAGTCCCCTGTGCATCCTAGGAGCCCAGCAGACGCCAGCTCCCTCCCCCGCTCAAAGATGCTCTCAGTTAGTCCCACCTGGGTGCTCAGGAGAGCTCTCAGAGGGGGGATTGGTGATGGGAGGGGAGAAGGTTGAGAGTACTGTCCACATTTGGGGGAGGGGCTGGGGGACAGAAAGGGGAGACTCAGGGCTCAGAGACGAACATCTTTGGTGTTCCCCACATGGCCCCAAGCATCACTAATGTCCCCTTATCGCAGAGGCCTTCCCGGACCACCTACCTAGCCCATCAGTCTGTCCCCTCCCTGCTTGCTTTTTATTCTTGCCCCGTCTCCAGGGGACACATCATGCATTTGCTCGCTCAGCTGTCTTTCCGGCTGACAGGTACACTCCGTGGTGACAGGGGCTTTGTTCTGATCCGCTGCGGGGACTGCACCTCAGCGCTGCCCCTTTGTAGCCAGCCTGGCCTTGGTCAAGTCGTTCGCCACTCAACATTCTTCTCACAGAGTCATTTTGATCATGAAATGCACTAATAATAAAGCGGCCCTTGGCACAGTGCCTGGCATGGCGCACGTTTTCAGTAAATGGCAGCCGATCGGTTGCTTTCCGGTGAAGGTGCACTTCCCGCGGGCCGGCCGTCCAGAGGAGACCTCTGGCTGCGCAAGGATTCATCTCATCCTGAGTGGAGCTAGAAATAGAAGCTGCTCTAATTGGGGAACCTCGAAAATATCGCTTACCTTTCAAAGCAGTTGAACTAACATCTGTAGGACACTGGTGCTCAAGTATGGCTCTAAAGTGGGACCGCCTGGGGAGCCGTGAAAAGCTGTGAAAAGTACTGATCCTGGGGTCCTACCCCTCGGAGAGTCCGCCATAGTTGGTATGGCAGGTGGCCATGTCAGCTCTAATTTTATTAGAAGACAACCACATTTCAAGAAGGCGCTTTCTAAAAAGAAGCCCACCCCATTGCTCCCACTTTCCTGCTGTTTAAAAGTAAGAGGCAAGGGGCACCTGGGCGGCTCCGTCAGTTAAGCATCCAGCTCTTGGTTTCGGCCAGGCCATGATCTCGGGGTTGTGGGATCGAGCCCCGCGTCGGGCTCTGGGCTTTTCTGGGAGTCTGCTTCAAATTCTTTCCCTTGCCCTCGGCTCCACCCCTCCTGCCTCCCCTCTCACATTCTTTTTTTCTAAAATAAATAAAATCTTTTTAAAAATCATAAGTAAAAAGTAAAAGCAAGAGGTTAATGGGTACAGACTCAGTTTTGTGAAACACACAGTTGTGATGGTTGGACAACATTGTGAGTGTACTCAGTGCCACTTAATTGTACGTTTGAAAGTGGTTAATTTTCTGCTAAGCGTATTTTGCCACAATTGAAAATAAATTATTTTTTACAGATTTTATTTATTTGTTTGACAGAGAGATCACAAGTAGGCAGAGAGTCAGGCAGAGAGAGAGAGAGAAACAGGCTCCCTGCTGAGCAGAGAACCCGACGTGGGGCTTGATCCCAAGACCCCGAGATCATGACCCGAGCCAAACGCAGAGGCTTAACCCACTGAGCCACCCAGGTGCCCCAGAAAATAAATTATTATTATTATTATTTTTTAAGATTTTATTTATTCATTTAACAGAGAGAGAACACAAGCAGGCAGAGAGGCAGGCAGAGGCAGAGAAAGGAGCAGGCTCCCTGCGGAGCAAGGAGCCCGATGCGGGACTCAATCCCAAGACGCTGGGATCATGACCCGAGCCAAAGGCAGTTGCTTAACCAACTGAGCCACCCAGGCGTCCCTAAATTATTATTTTTTTAATGATTCTGTTGGGGCACCTGGCTGTCTTCGTTGGTAGAGCCCTTGACTCTTGATTTCAGGGTCCTGAGTTCATCGTTTTTTTTTTTTTTTAACTATACAGAGAATAACGACATGGTGTCTGCAGGCCTATACGAACTTAACTGGGCTTTGGTTGATTTCCATGGAAACCTAGGAAGAGATTGTGAATTTCCCTGGCCAGGATCCCCCCGTGCACAGAGTGGGGAAGGAGCAGCCCAGGCGAAAGGGGACAGCCGGTCAGCATTGAGGGCATCTTGAAGTTAATGACCTCTTTGTGCAGCCGACTGAACCCTACTCTTCCTTCAGCCACAGGCACTGTAGCTGTAGAAACACAAAGTACCCGGTGACTTACCAGGGATTGCGTTGTGCACTGGGCTTTGAAGACTGTGTGTTTCTTTCCTTGCCTTGAGAGATTCCCTGCTGCATATTTTCAAGGAAATGAGTTTAATAGAATGAGTTCGGAGTCAGCAATATGAAAGGCTATTTGGCTGTGTGTTATTTCTTTTAAAAAAAAAAAAAAAGGCTCTTAACATGCCTGAAAGGGATATTGGCACAAGTAAGAATTACACCTTAGGAGGGAAAAGATTGGAGGGGGAAGGCCGTACGTCTTTCCTTAGAGGGGCCTCTGGGAGGGTGTTGTTTTTCTAGTGATCTTTTGATGAGTGTCTGTAACACAAAGAAGTAACCCCTATCATAGGTCAGCCTGCTGCTCTGACGGGGAAATCGGCCGAGCCCGTGAGCGAGGCAGATCACACGTCCTTAGGGCCGGGCATGATATGCAAGATGAGCTAGGGCCTCGCTGGCCCAGGTGCAGCCCTTTGACCTTGCAGCATCACCTGATGACCTGAGTGTGCATTGAATTAGTCCAGGTCCCCGAGTATTTGAGTGAAGTGGTGCCCTGGACTGTCCATCAGGGGCACGGTGTTGGTGCACCTTCCCAATGATGTGTGACCCTGGAGAGATTGCTTACCCTCTCTGTGCCTTCGATGCCTCCCTGTAAAATGACTATAATGAGAATCCCTGCCTCCCCGGGTTGTTGTGAAGATGAAGTGAGTTAATCCATATGATGCAGAGCAGTTTGACGAGCTCAGTATATGTTAACTGTTATTATCCTATTACACAGATTTCTGTCTCCTGCTTTGGCTCACGTCTGTCCCCAGAGCCTCAGAGAACAAGCTTAACTCCTCCTCCATATGACAGCCTTGCAAATGTCTAAAGGCAGCTCTCAGGGCACCTGGGTGGCTCAGTTGGTTGAGCGTCTGACTCCTGATTTCAGCTCAGGTCAGGATCTCAGGGTGGTGAGATCAAGCCCTGCATCAGGTTCTGCGATCAGCATGGAGTCTGCTTGAGATTCTCTCTCTCCCTCTTTCTCTGCCCCTCCCCTCCTGCAATCTCTCTCTCTCTCTAAAAAAAAAACAAAAAACTTAAAGGCAGCTCTCATGCTAACCACTCCCTTTATGTTCTGGAGGCTAAAAGTCCCCTGCCTTTCCCATTGCTTGTGTGACTTCCCTTTGATTTCTACAGCCCCCCGGAAGGCCTTCTGGGAACGTGCACGTCTACAAGAATCACAGCATCCATGCAACAACCTGCACAGACCCCTAAGGCTAAAAATTTTACTTCTTCATAGCCTGATTTCTTTTTCCCTTGACCTGGTTTCTTCTAGATCAGACAGGGGTGCCTGTGTGTGCTGTGTGTGCTGCAAGGACGTGTGGTACCTTCCCAGGGCCCTCCTGAACCCCAGGATCCCCTGCTATCCAGAGAGTAGCATCTCGCGCCAGCCAGGCTTGCAAGCCTCTCCAGGCTGCGAGGAACAGGGACTGCGGCGCCTGTAACCACCTCGCTCCATAAACGCCCTGCCCGGTATAGTAAGAACCCGCGAGAGCCTAGCAGAGGACACAGACCTGCCCAGGGCGAAAGCAGCCTCTCACAGCCTGGGCTGAAACTCCTGTCCTACTCACAACCCCTCCTTCCTCACTCTGCAACCCTCTATGGCTGCCTTGGTTCTTCCTGCTGTTCTCAGACTGGGCGGGGCACACAGGCTCCCTGAGGAGCTCATTCCAGATGCAGACCCATGACTCCGAGTCAGCAGCCTTGCTCTCACCAGCACTCCTGATTCTCCTCGCCAGGGGTCCGCTAACTTTCAGAACGAAGGTCATTCTCCTCAGCCTCTTTGTCCACAGGCCCAGATGTCTCTCTGTCCCCTGAGCACATTCTAGGTCTTTCCTCCCCCTACCTTGACTCACACTGGTGCCCATTGTCACCACCCACCTATCCAAGATGTCCCCCTCCATCAAGACCAGCTCAGACCTCATCTCCAGGAAGCCTTCCCTGACCCTGTCCCCGTGCATTCTGAGCACACCTCTTCCTTGCTGCTCACCGGGACTCTGGAGGTCCAGCAACTGCAGAGGGAGGGCTCTGGAGCCGGGCACCCTAGGCCACACCCGGTCACATGACCTTGGGCAGGGGGCGCTACTGCCCTGTGGAGAGCCTGCATCGAGGACTGCAGAATGAATGCATGCCAAATGCTAATGCAGGGGCGCCTGGGGGCACAGTGTGTTAAGTGTCCGACTCTTGGTTTCAGCTCAGGTCATGATGGCAGGGTCAGATCGAGCCCCACCGGCTCCGTGCTGAGCACAGAGTCTGCTCAAGACTCTCCCTCAGCCCCTCCCTCCCACTCCCCCTCTCTCAAATAAATACATAGATCTTTAAAAACAAGGTAAAATGCTAACAGTGCTCAGCGCAGAGCAGGTCCCACGTAAATGGTGACCGAGATCATTTCCTTATCCTTCTGACAACCGTATTGAATATTTCATCTCTAACTACATCAGGTGCTCTTTGAACACAGGGTTCGTTTTAATCACCATCTTCCTTCCTACCGCACAGGGGCGCCACATGCCAGAGACTTCTGGTAGAGAAGGTGAGGCTGTCCGAGTCCCCCACCATCCTGGCCTGGAAGTGGGGGCGGCTCTAAGCAGCCATTCAGGATCGGGGAGAAACCCCACGTTGTCACACAGCCCCCCGCCCCCGCGCACACACTCAGCTACAGCTGACTGGGCTTTTACTCTTCAGAGTCTGTGTCCCCAGTTAAATTCTCCCGCCCCTGTGAGGGGCCCGAAGGGTGAAGTAGAAGGCATACTGGAATGTGCCTTCTCCTCCAAGCTTCTGTCTCCCAGACACAGGGGATCAGGCTCGGGGGGTCGGCGGGGGGAAGGCAGAGCAGGTGGCACAGAGCTGGAGCCCAGCCCGTGCCGACTGCGGGTCGGTGCCCACCCTTCTGGAGTGAGTTTGAGCAAGGCCCTTCTGGATTCCCTGGTGGCAGCTGGGACCAAGTGCGGTGTCCCCGCTCCCTCTGCCCAGAGGGTGCTCAGACCGTTAATTAGACCTTCCCTCTGGACCTGTTAGGGGTCCCTAATTACCCTCCTCAGAGGGCAGCCGATGCTAGATGATTTCCCACACACCTCCGGTGCTTTTAAAATCAAAGCCTCCCCTTGGCTATACTGGACCCTAAAAGGAATGGGCTGGTTGGAGCCATCGCTGAGGAAGGCCCGAAGGCCCCCATGGCAGGGTCCAGACAGGAAATCCTGGCCTGCTGCCTCCCAGGAGCACCTCCAGAATCCGTGTCTCACCAGGAACACCAGGGAACAGGGTGGCAGGAGGATAGGGACCCTCAGGAAAGGGCAGCTCCAGGCCTGCCTCTTCTGTCCTGAGAGGGGGCCGTGGAGAATCGTGGGAGTGTTGGTTTCCCATCTCCTCAGAGACCCACACAGTGGTGCACCACATGGAGACGGGGTCTGATGACTGAGGACACTTTTCTCCACATCCAGATGGAACTGAAACTCTCCCCACCCTTCAGGCTTTGACAGGAAAGCTATCTAAAGAGATCTGTTAAGATTTCTTACTTACTGATTTACTTACTGATTTGTGAGCCCTTCTGATAAAACTGAGTCTCCATTCCTGGGTATTCTTTAAAGATTTTTCTTTGATTCTAGAAAATTCTGACTTTCGCCCCAACCACTCCACTGAAAGGTTCTTGAATTCAGATCACCAGGATCATGTTGTGGGCCGCAGAGCCTCTCTTGCTTGGATGCCCAGGGCTCATCTTAGCTGAGGGCGGGACCCCTGCCACCACCTCCTTCCCCAGGTCTGTCCTCCCTCGCCCCCCACCACAGAAAGGGAGCCTCTTTGTTCCCAACCCCCACCTTCCTCCAGAAGACACGGCAGCTTCCCAAATTCTCCTCTGCCCTGTGGCTTCTGAAACACATCAGTATGTCCTCCGTTTTCAAAAGGGCTTGCGAGACACAGGGAAGATCACAGGGAAGTGGCAGGATCTCGGTTTTCATTCCGCAGTAAGGAAGAGCTAGCTGTGGGTGGACTTTCTCAGCTGCCGTCTTGGCCTGGCCCTCGTTTCTGGCCCGGGGGCAGCTTTGCCCTTGCAAACATCTTTCCCTTACCTTCCAGCCAGGTGTGTCAGAAGGAAGCCTCTCTGTGTCCCCACTTCAGTCCTGGGTGCTGCCCACCGGCAGGTATTAATGAGTATTAATGACGGGAAGTTCCAGCCCATAGGAGACTGCTCATTTACATATCAGAGAAAACTCCTTTTCTGCTTTTGTCTTCCTCCAGCTGTCCCAGCTTCTGACTGGAAAATCAGTCAGACCATTCTTTATTGATGACCTGCCCACCCAGAAGTGAACTTCTTTTTTTTTTTTTGAAAGATTTTTATTTATTTATTTATTATTTGAGAAAGAGAGAGAGAGTGAGAGAGAGCATGAGAAGGGAGAAAGAAGGTCAGAGTGAGAAGCGGACTCCCCGTGAAGTTGGGAGCCCGAGGCGGGACTCGATCCCGGGTCTCCGGGATCATGACCTGAGCCGAAGGCAGCCGCTTAACCAACTGAGACACCCAGGAACCCCTAAAATTTTATTTTTTAAGTAATCTCTACACCCAACGTGGGGCTTGAAGTCACATCCCCGAGATCAAGAGTCACGTGTTCCTCCGACTGAGGCACCGGGAGCCCCAGTGTATCTGTAACTTTTAGAATCACACTTAAACCACCTAACAAACTACTACGCCTACAGCTATATGGATGAGTCCAGCTGCATCGTGCTGAGTGAAGGAATTTAGACTCAAAAAGGGACTAGGACTCCCATGTATATGACATGCTGTACAAAGCAAAACCAGAGACGGAAAGCAGTGATCGCTAGGGGGCTGGGTGGCGGGCGGTGACGAGACAGGGACATGAGGGAATCTAAGGAATTCATTTGGGTGGGAGCATTGAGGCCAAGGAATGGGTACGCTGGGCTCCTTTCCTCTTTCCCCCTTCCCTCCGCCAGTTTGGGTCCCTACTCTGAAGAAATACGTACCACAGAGGAGAGGGAACTGCCCTCATACTGTAGGGCTCTCAGAAGGTTTGAAACAATAAATCTTTGCCGAACAAATAAAGAGATTCTGGATTAATTGATCGAAAGCTCCTGGGTATTTGGGCTTCTTTTCATCTGTGTTAGCCTGGGTCTGTGATAGTTCCTACCTCAGTAAAAAGGGCGATTCAAATGCTAAATGGAGAGTTAAATCAGCAGGTATCAAGGCCATCCCTAGACTCTACCACTGGGTCCCCTCAACCTGAGGACATCTTTCCCCCTAAAAAGACACCGTGGAGCTTCCAGAATCCCATGGGCCAACCACAGCTGCATCCACTCTGCCGTTTAGGGCTATTTCCGTGCGCCCTTCACCTGCACCCGTCATGAAGCTAGCCTTACCGTCGTCAGCAGGGGCTTGGCATCCCCGGCGCTGTAGCCACATTAATTCTAATCTTCAGCACCAAAGTAATTGGCTTGATTTCAGATGTGCGGCCATTGCTGAAATTCAGCCAGTGGATCAATGAAATTCCAGGTTCTCATCATGACTCTGTTGGCGGTGGTAATGAACTTGAGTTTGACTCCTACGTATCCAGCTTCGGACTAGAGGAGGGCAGACTTGTTTTGCAGAGTTACATCAAGCTGGGGTGGGAAAGCCTTCCTTCCAAAATATTGGTATCTTGCCTCTCCTCCACAGAGGAGAATCCCTGGGCCTCAAGGAAGGCTCCCGAGTGAAAGAATCCTGGACGGGGTGCTGTCTCTGGGTGGAAAGAAACGAGAAGGCACTTGGGAGAGAGGGTATGTCTGCACACGGCTGGTCATCAGAGCCGGGGGTTTTGTCTTCCAGGGTTACCTGTCGGAAGGGCTGGTGACCAAGTGGTACCGCTCGCCGCGCTTGCTCCTCTCCCCCAACAACTACACCAAAGCCATCGACATGTGGGCTGCCGGCTGCATCCTGGCTGAGATGCTTACGGGGAGGATGCTCTTTGCTGGTGAGTCACTGACCGCGCCGCCTTCCTTCTCCCCTGACGTCGTTCTATACAAGGGGAGAACTGATTGAAAGGAAACACACACGCGCACACACACACACACACACACACACACACACACACCCCACGCTAACCAAAAACATCCTAGTCTTTCTCTTTAAAATGACCTGGGTGGCTTTATGGACCTACTCGGAGGCCCCTCATCATTTCTGGCAAAATACTGGAAGGGCTGAAAATGACCTTTTGAGGGTAGAACTTTCAAAGTCAAGTAACGACTTCTATTCAAACACCTTGACGTTGACCACTGGACACATCCATCCTACATTTTCAGCCCCTCCCTCCCCTCTCCCTGCCACTGTGAGCAGTCAGTCTGGAGTGTTCGTTTGGGGAGGGGACTGCACAGGGGGCTCGCAAAGTCCCTGAACTGACCCTCCATGAGCCCACATGGCGGGAGGCCAGAGGGACCACTTCCCAACAGAGCCTGAATCTCAGCCCCTTGCTGGGGCTGCATCGCAGCGTTCCCATCCACTCGCGGCTGCACTGGGTGTCGTCGAGGGGACACGGAGGAGCCCCACCATAGGCCACCAGCTGCTGGCAGACTGGAATTGGTAAGGGGAGGGCATCTAGCGTGCAGCTAGATGAATCTGGGGATTTCTCAAAGATAGAAAGTCTTGGTTAAGGATTTAAACTGGTGGAAGTAAGTGGAAAGGCTATCAAGTAAAAAGGGAAAATGGAAGCAGTGGGAGCCTGAAGGTCGAGGGGGCCTGCCAGGACAGAGACCTGACCCCGCCAGCAGCGCCACAGTGCTGAGAGCACGTCAGTGCTCGGGCAGCAGAGACGAGCCCCGTTTCTGAGACTTGTAAGGACGGAAGCTTCTTATGGCTGAGCATCCAGCCTGATGCCTGCCAGGGAGAAGGCACTTAGTAAGTCCTATTTGGTGGAGGAATGAAGGAGCATAGGAGTGAATACATGCCTGACTCCGTCCTGCCCCAGCGTACTTCTCCCACAGACCTGGCATAGCCTGCCCTCCTCCCCTCTGCCCGAGGGAGCACAAGCTGCATTCCAGCGCCAACTGGTTGGTTACTTCTGATTGTCCCCCTCCTCATTAGGAACCTCCTAATTGGAAGCAAAAGGTGAGGCTCGGTCCTTGTTTTAAAATCACTTCCTTTCCCAGCCTGGTGAAGAACATGCAGAGGCATCAGGGAAGCACTTGGGAAGTCTTGGGCCCAGCTGTCCCCATCACATTAGCTCTGGCTGAGTCAGTCTGTACCGGCCGGGTCCGTTCCAGAGGCGGAGACGCTTGGCAGAGCCAAGCCCCAGAGATGGCAAGTAACCTGCCTGCAGTCACACAGCAAGTCAGCAGCGGTGCTGCTCCCACCGGCCTCCCGGAAGCCCCCGGGGGCTCCCACCACCCCAGCCTCTTGGGCAGCGCTCTTAACCGAGTGGTATTTGGCTCCCCAGGGGCTCACGAGCTGGAGCAGATGCAGCTCATCCTGGAGACCATCCCCGTGATCCGGGAGGAGGACAAAGACGAGCTGCTCAGGGTGATGCCTTCGTTCGTCAGCAGCAGCTGGGAGGTGAAGAGGCCGCTGCGCAAACTGCTCCCTGAAGTGAACAGCGAAGGTACCTCCGCCTGCAGTCGGGCCAGCCTTGGGGAGGCTTCGCTCCCGCTTCTCTCGGGGGGCAGGGCGGCTTCCAGAAGGACCACGCCTAGTTCCTAGACAGAGGGGCCAAGGCCACGCCACCCACTCGTGGCAGGAGTTTGCCCTAGCTCCTTCCAGACTGAGCGTCCCTGGCCCCCGGAGTGCGGCCGTCAGGCGACCCTCAAGGCAGAGTTTGGGGGTCCTCCAGAGCCTACCCCCGTCTTTGCTGCCTTTTCCTTCTCGTCTTTCTCACTCGCCTTCCTCCCTCTCCTCCTTTATCTCCCTGTTCCTTGTTTCCCTTGATGATGTGGTGCAGAGAAGGGAGTTTTATGAACTTGAGACCCAGACCCAGACTCATTTCCCATTTGGCCTTGAGAACTTTCCTAACCTCTCTGCGTCTGTTTCCTTAACCGTAAAATGGGTGCAGTGATTCGTGTCACACGGGGACATTGTGATGGGTGAGTGAAATAGAATGTGTACAGCCCTGGGCCTAGGAGGGGGGCTCCATCATCTCAATGTTAACATTAGGGGCGCCTGGGAGGCTCAGCCGGTTAAGCGTCTGCCTTCAGCTCAGATCATGATCTCAGGGTCCTGGGATCGAGCCCTGCATCAGGTTCCGCGCTCAGCGGGGAGCCTGCGTCTCCCTCTCCCTCTGTCCCACTCCCTGCTCATGCTCTGTCTCTCCCCCTGTCTCTCTCTCAAATAAATAAATAAAATCTTTAAATAAAATGTTGACATTATCACTGGGCCTCACACCTACCAGAGGCTTCCTTAGGAGACCCCCTGCCTATGTGAGGTAGGGTACAGGTTCAGCCAATTGGAAGAGACACCCAAATTTTTAATGGCTTAAATAAGATTTCTTTCTCATTTAAGAAAAAAGAAGTTAGGAAGCTTATTTCTCTCTTCTATACTAATCACAAAGCAGACAGTCCAGGGCCAAGACGGGGAGCCTGCTACAAAGTCATCCAGGGGCCCGGGCCCCTTCCGTTCCCGTCGTTCAACCGTCTTAGGGTGCTGCCCTTACTACCCGGAGAAAGGTGGGGAAGGAGGGTAAGGCCGCTGCCCTTAAGTCATGAGCCTTGGACACCTCACCTCCCCTCACGTTTTGTTGGCCAGAACTCAGTCCCACGGCCCCAACTCGCTGCAGTGGAGGTGGTGAAATAGGTATTTATTCCACACCGCTTTGTGTCCATTATTACGAATGAGACCATCAAGAAACCAAGAGCTTGGACCACGAGTGTCTTCTAATGATGTCCGTGGCCATGATCCCCACTCAATCATAAGCTGCCTCAGTTTTCTCTTTGTTAAAGGGGAAGAGGGATCATTTCATTCACCACAAATTAAGACTCAGCCCATCCGTAATTGAGTCATAGGGCCCTGTAGAAACCCCACCTAGAGACAAGATGGGCATTCCCTTCTCAGGAGTTCTGGGTCAGGGACGTGTCACCCCGTCCCCTCCCCCAAGCAGCCACGCACACAGCAGCCCCTCGGCGCCCTGGCTCTCAGAGGGGTGGGCTGTGTCTCCGCGAAATGAGAGTTGGTCCTGATAGGAGATGAAGCTCCTCGCTGTCGTCGGCAGCGTCCCCTGACACGTGTAAGCCCCTGCGGTGCTTAATGGGACGGAAGTTCCGAGACATGAGAGGTGCTCTCACTGGGAAGATGGTGAGAACAAAGACTAAGGAACACATTCTAAGGGGCCGGCGAGAGCTCCGGGGATTTGGGAAGAGGAAGGGAGCGGAGAGGGACAGAGCAGTGGCCGGGGGCCATGGTGAGGCCCGGATCAGCAGGACGAGCCACAGACCTGTTGGTAGGAAGTGAGGCAGGAGAGGCGAGAAGGCCGAGAGGCCGATGAGTTTGGGCTTGGTCCGTAGCTGACAGGTGTTTACTAAAGCCGGGCTTGCTCTTCACTCCCGATGCGCCGAAACTCAACTCCGGCCACATCTCCTCGGCGGCCTCCGGCCTTGAAAAGAGGTCTCCAGCAGACCTCCGGCTTTCGGAGGATGAGGGGTCCCCGGAATGAAATGTGGGTGGGGGAAGGGCACCTTGGCCACCCACCCAGGAGAGCCGGCTGGCGACCTGCGGTCCCTCCCTCTTCTGTACATCCGGAGCCCCCACACCTGGGAAGAGGCAGGGTGTCTCTCTGGCTGTAGCCCCGGAGGCTCAAAGGGCGGCCTGGGTGACTGTGTCCCTCAGGGGCTGACACCGCCATCAGAGCAGGACGAGGGAGACAGGCCCCGAGACCAGTTCTGAGCTCCATTTACTCTACGAAGTAATTGTGTCACAGGTGACAAATCTGATGAGGAAACAAGTAAAAGGAGTGCTCCGGGTGAAGCAGGGTGGGGGCCTCAGGGCCCACCTGCCTCTGGGTCGCGAGATGCCCCTGAGGATCCTTCCAGAACCCCGGGGGCCCTGGGAAGTTCCGTCTGGAGTTCACTGGGCCACAGGAAGGTGACAAGATGGCACAGAAGTCTCTTTATATTAGAAATGCCTTCAGAATATGGGGAGGTTGAGCCCAGAGAAGAGGAGTTGGGTGGGGAGGGTATGTGGTTTCTGTGTTGAGAAAAACAAAGCTAGTACCATGGCAGATACATCTGGAACCTCCAGGGTGACCTGTGGGCCGTGTAGACACGGCTCACCTCTAGTCCGGACAGAGTCGGGGAGCCTGGGGCTCCCGAGAAGTGTCTGCCATCTTCAACACACTGCCTTCAGGGTCCCCGTGGACACCCACTCCCGCCAAAGCCAGGGGAAGAGAGGCAAGAGACTTTCCAGAGAGCCTGGAAGTGGGGTGCACATGTCACTCCCACCCCGCCCCCTAGACCCCCGTCACACAGCCGCAGTGGCCTGCGGGGGGCTGGGAGAGGCAGGCCAGTGTGTGCTGGGCAGAGGGGCCTTGCCCAGGACCGGGGTGTTGGCTTGAAACCTGAAGGGACCGGACATGGGGGACCCGCAGAGGGCAGAGCTAGGCCTGGGGATGGAGATTAAAGGGGGCAGATTTAGGTTAGAGACAAGAAGGGATTTTCTAGTGTTTAGGCTTCTGGAAGTATCTGGCACCTGCTAGAAGACCAGTTGTCAGGAAGAGGGAAGAGGAGCCTCGTTTTTACTAGAGTCAGTGAGGTGCACTTCAGGGTTCGCTGGGTCTTTGATAACAACAGTGATGCTGGTGACGATGCCTGCCCATGTTCAGAGCTCCGCTCTCTCCTGTCCTTGTCAGAAGGTCCAGAGTAATCGGCCGGACCGAGGGAGGGCGGCAGCCCAAAGAGGGAGAGGCTCGCCCAGCCCGGAACCAGGCAGGGCCAGAGTGGGCTGTGCGCCGGGCGGGGCCCGATTCTGCCCATCTGCAGGGCTCTTTCAGGTCCCCAGCCCTGACGCAGAGGCTCCCGGAGCCTCGGAGCTCTTGGCAGTGATCAGAGTTCCCGCTGCTTTCCTGATCTTGTGGTCTGGGCTTACGGAGCGGCACCACGTTCTCCTGGGAGGCTCCGGAATCACTGACGAATTTTCCTGGAAGGAGCCAGGGCTGGTGTGAGGGGCAGGGCGGTGGGGGCTGGCTTGCGGCCTTTCTCCCCTGCCATGTGGGTGGTAACACGATTAGCCTCGTCAGGATTCAAGCGGAGCCTCCAGCCCTGGGAGAGGATGCGAACCTCCAGGCTAGACCTGGCGCTGAGCTGAGCCAGGGTGGAGCCCGCAAGGCAGACGGCTGCCCCTACCCGCGCCTGGGAGAAAGGACACCAGTCCTGTGTGCAGAGCTGGTGCGAGGCCAGTGTGCACCCACTCCGCCCGGCTGGCTGCTGAAATTTTGATATACTTTCATGCTGGTGGGCAGCCAGCCACCGCACAAGGCTTCGGAGTGTCCCTTCCTGTCCCCAGGTTCCAGCTGCCTAGGGCCTCCCCTCGATCCAGACCTGGTCCCCACGAGGGCTTCAGCTTGGTGGTTAAATATTTTAATATCAAGCCCACCTGCCCTTGTTTGTCAAACCTCCAGGGGCAACGTATGGTAGGAAGGCTGGACTCGGGGGCCCTGGGCTGTCGGGCCCTGTCCCCCCTGCCTCACCTCTCAGTGACCTGTCTCACAGAGGCTTGTTACTGCCGGCACCTGGGAGCCAAGGCTTCCCCACGCCCCCCAGCAGCACGCAGTCTGCAACCAGTGGGAGTGGGTGTGGAGACACCGCAGCTCCCCCCGACCCCGCAAGGGAGCCACCACTGCGGTGTGTCCCATGCTGTCTCCTAGAGGACCCCCTCTAGGGCCCCCCTCAGTGGGGCCGAGCTCCAGGTGTCCCGCTCAGGGACACAGCCTGTCCTGGCTCCTGCCCCCCTCCCCTGCCAGCGCTTCCGGGGAGGCCCGCCACGCAGACCGCCTACAGCCCGGTCCAGCCCAGGGTGACTTCCCACCCTGTACCGGCTCTTAACCAACAGCAACTCGGCAAGTCACTTTACCCCGCTGGGCCTGTTTATTCATTCGCGAAGTCAGAAAAGCAGTATCTGCTCCGAACTTGTCACTGGGATGTGATGAGGATCACAAGAAAGGAGAATGGCTAAAAACATTTTTACAAGTGGGAAAGTACCAAAAAATGGCCGTACTAGGCGGGGCAGTGAATGACTTTCACGTCCTGTTTTGCTCCCTGCAGCCATTGACTTTCTAGAGAAGATCCTGACCTTTAACCCCATGGATCGCCTAACAGCGGAGATGGGGCTGCAGCACCCCTACATGAGCCCGTACTCGTGCCCCGAGGACGAGCCCACCTCGCAGCACCCCTTCCGCATTGAAGATGAGATCGATGACATCCTGCTGATGGCCGCCAACCAGAGCCAGCTCTCCAACTGGGACAGGTGCGGTTCCAGGGGCCTCCAGCTCTGCAGTCTAGCATCCAAGTTCTCATCCTCCCGTTTCTGGTTTGCCTCTAATCCTCCGTGACCTTTCCCTCTACCTCCCAACCTTTATAGCCCCAGGGGTGCTTCCCCCACTTAGCTGCCTGCCTTTCTCTCCTGTCTCCGGGCACTCCCAGTAGGCGAGCATGTGTGGGTCGGGAGTCTTCCTTTGTGCAAGACGGCCACCACCCCTCTCCTCCCCTCACTCAGGTACTCCTGCGTATACTAGAGCCAGGGCTCAATACAATGTTCAGCGACATTTAAGGAGTACCTGGAACTCACTTCTAGCAGACTGACACTCTGCCCTAGAAAAGTAGACTGCGCCAGTGCACAGCAAGGGGACAATGTGACATTTATTACCGCGCAAACTTCTGCATGGTCCTCATCGTTGGCACCTCCCGAGAGTGCCGTGAAGGGGGGGGTGCCCTTGTCATTACTGCCCAGTGACACATGACGAAGCCACAGCTCAGAGAGGGTGGAGACTGGCATCAGGCCACACAGCTAATGCCTGCCTCCTGGGGTTCCCCCTGGATCTGCATCTAGGTCGGATACTGCTGAGCAGTCACAGCACTCTGGCCTGCCAGACTGGGCTGGGCCTCCGAATTCTTCCCAACGCAGAGTGCCCGGAAGTCACTACCCGTGATTCAGCGTTGGGTGGACACGCGTTTTTCAACGATCTCTGTGTAGGCATGTTACAATTTCTCGCGTCCCTTCCTGTTCTGACGTTGAGATCAGGCAGCTGAACATTTGGGCGTCACCATCTGCTAATCCGGGGCTGGAGAGCCGAGAGCTGCTCAGTTTAGAAATAGAAGTCAAGGGCTTAGCAGCTAGGACTCCGAGGGGGCCTAAGTGGGAGCCCCACTGCTGTGGGAATGTGACAGCTAGTTACATAAGTGACAGATGAGCAAGTTCTCCTTTTCAGTCATTTGACAGATGATAGGTTTCAGAGTAAGGAGGCGCGGAGGGAGGGCCGGGGCAATGCTGCTATTTTTGGACAGGTTTGTGGGTTTGTTGTTGTCGATTGTTGTTATCAAGGGTTGCCAGCAAATAGAGATTAATGAAGACCCTTCCTTCTGCCACCCCCATGCTTTTCCCACCGTTGACTGTGGTCCCTGCAGCCCCTCCCCCTCCGTGCCATGGTGCTCGAGGGCACAGAGCGCTGGCCCAGGGAGGCCCACCCCGCACTTGTCACGGGTGTGGCACAGGGCTGGGGCCGGGAAAACTCACGGGCTTTCTTTGGCCACTGCCCACCAGCTCTGCCCATTTCTAAGCCTGACACAGTTCTGCTCCCGACTTTCCCATCACACCTGCCTGAAGGAGATGGGCTGTCCGTGGCAGACTCCTTCCTACAGACCCTTCTGCTTTGGGCAAATGGCTTAAGCTCAGATGCGCGCCAGCATCCCCGTCTGGAAGGCAGCTAACTCCACAGAGCCTCTGCGACGGCCTCGGAGAACCAACGCTTGGCCCCGGGTGTGTAGCAGCCAGGGAGCAGGGTCTTTGCAAGTTCTTCCTCCTAGAAATCGTGGCGGTTTCTAGGACCCTTGTGGGAAGAGGCAGTGTTCACCTCTGGAAGGGACTCCTGCCTTCGTGGTGTCGCTGGGAGAGAGGGCGGGCAGTCCTCCCTGTGCCTCTGGGAGAGAGGGCGGGCAGTCCTCCCTGTGCCTCGCAAACCACACCGTGGGGTCTGCTGCTCTGCGTCTGCCCTTTCACAGCCAAACCTCCTTGTCCTTGGTGCGCCGGCTCTTCCTGAGTGAGCACTAGGCATCCTGTACCAGGAGCACCTAGCTGGGCCGCTGCCTCCCCTGTGCTCCTCGCCTCCCTTCACACGGTTGTGCACAGAGCACCTGGCACAAGGAGGAGAGGGCCCAGCTCGAGCTGATGGCCTGCACACCTGCCCTTCATTTGCTCTTGGCTAGATGACTTGGCTCTCCACGGCTGCAGTGCGCTTGACAGAAGGCAGAATTCCAAGGATCTTTGGCCTCTCCAGAGGGTGTCTAGAATCTTTCCATAGACCCCACCTACATTGCATTGTGGCAGGGTGCTGGGGGGGCCTCTAACCAGATCCACTAAGGCAAGAGGTCTTAGCCCAGGCCGTACCTTAGCATCCCCGGGGGATGTGTTAAAACGATGCTGACGGAGAGCCCCAGTGCACGCCTGCTGAATCCGGGTGATTCTCAGCTGAGCCAGGGCTGAGGGGCACTCGTTAGGGCTCCAGTACTTGAAGTGCGGTCCTTGGACCACCAGCAGCAGCACCCCCTGGAACCGGTTAGAACCACGGACTCTCTGGCCCCACCTTGCAGCCATTGGATCTAGAACTGCAACTTTGCAGGGGCCCCAGGCGGTTCGTATGCCCAGCAGAGTCTGAGGAGTACTGCGTTGGTGGGTCCATTTGAAAAGAGGTTCCGCGAGGCCAGGGAATTTGTTGTTTGGTTCGCTGCTGTGCCTGGCAATGCCAGTGCCTGGCACTTAGTAAGGTGCTCAGGAAACATCTGTAGGATATTGGACGAGTACTGAAGAGTACAAGGGTTAAGCCAAAAAAATCAGTCCCTCCACCGGAGCCCCGAGGGGAGGGGGTGCACAGGACCAGAGGGACAGGGAAGCAATGGAAAGGCAGTCTGTGTGCGGCAGACAGGGTTAAGGGGTCTTGGCTCCCTCGGGCAAGGCAACTCACCATCCCGTCTGTCTGCACCCTTGCAGGTACCCTGTGAGCCTGTCGTCAGACCTGGAGTGGAGGCCGGACCGGTGCCAGGACGCGAGCGAGGTGCAGCGCGACCCGCGCGCGGGCTCGGCGCCGCTGGCCGAGGACGTGCAGGTGGACCCGCGCAAGGACTCGCAGAGCAGCTCGGAGCGCTTCCTGGAGCGCTCGCACTCGTCCATGGAGCGCGCCTTCGAGGCCGACTACGGGCGCTCCTGCGACTACAAGGTGGGCTCGCCTTCCTACCTGGACAAGCTGCTGTGGCGCGACAGCAAGCCGCACCACTACTCCGAGCCCAAGCTCATCCTGGACCTGTCGCACTGGAAGCAGGCAGCCGGGGCGCCCCCGAGCACCGCGGTGGCCGCGGACGCCGGGCCGCGCGAGGACGAGCCGGCCAGCCTCTTCCTGGAGATCGCGCAGTGGGTCAAGAGCACGCAGGGCGGCCCCGAGCGCGCCAGCCCGCCCCCCGGCAGTCCCGAGCGCCGCCTGTCTGCCTCTCCGCCCGGCCGCCCGGCCCCCATCGACGGGGGCGCTAGCCCCCAGTTCGACCTGGACGTGTTCATCTCCCGCGCCCTGAAGCTCTGCAGCAAGCCCGAGGACCTGCCGGACAATAAACTGGGTGACCTCAACGGCGCGTGCCTCCCCGAGCACCCCGGCGATCTCGTGCAGACCGAGGCCTTCTCCAAAGAAAGGTGGTGAGGGAGAGGGGGAGCTCCAGTCCCGTCCTCCCAGCCAGCGGAGGC
This sequence comes from Nasua narica, assembly GCA_028533885.1. Lineage (NCBI taxonomy): Eukaryota > Metazoa > Chordata > Mammalia > Carnivora > Procyonidae > Nasua > Nasua narica. The sequence goes on from CM052808.1 coordinate 58,933,149, forward strand.
TACCCGGGAAAGCCGGGCGGGCAAGAAGGGGCTGCCCCCCACCCCTCCTCGTCCCCAGCGTCTCCACCGCCCCTTCCACCCCTCTCTGCTGCCTTGGGGTTAGCAAAACACAGGAAGGATCCGAGGAGGGAGAGGAATGTCCATTTCTTAAACTGCCTTAATAACTAGCCTTTAACCTCTGGGAGCAGGTTGGAACAGGAGCCTGGTTGGGGGTTGATCACTTTCCCAGCGAGGAGGGGGGCCCTTGCATAGGAATCTTGCTGGCCTGCTGTTGAAACCATCTGGCCAGAGGAGCCTCACTGTCAGAGGAAGGACCGCAAGGCCGGGAGAGGCCAAGTGCTGTGCTCGGGCAGGGCAAGCCTGGGAGCCAGTGTCTTCCACTCTAAACTGTCTTCCTCTGCTGGGGTCCCTGCGGCTTTCCAACCAGAAACCTCGGTCCAAGGTGTTTCTTCCCTGCCCATCGCCATCTGCCCCATCCCACCTTTTATTCAGAGCAATGTTGCTTTTATATTCCAAAATGGGAAACTGAGCCAGTTTGACCCTACTGACCCGCCAGATATCTTCTGGTTCCTCCAGTACTTCAGTAGCCCCACCTGCCACACCCCTGTTTGCCTCACCCCTGTGTGGTCTGAAAACCTTGGCTCGGGTCACCGGTGTGGGGTCTGTGGGTCCACACATCTTCCAGGCCTGGGTACACACCCCTTCCAGAACTCCCTATGCACTTTCCTGACGCATGCACGGATGCACGCTCACGGCCCCAGGGCCCCAGGGGGTGTCGCACACAGGTGAGTTTGAAGACAGCAGTTCCAGTAAGGCCTCCAGCCCAACATGGAACCCGCCCACACACACGTACAGAACTCCTCTCCCAGCCTACCTTGGGAACTGATGTTCTTGGCACAGATAGCCCCTTTGGAGTAAACAAGGCCATGAGCTGCCCCCCATAGAGCAAATGCATTAGGAGAGAGGATTTCACACGGGACCGATCATGCTTCATGAATACTGGCCTTGATTTTGATCATCCATTTAGCCCTGGCAAAGAGCGGTCCCTAAAGAAATGCATGGAAAGCAAGTGGCCTTGGGAGCAAGGTGGGAAGATGGGAAAGGCGGGGTGCCAGCAGCAGAAGTCCTCAGGGGTCAGGCACCAGCGTAGAGACCCCAGGACACAGGAAGGGCTTCCAAGCAGCCGTGCCCCTCGTAGCTTGAGGCTCTTTGGGGCGTGCACACCAGAGGTGTCCTCGCACGCGGGGCCTGGGCTGATGGCATATGGGCACAGCAAGCCCTCTGCGGAAGCAGAGTCCATCCCCCGGAATGCTCTGCCATTCCCAGCACCCCCAAAGAGACCCACGGGAAGTCTAGCCAATCTGTAAGCGGAGGACTCCCCATCATTGGCCTTGGGCGGGGTTCACCCTCAACCTTGACAGCACCTTAAACCTATCAGCTAACTAAGAGTTGTACATTGGAACCTGCAACACGTTAGAAACTTATATTTAAAAACAGAATTAATCACACTGATCATAATTTTTAATGGAAAACATGTAAATATGAAGTGTGTGGGTTTCTTTTTTTTTTAAGAAAAGGAAATATACACCGCTCCTCATGTGCCATTTGTCCTCAGAGGGCGGCTTTACTTTTTTGGTAAAGGACCAAGCTGCTGACCTTGACCAGAAGTTCATATATAATTGTTATTATAGAGGAATTGTTATAACTACTCATGTTTTCAAAAGATCTATTAAACTTGATCAGGACGGGCCAAATAAAGTTTTATTGGAACACAGAGTCCTTTATTCATTTAAGTATGCTCTCATTCATTTACATATTATTTGGTCCTACCTGGGGCAGTGGGTGAGTCGTTGGAGCGCGGCTGGCTTCTCTCTGTATCCCTGAGGGCAGAACTTTGAGGGGTTGTAGTCGGAGGGGAGGGGAGCGGAGAATCTATATGGATTGGTAATCAGGGAAGTGATTCCAGAACCGCCTGGGTCGGGCCTGGTGTCCATCCTATAGATTTCAAACCAAATCTTGGAGTTCACCCCAATCCTCCTGAGCAAGGCTGACCCTTTTGTCCAGTCCCAAATGTGCCAACATCGTGAGATTTGGGGGAGCCAACACCCACAGATACCTGCCCGAGCCGCACCTCACAGGTGCCTGAGAGTCCCCTCAACTGAAGTTCAGCCCTTTGCAAGACCCGTTGGACATTAGCCCTGACCTCATTTGTTACTCAACAACTGTAAAATAGACAACAGAGAGGGTTCTTAACATGTGTTTCTGTTGGTTCAGACTTCCCTGAAAGGCATTAAAAGAACTTCCTACTGGTGAGCTGCATTTGAGCCAAGAGGAGCAACCCCATGAAGGGAATTGTGGGATTCTCTCCAAGTTGTCAGCAGAGAGCAACCAGCTTTCTGCGGGGCCGAGGTGGAGGAGGAGAGTGTCCGGGGGCTGGGCCAGAGTCCTGGTGGAAATCTTACATTGGCCTTGAGGCCCAATTTGAGGTGCTGGTAGGTAGTGGGAAATGGGTTTGAGGAGCCCCAAGAGCAAACAGCGCCAAAGGAAAGAAAAACAAAGAAAGATCGGCCTGCGGTTGACCCTTGAGCATTCTGGGTTTGAGCTGCCCAGGCCTGCTCGGGCACGGATTTTTTACAGCGTTGTACTGCAGTCAATGTATTTTCTCTTACAATTCTCTTCTAACATTTTCTGTTCTCCAGCTGACTTTCTTGTAAGACTATAGCATATAATACACATAACATAGGAAATCTGGGCTAACCAACTTTATGTTATAGGTGAGGCTTCTGGCCAACAGTGGGCTATTAGTAGTTAAGTTTTGGGGAGTCAGTTCTGTATGCAATTTCTGCTTTGCGGGGGGTCGGCGCCTCTGACCCCCACGCTCAAGGGTCGACTGTACGTCCATTCACATATTGTCTGATCCTGTCTCCTGTGAAGGCGTGTTTCTACTCACAACACTTGTGACACTAATTGTGAGTTTTCCATACCGGACAGTTCTCCGGTTCTGTGCACACTGACGTTCGACAAGGGGTCCCACCCCCCTAGAGAGCTCCCGCCCAGCTTGGGGTCTGATCGTATGGTAAGGAGAGTCAAGTGGGGCACTGGCTTATTTTCCTTCAGAACCAAATCCTGAGACAAAAAAATTAGGGGCAAGGAATGAGCTCAGAAGACACTGCTAGAGCGATGGGACATGAGGGGGAGGGAAGGAAGCCGGTCAAGGTGCAAGTCACAACTGTGGGAAGGAGGAAGCGTGTGAATGACAAGCTCGTGGCTGAGAGCAAACCTCCTCTTCAACAACCGTTTCACCTTCAATCTCCCAGAGCTGCTAACGAGTAGACCCCAAGTGGATTACATCTTCTCCACTGTCATTCATGGGCTCAATACTCAGAGTTTTTGTTTTTTTTTTTAAGATTATTTATTTATTTGACAGAGAGGAGAGAGATCACAAGTAGGCAGAGAGGCAGGCAGAGAGAGAGGGGGAAGCAGGCTCTCCGCTGAGCAGAGAGCCCGATGCGGGACTCGATCCCAGGACCCTGAGACCATGACCTGAGCCGAAGGCAGAGGCTTTACCCCACTGAGCCACCCAGGAGCCCCTCAGAGTTTTAAATATGACTGAGAAATGCCTTTGCAGAAACAAGGACCCTGGAGCCATGCCGAGTTGGCTCGTGCCATTGGCATGGTACCAGACGTGGTCGTGGGGGTTCCAACAGCCATGACGGCTGGGTCGTCACCGTCTCCACTTGGTTCCCTCGAATCAGTCCCTGAGATGGGGCTCCTCAGCAGGTGACCGGTGGAAGGAATGCCCTAAGAACGGGGAGGACGGGAAGCAGATCAAGGTTGGGGAAGAGCGCTCAGCCAGCGCGAGGTCCAGTAGAGACCAGCTGCAGCCCGACGCCGCGCAGAGCTCTGGAGGACGAACGGCACCAGGGAGTCGATCCCACCTGGAGGAGAAGAGGCGTTTGGGCGCCCATGTCAGCTAGTCTCTGGGGCCCCCTGGGGTGGGGTGCAGGAAAGAGCCCATCCAGCCAAAGCCCATTCTAGGGGCGACTGTGAGCCTCTCGGCAGCCCCAACCTGCAGCATCTGGGTAGTGGGTCCCCTCGGTGCATCTGCGAGATGGGATCTGGGCCAGGCACCATCCACACTGCAGGACAGTGTGCTAGGCATGCGGGGCAAAGAGGTGGCAATGAGAGACCGCCACAGTTGGCCCCCTAGGGAGCCCTCCAGGGCCCAGTCCCAGCCCTTTCGTTATTAATTTCCCACTGTTAACAGTCCCCAAATCACTTCTCCACCAGCTCCCCTCCCACAGAGTCCTCAGCCAAGTAACTGTTCGGAGGGGGGTCCCCAAGACCATCCTCCAGCTTCAATAATTCACTGGAAGGCCTCACGGGACTCAGAAAAGCTGTTGCACTCACAGTTATGATTTATTACGGTGAAAGGATACAGATAAGTCAGAAAAGGGAAAAGGGGGGCAGCCAAACTCCAGGAGAAAGCAGGCACAAGATTTCAGGGCGTCCCCTCCCAAGGAAGTGGTGTGGGACATGCTAATTCTCCCAGCAACGTGTGACCTCCAGCGGGTCTCACCCCAGCCTTGGCACCCAGGATTCTCATTAAGGATCAGTTCAGCTGGGTAGGACCATGGGACTAATGTGAGCTCCTATGTGCCCGGCACCCCAGCCCAGGTCCCAGCGGGACAACATGGCCTTGGCCTCAGCTGTACATCAGAGAATCTGAAGGCACAGGAATCACTCCCAGGGGCCGGCCAAGGGCCAGTCCTTCTGCAGATAGGCCTTCCTTTGGAATGTACAGGGTTTGAGAAACAAGGACCCAGGAAGTGAACCTCTACTCTAGATCTCTACTATAGCCCCTCTACTATAAGGTAAGTCTATTTGTGCCATTGGATGTATTTGTGCCTTGTGCAATTCTAAAGTCTTGAGAGGGTCTGTTTTATGTGAACTTTACAGCAAAGCTGAAGCAACAGAGCTATGTATCACGGAGATCTTAAGAATACGCAGCATTGGGGTGCCTGGGTGGTCAGTGGGTTAGAGCCTCTGCCTTCGGCTCAGGTCATGATCTCAGGGTCCTGGGATGGAGCCCCCGCATCCAGCTCTCTGCTCAGCGAGGAGCCCACTTCCCCTCTTTCTGCCTGCCTCTCTGCCTACTTGTCATCTCTCTCTCTGTCAAATAAATAAATAAAATCTTAAAAAAAGAATATGTAGCATTATTAAAATATAATAATAATTAAAACATGCCTGCGGAGGCCAGTGTCAGGCAGTCTAACACCTGAGATCCCTTTTCTTAGTAAATCATGGTCTGCTCGCAAGAGCCAAGCCTGCTGACAGACCGGCAAGCTGGCTAAGGGCTCACGCTCACTCCATCAGCACAGTGATTACCCCTGGGGGCGTCGCACCCCCAGCACAGAGTGCGACTGTAGGAAGCAGGCATTAGCAGCTCCCCCCGGAGCCCTACTGGAATGCCGAGCTCAGGGCTCCACGGTTCTGCGGCCGAGAGTCTCTGGCTGCATGAAGCAAGAGGCAAGACGGGGAACTGAGGGTGTTGACAATCAGGCTGAGCCACACCCAGCTCCCACCCTCAGAAGATGGTTTGGTAAGGGACGGGTGTCCTCTAGAGGTGACGGGGAAGGAAAAGATTGAGTCCCCATATATGGGCTCCTATTGGGTATGATTAGATGATGGTTTCTTTTATGTTCCAACCTGATTAGACCAAGGTACCTGGCTATTTGGTCAAATATTATTCTAGATTTTTCTATGAGAGTGTTTTCAGATGAGATTAACATTTCAGAGGTGCCCGGGAGGCTCAGTCGGTTAAGCATCTTTGGTTCAGGTCATGATCTCAGGGTCTTGGGATTGAGCCCCGCGTCAGGCTCTGCGCTCAGTGGGGAGTCTGCTTCTCCCTCTGCCTCTGCCCCACTCCCTGCTCGTGCTCTCTCTCTCTCATGAGCTCTCTCTCAAACAAAAAAAAGATGCAGAGTTGCCTGTCTTCATTGTTGCTTGAGCTAAGGACAAGCTAACTTAGGGATTATGGGATGACCATTGTAATCAAGTGTTCCTAACCACAGAGGGAGAAGAAAGCAGGAGACGGACAGAAGCCGCTCAAGTGCTGGGCAGGTTTCTCCCCATCCCAATCCCTTGTAGGGACCTGACTGTACCCCCTGCCCCCAGTTCTCATCGGATCCCCCACGACTGTAGAATAAAGCCCCTTTGTGTGCATCTTCCCTGAGTGGACTCTGTTACTCGCAACTGGGAAGAGCTTTGACTCGCCTGCCTTCCTCTGCCCCGGCCTGGCCTGCAGGAGCCACGCCTGAAACCCTGTCCCTGACCTGCATGGAGGGCAGCCTTGTCCCTTCAGCATTCGTCTGTCTATACCGGCATAACATCACAGTGACTCCCTTCAAGCGGCGCTCAGAGAAAAGGAAGGGCGCTGAGTAGTTTCGTGATGTGAAGGGCTTCAGGAAGGATGTAGATAAAGCCCACATTTGGGCCAGAGTCAGGTGAAAAGAAACTTGAGAGTGTAAAGAATGCCAGGTGAGAGGGGAGGTCTCTTCCACTGACGCAACCTGGGCAGGGCTGAGGTTAGCCAAGGCCAGGAGAGTCCCTCTGGCTTAGCACACACACATTCCTACTGGGAATGACATTCCTACTGGGAACCGACGTTCAGAGTCCAAGGACACCAAGATGTTGGTGTAATTAAACTTCCATCAAAATCTGTGAGCAGGAGAGTTTATCTAGCCAACAAATGTCCTCTGACCACGGGAAGAAGAGCCACAGCTGTTTTTTACCAAATGGATCTCATTAAATTAATTATATTACCCCTGGACAGCTCATTCCACACCCTCAATGAGTTCTAATAAAATCAGAAGTGTTGTAGCAGAAAGAGACCATCTAATGAATCCGATTCTTCACCCTGGAGATAAGGTTGTAGGTTCAGAGAGATTAAGTGACAAGGACAGATCACATAGCAAGCTGGTGGCTCCTGGCTCATAAGGTACTGCTCTTTCTTCTACAGCATGATGCCTATCTTGGGACCTGAGGCATTCACTATAGTTAACTATCCAAAAGCCGTTTCCCTCCCTAAGACTGCAAACCTTGCTTTCCCAACCTTCCTAGAAATAATCCACAGCCCTGTGACCCAGTTCTGGCCAGTAAGAGATAAAGGGATGTTTCCTGGGAAGCTTCTCAATATTTAGGTTCAAAGGGCATCTTGAGAAGAAAACCTTTAACCCTATACTTCCTACTTTTGAATTTGGATGCAATGCTGGAACTACAGCAGCCATTTTGAACCCATGAGGCAAAAAGTCAAAGGACAAAAGGTCAAAGAATGTGGAGGTAAAAAAGTGGGATGGAATGAGCTCAAGCCCATGATGATGTCATTAAGCTGCAGAACCAGCCCTAGAACTGCTAAAATTCAGACTTTTTTTTTAATACGAGGGTAGAATGGGCAGAGGGAAAAGGAGACACAGATTCCCTGCTGAGAAGTGAGCCCAACTTGGGGCTCCATCCCAGGACCCTGAAATCATGATCTGATCCAAAGTCAGATGCTTGATCAACTGAGCCACCCCAGCAGCCCTACTTTCAGACTTTTTTGTTAAAAAACAATAAATATCCTTATGATTAAGCCAGTTAGTCTTCAGTTATGATTTTCTTTTACTTGTGGCAGAAGGCACCCAGTGAATACAAGGATTATTTGAAGGTTCCTGATTCCTCCACTACGGTGTTCTGCCTCATTCCAGTAACGGCTGTAGTCTGGGCTCCCGAAACTGGGTAGATCCTTGGTAAAGTGTTACTGCTCCATTCTCTAACACCTGCAGTTGGTAAACTTCTTTACACACCTGCAACCACAATGGCTGTCCCCAGGGGCATATTTCTACATAGCTTTTTGCCTTTTATTGCAAAAAATCTGGCTTTTCCTAGAACATATGAGCAGCAAAAGTTCCAAACCTGGAGTGCCTGGGTGGCTTAGTTGGTTAAACTTCCCACTCTGGCTTTCAGCTAGGGGCGTCATCTCAGGGTCCTGGGATCCAGCCCTGCATTGGGCTCCCCGCTCAACAGGGAGTCTGCTTGTCTCCCTCGCTCTCTGCCCCTTCTCCCCTGGTGTCACGCTCTCCCCCTCTAAAATAAATAAATACACAAAAAAGTTCCAAACCACAGTGAGTGCGTGAGCTCTTCGGTCACTCAACAGACAGCCAAATGCTGCTCTCGCCCCAGCCCGCCCCTGGGGGAGACCCTCCTGCGTTATTTATTGGGTCTTTAATCTATAGTTCTCCCACCCTCCATCCCTGCTGCCTCTTTTTTGAGGTGTTTGCTACATACTTAGCTACATTCCCCCTTTCAAGTCCTTCTCCCTGGCTTTCCTATCTGCTCCGATCTCCCACCTTCTGAATCTGCTGGGGATTAAGACAGAGACACTCCCATCTGCAAGCCCCACGCCCTGCTGATTTCAGGTTGAATTTCTCCTTCGCAGCGGAGGGGAGGAGCAGCTCTGGCGAGGGAAGAGCACAGGAGGCTGTGCTGCGGGTCCAGCCCACAGAGTGCCACCCTCTCCGGTCTGTGCTCCTGCCCGGAGCCCCGCCCCTCTAGAACAGACGTGGCTTGGAACTCAGAACTGCACAAGATAAAGAGCATCCCTTTCTCCACCATTATTTCACCGAGGTCTCTCCCCCCTGCTTCTCTTTGCATCCAAATGTACTTGCCCTACCCTTTTGAAATTCTGGTTGGTGGACTGTCCCAGGCTGTGCTGGCCGATCTGGTAGCCACGCCCACATGTGGCTGCGGAGCCCTTGAGATGTGGCTGCTTGGAATAGAGATGGGCTGTGTCAAATACACACCAGATTTCAAAGACTTAGGATCCCCAAACAGAAAAAAGAATGGAAAATACCCTTATATTTTTATATGGACTGCATATTTTTATATTTAATATGATTGCATATAAAAATTATAATGTTTGATATCGTGTATTAAATAAAATATATGAGTTAACTTCACCTGTCTCTTTTACTTTTTAAATGTGGCTGGCTAATACAAACCTTTTAAGTTACATGGGTGCCCCACATTCTACTTTTTTTTTCTTCCCCACATTCTGTTGGATAGCACAGTTCTAGAATGCTATGGGTTGATGATGACCTTCATCCTTTTACAATAATATTTCACTTCAGGGGCACCTGGGTGGCTCAGTTGGCCAGAGCATCTGCCTTCAGCTCAGGTCATGATCCTGGGGTCCTGGGATCGAGTCCCATATCAGGCTCCTTGCTCAGCGGGGAGCCTGCTTTTCCCTCTGCCTGCCACCACCTCCTGCTGTGTGCTCTCTCTCTCTCTCTCTGACAAATAAATAAATAAAATCTTTTAAAAAAGTAATATTTCACTTCAGTGAGGTCTTCGTCTTCTCAAACTAAAGGAGTGGCCCTCACAGAACTGCAGGCCCCGTGGAGCCTTTGTGGGGAAATCACTTTCAGATCAAATCAGAGATGGTTTTCAAACCCACTTAAACTGTCCTAAACAAGAAAAGTAGTGCTTGTTAAGCAGATACAACAGTGTCTCTCAAGTTCTGAAATCAAGAAGCAAAGCGAAGCCTCATGAAGGACTCGGCAGAAGCCCTTGGGGAGCCAGGAATCATGGCTCCTCTGTTCAGCTCCTTTTGCAAAGAGTTTTATTATCTCATCTCTTGGCTCAATCACTTTCATTTCACTTGAAGCCCTGAACCTGAATGTCCTTCTGCTTCATCTGAGTTGAGTAAAATCAATCACTAAAGTCACCAGAGCAGAGTGAAGGATCAAGATGACCCGCTTTCCAGAACACAGGTAATATATTTATCTCTAGTGTGCCAGACACTGCATTTCACATTTGGGGCCCGGGGCTCCGGGCTGCGATTTATGTATTAGACTTGACAATGAGATGAGTCTGCCTTGTGCATGCAGAAGACATTTCGGCCTGAATCCGAAAGTGAAGATACTGTGCCAAGGCTGGCCACTGCTTTAATGAAGGGCAAGCCCCCTCACTCTCTGGGAGCTAGCTTCTGGCTTGCAGAATTAGGCCGAAGGGGTTGGAATTTATGACAGCTCATAATTACAAAGATCTGCATATATGGAGGATCGTACGAACAAAACCTCATCCCTTAGAACCTAATGGGACCTGGTCGGATAAAAAAGCAGCCAGGGCTAGACCTCTCAGCAGAGAGGCAGGTGCCCCCCAGGTGGAACGAACAAAGATCCCCCCACCCCCAACAGATGCCTCCCCCCGCTCTCCCACTCAAGTCTGTCCCAGAGCCCCGACGCCTGTCCCATCACTGCATCTCATTAGCACCTGCAACCACACACAATACCTGGAAGGAATGACACGTTGCCCTAGCCAGAGATCCTTCACCAGCTTACCTACACTGAGAGCACAGCCTGCAGACGGGCGGAGAGCTTTCTGAGGAGGGCTGAGATGGGCAGTAGTAGTGTAAGCCTGCGACAGAATGCAGGGTAGCAGAATTACGCCAGCCCGAAAGATGTTTTGAGTGGAAGGCAGTTAGGAAGCAGCAAACATACGAAAGCACTCTCTACCTTTCTTCCCTTCTGGCTAAAGGCAGGGTATAAATTTCCCTTTTCCTGCAGACAAACTTTTCTCGGCCCAGAGAAGTCACCAGAATAATCTGCAAACTACTCCATGCATTTCCTCCCACACATTCACCTTTCTCACGGCTCACTGCCCTTGGAAGCCCGAGACCCCTTGCCCTTGTCCTGTCGTCTCTTTACGATGCACTGCTCTTTGTTGAAGATACTGGCAGCCCTGGCCACCATTTTGACTTTTTATTTTAGGTTTCTCCCTGCGTGGTGTCACCGCGTGTATTAACACTGTTCCCTCTTGGCAAGCTGTCTTTTTGTTTGAGTCCCCACTGAAATCCTAAATGGGGAGAGGTAACATTTTGCCTCCCCTGTGAGAAGCAGGGAGAAGAATCCTGGACCACTCAGGGCAAGGAGAGAATGAAGCGGGGGATTTCTGTAGGGAGAGGTGGAGAAGGGCCCACTGGGGAAAGTGTTTCTTTTTCTGGACAGAGAATCTGAAATCCCTCGCTGGGGGAGGGAAAGTCAGGTGGAACCTCGCAGGAAGCGGACAATGTGGATGGGAAAAGATGGGGAAGGAGGAGCATTCTGATAGGAAACCCCAGGCACTCTGGGGCCCCAGAGCTAGACCTTCCCTTTTCTGCACCAGGAGCCTTCAGCAGCTCGGATGTCGCCTCCCTGGGTTGGCCTGGTCACAGTCTGAAGTCTTGTAGTGGATTTTTCCTTGGTAGCAAAGCCTGAGTGGATTTCTCCGTCTAAAAATTATGTCGCTGCACTTTCCTGGCCGGGTGGCCTAAGAGCTAAGCTGGCCTTGTACCACGAGCAAAAGGATGGCATTCCTTTGTCTCCAGTCTAGCCTGCTAATGCAGGACTTCTAGCCTTCATCGAATCTCCACCAATGGGTCCTGTGGTCACCAAGAGGCACACCTGCGTCCGCACCAAAGAAACCATCTTGGCCACGCCTGACATCTACCATGTCCTCCCCTGTGATCTCAGGCTCTGCAAGGCCATGACTGCGATGGAGGCCTCGAGCCTAATGGCCAAGTGGCAGCTGCGGGGGCTGTGGTAACTGCAGGAAAGTTATGGGGAAGCCCCACCAAAGCCTCTTCCCGGGACTGCCAGAGGCACTCATAAATTCTCTAAGTACAGCCATCTTGTCTTTGCTGCCTCTTCCTGTGTCAGAGCTCCCTTCCTTTCCACTGAGGGAAGGAGAGGGGCTTGGTCCCCAGAGGCAAGCGGGCTGCTAGCAGGGCCCTCCCCACTAGCCTCCCCTTCTCTGGGGCTCAAGCCAGAGTCTCTGCTGTGCAAGGGAGAAATGGGCCACCCCTTGGCTCCTTTCTTCCAGAGAGAAAGTCTATTGACTTAAAAGAGGGAGGGGGAAAGCCTGCGAGGGTTATAGGATTAGGCTCTGTGAAGCCGCTATTAAAGTTTTATGAAGCCCGGCCTGGCTGTGAGGGCAGTTAGCCCGAAGCCCACCAGCTGCTCTGCCGCCCGCTCCAGCCTCCCCCTGCAGCCTCCCCCTCCTCCTCCCCCTCCAGCCTCCCTCCTCTGCTTCTGAAAGGCAGAGCGGGATTCCGGCCTGGCCTCAGTGCCCAGAGCAGTTCCTAGCAGACAACTCTCACTTGTTAACACCTCTGGCTGCTTGCCGAGAAAGCCTCCAGATTGCTTTGTGCAATGTCTGTTTTCCTTTCTCTTTTCACATCCCTCTATGGGGGCCGCTGGCCAGAATCCATCACCTCGGTGTCTCCCTGTCACTTACTCCCCCACCTGCTTCAGCCCAGCCTGGGGGAGACATTCTGTTTGCACAAGCCAGCAGGATGCCAGACCGGCCATCCATATTCATGGCCTGGAATCCCAGGGACCGGGCTGTTCCAGGGAGAGGATTCCTTGAGTGGGCTGGGCCGACAGATCCGAATCAGGAATCGGGTTCAGAATTCTCTACTCTGAAGTGCGGACTCAGCCCTGTCTTCTGTCAAATGGGTCTCAGAGCCGCCAGAAAACCCTGGCTAGTGTCCCGATGGGGCTGTGTCGCCTAAGAGTGCCAGGCCTTCCACCATCTGAGGTAACAAGTCAGCGATGAGAGGAAGGACCAAAGAGGACTACCCCACGGGGGAACTCACGCGTGTTAAAGGAATTTCCATTTAAGGGAATTTCTTGAGGAGGAACTAGCCCTGAAATAGCCCACGAGACAGTTCTACCTCCGGGGGCCCCAAGTGTCCTTCTTGGACCAACGGCCAGGGTGATGGCCACAGAGGAGACACTTCCAGAGACGGCCCACCGCTCCAGCATCTCACCCTCCCCAAGGGGCCACTCACACCATCACGGTGGGACCGGCCCTGACCTCCCCTGGAAAGTGCCATGCTTCTTTTCAGCTGGGTTTGTGTGACTTGTAGCACTGTAGAGATTTAATGGGAACCCAACAAGGGATGAATTAAAAACCATCATTTGGTGACAAACCCTTGCTTGTTGGAGGCCTTGATTTTAACGACATACTTCCAGTTCAGGGATGCTGTGAAAAATAACGAGGTTGTCGTGTGTGAAGATTATAAAGCAGAAAGTTCTTTTTAAAAAATTATATATAGATCGACCTCTGTAAACCTCTTAAGATGAACGCTAAGTATATTCAGTTTGGGGGCTGAGATAAAGGGAAGAGGAAGATTGTGTTCTTCTAAGTGACAGTCACCAGCAGGTGCCCACAGACAGGGAGTCGCTGCAGACCAAGCATCTGCCAACAGGGGGCAGAAGCCGAGCGGCTGGCTCCGATGGCCTGAGCGGCTGTCACTCTCCACGTCACAACATGCAACCGCAAGGGAGGAAAAACTTTCCCTCTTCCCACTTAGGTTCCGTGTCTGGGGTCTGTGAATTAAATTGACAAAAGACAGATTAACGACGACAGGATTTATTTGTATACACGTGGGAGCTGACAGAAGAAGTAGCTGGCTCATTAAATAGTTGAAGTTAGAAGGTTATGGGCTGAACTTAGTAGGAGAGAGGGTGGGAGAAGAAAAGGCTTTTAGGAGAAAATAAATGGGTTTTAGGAGAACATTCAAGAGATAATGTTCATGATAGCATCTTTCTATACAATTATGAGGGAACTTTCTGTTTCCGTCAGGGCCTTAAAACCACCCTGAAGAATGGATTGGGGTAGATTTTATTCACATTCTCCCTTCTGGGAGTAGGTCTGGCCTGAAGAAGGAATTTATCACAGCCTTATTTCCCAGATTTTATTGCTTTTAGAGTCAGATAAGGGAAGCTCTGAGAAGGTTTCTTTCTGCATCTTTTGATTCTTGATTGCCTTCAGCTCTAAATAATCTTTATGCCCAAGTGGTATATTTTGTGAGAAGCATATTCGTATCTCTTTCATAACTAAGAGGGGAACGTTTTCAGCAAAACACCGCAGGGTGAGGCAGCCCCTAGAGCAGTCACTCTAGATTTCCACTGGGGGCACCTCGCCCTCACAGTGCACTCATCTGCCCAGAGCATCCTTGACCTTCTAGCAACACGGCCCCCCACCCCCCAGCTCCCTCTGTTGGGAGAAGAAAGGGCAAAGTGGAAGACAGAGTGACCACTGTTCAGGGAACCACATGCCTCTACCTTCGCCACTGTTTTATTCCTTGCCAGCCTGGGGTGGGGGCAGGGGGTCGTTGAACTTCGAAGGAAACTTAAGCAATTTTAATTAAGGCTTTGCAATGCAAACCCTAACACACTGAGCAGAGGGGATAGATAATGTTTGAAACAGTCAGAAGGGGTGTATTATTTTTAGATATCTCAAAAAGCTAAGTGGTTGCTGGAAAACAGCCATGAAACGAGTGTCAAAGGGAAAAGGTGAGGGTGGTGTGAAGGGCAAGGCCAACTCTCAGGCCAGAACCCCGAGGTGGCCGCGGCCGTGGCAGGAGGGATGTGAGAGCAGGAATGGGAGCCCTGGCCGAGACGGAGGGGGCGCTGGTCCACATTTGTGGAATCTGAGCAGCCAGGACAAGGGAACAAGGGCTGGCTGAGATGCAAGACCAGATGGAGGCCTAGGCTGAGACCCGAGGGGCTGGTCAGGAGAGAGGGAAGGAGAGGGGATTCCCTTCCCGCTGAGGTGGACTGCAGGGAAGCGGAAATGTGGGGAGGAAGGCTTGGGGTACATGCATGCGTAGTAGCGAGCAGACTTCAGGCCAGGGGACAGGAGCTCTGGGTCCTTCCCCTGCCTACCTGCAGCTGGGGAACGGGGACCCTGTCTGTCCACAGGGCATGATTAAGGTGGTCCCGGCAGATGATGGGTCCAGAAGGGCAACATACTATGCGGTCCTGTACACACGTATAATTGTTTAATGGGAAGGGTTACTTAAAAAGGAGGAATTCAGCTGGACACACACCGTGATGGACGCCTCCAGCAACTGCAAGAGGTTTCTTCTGAGCAAGTCTCTAAGGCAACAGGAGCCCCAGGCGAGACCGGATGTGGTTATGCAACAACACTCCCGATGAAGCGCCCACGGGGCACAGGGCTTTGCACAATGAGCCGAGTGCCTACTGGGGATGCAGCATTAACAGAGGTGACCCATGCCTGCTGGAAAGGACCTCGAGGCAGGGAGAGGGGAGTGGGAAACGTACCTGCCGTGGCTATTCCTATGCTTCTAGTGTCGCCCGTCTGACTCAGGCGAATGGCCCGAGCCAGCTCTTCATTTGGGAATTCTGATGCCTTCCATCTGCCATGCTTGGTGAGCTGTGCACCCCAAATTAGGTCAAATGCCTGGTGATGGAATTACCAGGAAGTACAGGGAGTATTGATTGGGGGTGTGGGGAGAAGAAGAGGGGTGAGCAGCAGGCAGGGGAGGGAGAGAGTTGAGGAGAAAGCAGCCAGCAGCTGCTGCAAAGGAGAGGATAATGAGATCTGACTCGACTGAGCGAAGGCAAAGCATCCTGTCCATGTCTGCTGAGCACCTGATCCAGGCCTGGGGGGGCGAGGGCGGGGGGGAACAGTCCCACAGCCCCACACATGGGCCAGACTTGCTTCTGGCCAAGGTGGCTCTGTCCCTTCCTTTCCCGCCTCCCCAAATGCTTCTACTCAGCAGAATTTGGAATTTGCCAGCCTTGTAGTCCGGATCTGTAGGGTATGATTTCAAGGACTCCAAACTAGGGCCCCTGAAACCCCTCACCCACTTATAAGGTGGGGAAGGAAGTTCCACTGTTAGAGACCCCTTCTCCCTTGGGGAGGGGGCTTTGAGATGCTTATCACCTGTGCAAAAGCCAATGGCGTGCCCCCGGAAACCAAGGGATTTGGTACCCTATCGGTGGTTTGCCCCTCACTGTCAATGAGTTTCTCTTCAAGAACTGAAGAGAGCCTGCTTCCGTCTTGTCAGGAGGGCTCTGGGGAAGGAGAGAAGATGCCCCCAAGAGAACAAGGAGGAGAGCATATCCTGAGATGAAAGGAGCGGGGAGAGGGACGGAGGCAGTGAGGGATGGTGGAAAGAGGAGACCCAGAGAAAAGGGGAGGGAGGGAGGGTGCCAGAGAGACTCCTGCCCAACACTGACATCATGTTTTTCCATTTACCTCATCTGGCACGAGCTGCCCAGGGGCTTGTTTTCCTGTGAATTAGAATGGCACTCAATTTGGTTTTTGTGTATTTACCCCCACGAGTTACCCGTCCTAATGACTTGTCTCTAATGGCACCTGTCTGCCGGCTCCACTCTTCGAAACCTGCCCTTCTGGAGGCCAAGAACGGAGACCTATCTGGGCGCGCACACAGCACACCCACCAAGTGGGAAAACCGGCTGACGCGGGAAGGCTGTGGAGAGAGCCTTTAACGCTGTTGGCCCTGGGCCCCCGCGGGGGAAGTCGGCGCTGACCATCTGACTCCCAGCGGGCTGGTCTCTGCCCTTGCCTGCACTGGGAGGCCAGACGTGTCGCTCCGCCTCCCAGACCCTGGCTTGCAGACCCGGCACCTGGAGCCAAACCCCCCCAGAATCGGGGAAGAAATTAAATGAGCAGGAACTGATTGAGTTTCGGAGAGAGCGACGCCGACTTTATAAATGTTGTGCTCGGTTGCAGCCGGGGTTCCAATCTGATCCTTGGGCCTCATTGTTCCAACTGACGCGGACAGTAGGAAACGAGGACATCTGGAGGCGGAGAGATAATTGGCAATTGGGCAAGTGTCCGTCTGAAAGTTTTCCTGCCACTCTGAGCTTAGGTCATCCTTCTGTGCCTCTGTTTCTTGACCTGCAAAACCAGGACAATTAAAAATTACTTCAGGGGCCTTTGGGTGGCTTTGCTGGTTAAGCGTCTGCCTTGAGCTCAGGTCATGATTCTCGGATCCTGGCTTTGAGCCCCAAGGGCTCCCTGCTCAGCCGGGAGTCTGTGTCTTCCTCTCCTTCTGCTCCCCTCTCTACTCCCCCTGCTCCCACTCCTGCTTTCTTGGGAGCTCTCTCTCTCTCTCTCTCAAATATGTACATACGTATATACATACATAAATACTTCAATTATTCCTTCAATGAACAAATATGGGGTGAGGATCCTCTGTACTCCAAGGACTGCAGCAAGGGCTAGGATAACAAATATTAACAGCCCTTGAACAACCAAAAGCACATGCCCTCCTTCCCTGCGAGAAGACTTCAGAGCTTGCAGAGAGAGAGAGCATCCATTTATGACCTCAGCACAGCCCAGGAGAAAGGCAGGAAAGTTCCAGATGGGAATACCAAGGGAGCGGAGCTTCTCTGCTTTGGCCGTGACCTCACAGCTGCTCTGAGGCTGGACTGGGGGATGGAATCGGGCTTTAAGGTCGGATGCCCAGAACTTTAGGGGTAGCCTATGGTGGGGGCTGGGGGAAGGTAAGTACTATAGACTGGATGTTTGTGTCCCCCAACATTCCTACGTTGATGGTGATGGTGTTAGGAGGGAGGGCCTCTGTGAGGTGATTAGATCATGTAGATGGAGTCATCAGGTATGGGTTCTGTGCTTTTGGGGGGGCGGGGGGACAGCACTCTTACAAGAGAGATCCCACAGAGCTCCCACACCGAATCTGCTGGCTCCTTGGTCTTGGACTTCCCAGCCTCCAGAACTGTGAGAAATAAATGTTTGCTGTTTATAAGCCACCTTGTCCAGGATTTCTAGTAGAGCAGCCTGGACAGTCTAAAACAGAAATTGGTCCACGAAGTGGGGCGCTGCTGTAGCCAATACTTAAAAATGTGGAAGCAGATTTAGAACTGGGTGTTCAGTAGAAGCTGGAAGGGTTTTGGGGTTCCCACTAGGAAGAGCCTATGTGGCCATGAAGGGCCTCTCAAGGCCTATCCTGATGAAGGAGGCCCCAGAAGGAATGAGGAGAGCGGAAGAGACAGCCTTTTCAGCTGACGTGCTTCCGCTTTGCCTCTCTTCCTCCTCAGACTGGCTTTTTTTCTGCTTTCTCAGCTGGTTGGAGCGCAAGGAGGCACCAATTACTAGTGGGACCCAAAGCAATGAAGAGAACACGGAGCCCTTGAATAAAGGATAGAGGTGACCAGCCCTGTGGAATCAAAGCCCTCCGGTGGGAGAGAGTGGCCCCATTACTCAGGAAATCCCTGGTAACTACCTATGAATAGCCCTTCTTCCCTGACAAAGCCAGGCTGAGCTGTAACGCTGCTCTCATGTTGTGAGCCTCAGAGCAAAGTCATTCATTCATTCATTCATTCATTCATTCATTCATTCATTCAACAACTGTTTGTTGAGCACTTGCTCTGTGTCAAGCGCCATTGGGATAGAGTGATGAAGAAAGCAAACAAAGCTCACATCTACAAGGAGCTTATGGTCTAGTGCAGTAGACCCCGACTTTTCCCCCTTCGTGTACACCTAGGAAAAGAGAACATGCATAATGGATATCAGGGTGAATGATGAGGTTGCTCTGGCAAGAGGGGACCAGCCCAGATTCTCTGGCTTACCCAGGACCACCGCCCCACCCCGGGGACATGAGGATTCGTGTTGCAGTAACCTCCCTGCAGTAGCACACTGGCTAGGACACTCCGGGTGTAGGTCACAGGCTGATGTATGGCCAGTGGGGCAGTGGAGCTGCAGGGAGGACCATGAGTGCCACCTCAGAAGAGTACAATGCTGCCACTTCTCGACACTCCTCCAATGAAGAGGCAGGGCCTGCATCCTTCCTCTTGAATCAGAGCAGGTTTGTGACCGCTTTGACCAGAGTGGAAATTATGCTGTGTGACTTCCAAGGCTGGGTCATGAAAGGCCACATTGTTTCCATCTTGCTCAAAGAAACCTGAGCATTTGAAGAACCGAGCCTCCGTGTGAGAAACTCCACCACCCAAGATGGCGTCCCAGGAGACCACATGCATGCGCTCTGGTCAGCAGCCCCTCCGGAGCTGCCCTCCAGTCAGGCACCTGATAAGTGAGCCAAGAAGCCTTCTAGGGACTCCAGAGTCCAGCTGTTCGAGTATTCCCAGACCCCCCGGAGCAGAGACAGCCCTACCCTCTGTGCGCCATCTGTATTCTTGACCCACCGATCAGTGACATAACGACAGGCTCATGGTCTTACACCACTAGTTGCCAGGCCGGTGTTCCGCAGCAGTGGCGCAACCAGAACAAAGTCAGGCCCAGGGCCGAGGGTGCTGGGCCGGCTCCAAGTTGTAAGGAAGCCTCTCCAACGCTGGGAGAACGTGGCTTGACCTCTGGTCATTCTAGTAACCTGTGGGAGACTTAGATGCTCTGGTCCTCTGAAAGGCGGGGCTGGCGGGGGAGGAAGGACGGCTTATACGACCCTCAGATTTCCTGGCAGTGACAAAGTGAGTGCTTCCTGAGGAGCTCAGCCTTGTGGTGGTCTACAGCCCACTCCTCCAGCCTTTCATGACGTTGGCAAGCACCCAACTCCCAGTATTAGGTCCCCTTGTCGGATAACAGCCAGAGCAGCCTCTGTCACCTGCAAGTGAATCTGCGTGGGACAGAGTCCACCCACCCTGCTTAGACTCCCAGGGCTGACTGGATGCCTCTCCATTTCAGAGGCTGGACCTCAGCCTTTTCATTAATTCTCTGAACTGCCCAGGATCCTTCAGTACATTCCCTTTGCTTTGTCAAAATTGACTTCCCTTGTTTGCGGCCAAAGAACCCTAACTGATACAAAATTTAAGTTGCAAAATAAATGGATATCTTGTATTTATCCCACTTTTGAAGAACTCATTTTCCAGATGAATGGGATAGGAGAAAAAAGATTTCCATAGCATTGGAAGATACAATTATGAATTTTTTTCGTCTTTAGGAGCAGCTTGTTTGTATAGAAAAGAATATTCAGGAGCTACTTTGAGACTTATCATTAATATTCAAATCATTCAAAGGTTTCCCTAAGTTTTTAAGTTCAATTTAGAGACAACTTCTATTTATAAATTTCACAAATGTTCACGATAATTTTTAAGGAGACTTCTATAACTTAATTACATTCCCTTAAATATTGTAACTGTGTTGATAAATCCAATGTACTCGATTTCCTTTTTGAACTAATTCAACTGTCTGGCAAACCAAACAGTTTTTGCAAGCACTTAAACAATTCTTACAAATCTAATAAATGAAGTTTATAAATATGAGGGTAAGCTCCTCTCAATGTTCCAGTGCTGTTTATAGGCCAAAAATCTCTTGGCACTTTTTAGCTTAAAATCTAAATGAATTAATTGCCCAGTACCCTAATAAGACAAAATCTCCAAGCACGTTCGGACGACTCTCACGCCCTAGCCCCAGCCTCTCAGCCTGTGCCCCAGCCCCAGCTGCAGCCCACCAGCTCCGCTCGGGGGAGCCGCACCCCCACCTCTCTTGCCTCTCCCCTTGTCTCAGACCCAGAGCAAAGCACTCCTTCCTGGGAACCGGTCTGCATTCCCACACGCACATGGAGAAGAAATCCAGTGGGAAAAGACACCAGGGCTTCCTCTTTTTCTGTCTTTTTTTTTTTTTTTTTTAGATTTTATTTATTTGAGAGAGGGAGAGAACGAGCAGGGAGGGGCGAGTAGAGGGGAGAGGGAGAAGCAGACTCCCCGCTGAGCAGAGATTCCAACATGAGGCTCGATCCCTGGACTCTGGACTCTGGACTCTGGGATCCTGACCTGAGTCAAAGGCAGACGCTTAACAACAGAGCCGCCCAGGCGCCCCACCGGAGCTTCTTTCATTCAGTGCGCTTCTCTACCGTTCCTCGGGCAGATCCGTGGTGCATTCCAGAATGCCCCTCAGAGGAGCCCACAGGACGGAGCCTCAGTTACCCACAGCAATGACCAGTTCACGTATGCACCCAGTTCTATTGTTTTACTCGTATTCCCTGGGATTCCTTGTCACAATAAACCACCTGCCCCCGAGCCATCATTGTAGCTCTGCTTTCTAGGGGGGGGAATGCAGGTCAAGACAGATACCGACTGTACACGTTATTCCCAGATTTCACGCAATAGTCATACCATAGGTTTGGTTGGCTTCCTAATCTGTTCTCAATTGTGCATCCTCCCCAGGTTTCAGGGACCCACTGGAGCTGCTATAACAAAGTCCCACAAACTGGGTGGCTTAAAACAGTGGAAATTTATCCTCTCCCATTTCTGGAGGCTAGAAGTCTAAAGTCAATGTGTTGACAGGGCTGTCATTCCTCTGAGACTCTGGGTGGAATCTTTCCTTTCCTGGCTTCTGGTGGTAGTTAGCAATCCTTAGCAATCCTCCCTGGAGGATTTGGCACTTAGCAATCCTCTCTGGCTTGCAGCTGTCTTCATCCATCTTCGCCTCCCTCTTCCCATGGCCTCCCGGGGTCCTCACATCATCATCTTCCTTCTGTGTGTGTGCCTGTGTCCAAATTTCCCCTTTTTACAGGGTTACAACTCTTATTGGATTAGGGCCCACCAGAACCACCTCATCTTCACTCGGATAAATCTGCAAAGATCCTGATTCCAAATAATATCATGTATTCTGAGGTACTAGAAATTAGACCTTGAATTGATCTTTTCTTTTTTTGGAGGATACAGTTCAATCTGTAACATCCACAAAGGGAGAAATGAAGTAATTCTAATCAATTAGAGGATTTCCAAGCAAACTCTGAGGTTTTGTTAAAGCTGCCCATTTTGCAAGTTGACCAGACTGTGGGAGGATACGTGAGCAGGAGCTGTCGTTCTCCAGGACAAGGAGAAACAGAGCCGTCTTCCATAATCATGGCGCCAATGTGAGTCTGAGTCCGCGCGTTCCGAACGGGATTGTGAAACAGATTGTACACCACAAATCCTTTCACTCGGCTTTGGCTAGAAAATGTGGAAGGCAGCAGAATCTCTAAGATCCTGTTACTTGTTGCTAAAGAAGAATCCTGGAAAAATTGCCGATTGTTGATCCAGGTGCTCGGAAAAAACAAGTCTTGAGGTAACCATTAAATCTTATTAGGTAGAAGAAATAATAGTGATTATTTACACACCTGTGAACAAATAATGTAAGCTAATTCTATCCACTTTCTGCATCTTGTCATCAGAGTTAAAATTCTGTCTAGTTTGCTAAAAAGTACTGAATGTTTTATTCTTATAGCTCAAGGATTTTGACTTACAATCTTATGACGAACATGTAACTACATTTGGGAGAACGTTTGTGGAAGAAAATGGCGTTTGTTCACTTGGAGTTATAGGCTACATTTGTCACAGGAAGTTGGTATTGCCCAACAATCTCGGCGACAAATTCACTGTGACATTATTTGTCTTGCTCAAACTAACTCAAAAGGATTGAACCAGTTTCCTTAACATTAGGAATATAGCTAAAGGGATCCTTTTTCTTACAACATGCATTTATTTGTGAAGTGGTTCTAACAGATTAACGTTAACTATAGTTTGACGGGGATCTTACTAAGTTGCTTGAATTCAGGTTACTTATGACCTCATTCTTCAGTTGAACGACTGTGTACCTAAGTCACAGCTAGGCTGGTCGCCACTTGATGGGATTTGACTGACTGTTTACCTGATTCTATTATGAATTCTTTTCATAGTCTCTCTATAATCTATGAATCCATTTGAACCCATCAAAATGACATTTGACTCAATTCTGCAGATCTCTCTGACTGTACCTAGCTTACTAGTCATAACCTCCAAGGTCATATGAATGACAGGAGAGAGGTTGATTTCTTTCTTTCTTTCTTTCTTTTTTTTTTTTAAGATTTTTTAAAAGATTTATTTACTTATTTTAGAGAGAGAGAGAGTGAAAGGGCAGAGGAAGAGGGAGGAGGGGCAGAGGAAGAGGGAAGAGAGAAACAGACTCTCTGCTGAGTGCAGAGCCTGATGTGGGGGTTCTATCCCTTGACCCTAAGATCATGACCTGACAGAAATCAAGAGTCAGACGCTTAATTAAGCCACCCAGGTACCCCGAGGTCGACTTCTTGAAGAAATATTATCAGATGAGCACCCACTTTCATTGTTGCCCTAAGAAACTTCCAGGTGAAAAAATAAGTATTGAACCAAGAAGTTCAATCCTTACAGGGAATAGTTAAAACCTCTTAAAGAAAATCGGTGCGATGTTGGCAAACATTGTGTATTTGGGTTTTATTTATATTAAAAGGAAAGCATATATTAAATTATATCAGAATAAATTATATTAAAAGCTTCAGAGAACTTCCTGCCTCTAGAGCACTTTGAACCACAAGGCCCCCTCTCTAGTGTCTGGAAGTAATGAAACAAGAAACCACACGTTAGCTTCTGGCTGGGCAAAGGCAAATATTGCTAACATCAGCCTGAATTACATGTGCTGCTCTCCCAACCCCCGACCCCGGGCCATCTGACCAGCAGAGAAGGCCTCCAGCCTGCATCTCATTCTTCAACAGTAAAATACCTCTTACTGACAGCCATCTAAACTCCTCAAAAGATCAAGCAGGGGGGAAAGCGGCCACTTCCAAGACACAGACAGTTGTGCCACCCAGAAATACATGCCCATGGCTGGATGGAAGGGTGACAACTGAGCAGGGGTCAGTCAAGATCCACCTTGATTTCTTTGGAAGTAGGTTCTGAACAAATAAATAAATACGGATGAACAAAGCACAGGGAGGTTGAGGGGAGCCAATGCCTCTCTTGAAGGTTTTGCTCCCCCTGATATAGTCATTTCCCTCACCTTTCTCCAGCCTGCCTTCAGTGCATGGAGCCCAGGGCCCCCCACTTCGAGGGCTGTCTGGACTGGGAGGCCCCTGGGGCTCCAGGCTTGGAGTGGGAACCACATCTTTGAATTTGACAGAGACCACCTGGCAGTTTGGTTGATTTTAGAGACTTCTTAAAGAGCCCTTGGGGCTCATCCTCCAAACCCACTGGAGGTCTCCTGGCCATTCAAGTCAGATAGTGCTCAATTTACCTCCCAGGAGGGAAACCCAGCTCTCAGGCTACCCGAGTGCCCCTACTCCCAAGCCTCCTGCTCCTGGGGGGCAGTTCTGGACCCAAGAAAACTATCCTCGCCCCTTCCATCACATCCTCATTCCTCCCCTTTTGGCACAATTAACAATTTTTCCTGGTCTTTCCAATCTACTACTGTTGACAGCTGCACCCGGGCTCCAGGCTGATGCGTTATCCACTTTCGGGACTCACTCAGACACTCTAGAGGCACTGCAGGAGTTCCACGTGGTCATGCCTTTACCGGAGTCTCACTGGTCCTGCTTCTCTTCTGCCTTTCTAGGTTACCGCACGCACATTCCTATGGCTCTCAAGTGTCGGAAGGGGGAGCGGGAAGGTGCCATTCAGTTCACCTCTTGGTTTGAATTCTGCCCAGAAAATGGGATCCCCTAAAGATTCTCATTCTGTTCAAAGGTCATCTCAAGTTTTTGAAATAGGAGAATGGGTTTTCATCCCCTTCATCTTGGGAAACACCTCCAAAATCATATCCTTGTGAGTTACAACTCAGCCACACCCAGGCATGGAGACAATGTGGAAGAGCCCACACCCTTTGTTTTGGAACTATCTGGATCCCTTCCTGCCAACTATGCTTAGTGAATGGGAAGATAATCACAACACCACTGACCACTGAGCCACTAGGACAGCCACAAGGAGAGCAGGAGCACTAAGGAAGCCACGTGGCACCAGAGACATGATAAGCCACTTGACAACATTTTCATAACCTCCTATAATAAAGTCAGCTATTAGTGGTAGAAATAATAATGATTATAGCCAATATTCATTGTCTACCACATCTAATACAGTTCCACGGCTTTCTCTGGGCTTAGCAACTTTAAACATTCTCTATTGACTTCTCATTATAATATAAAATTTTGAGGGGTGTCTGAACGGCTCAGTGGGTAAGTGTCTGCCTTCAGTTCAGGTCACGATCTTGGGGTCCTGGGATCAAGCCCCGCATGGGGCTCCCTGCTCAGTAGGGAGTCTGCTTCTGCCTCTCCCTCTGCCCCTCCCCACCCTCCCTGCTCATGTGTGTGTGCTCTCTCTCTCAAATAAATAAATAAAATCTTTAAAAACAAAATTTAAGACCCCAAAACCACATCCCTTTCTGCTCCTACCACCCCAATGAAATTATGATTTCAAATTAAGTCCATATTTAGAACTTATCACTGACAGTGTTTATTGCTGAGCTAAGTGGTATTCTATGATTACATTTCCTTTCTTATATTTTGTTTTCCTTGGAGTCAATAATTGTCTCTTTTTAAAATTCAATCATTTTCTTAAACCTGTGGTTGAGTTTTCCCACAAACTCCAACCATCCTGTAAAGCAGCTCTCATCCAAACTGTGTATACCCTGAAACCATTTTATCAGATAACTTGTCAGGTCCATTTTCTCCTTGGGGTCCCCCCTAGAGCTCCCCATTCTCCTGCTCCACTCTGCACCAACATTCTTTTTTTTTTTTTTTTTTTTAGAGAGAGGGAGAGAGAGATATCACAGTAGGCAGAGAGAGAAGGAAGCAGGCTCCCTGCCCAGCAGAGAGCCCGATGCGGGGCTTGATCCCAGGACCCCGAGATCACGACCTGAGCCGAAGGCAGAGGCTTTAACCCACTGAGCCACCCAGGTGCCCCTCTGCACCAACATTCTTGACCCTTTAGACCCGCTGCACGGCTGTCATCCTCACACATCCCCCTTCTCCTCTCTCTTGAGTTGGAGCCCCAGACCCAGCAGGGGTGTGGGATTTATCAGACTGGGAATTTGAAACAACTGTGAAGAATGTGCTAAGGGCTCTAAGGATGAAGTAGACAGCATGCAAGAACAGATGGGCAAGCAGAGAGGTGGAAATCCTAAGAAAGAACTCGAAAAGAAATACTAGAGACAAAAAATATTGTAACAGAAATAAAGAATGCCTTTGATGGGCTTGTTAGTACACTGGGCCCAACCTGGGCAAGAATTTCTGAGCTTGAGGATATCTCAACAGAAATCTCCAAAACTGAAAAGCAAAGAGAACAAAGAATGAAAAAAAAAGAAGAAAGAAGGAAGGAAGGAAGGAAGGAAGGAAGGAAGGAAGGAAGGAAGGAAGGAAGGAAGGAGAAAGAAAGAAAGAAAGTTGTTAAAAACAGAACAAAATATCCTAGGACCGTGAGACACCTACAGAAGGCACAACATTTCACGGCCACAGCAACTCAAAAGGAAAAGAGAAGTTCCCAAAAGGAGACAGAAATACTGGGTGAACAGCACTAATGACATTTTGCAGGAGGTTAATTTTAAAAACTATCTGCATGGGGCACCTGGGTGTCTCAGTCGGTTAAGTGTCTGCCTTCAGCTTAGATCATGATCCCAGGGTCCTGGAATCAAGCCGTACATTGGGCTCCTTGCTCAGCGGGAAGCCAGTTTCTCCCTTTCCCTCTGTCCTATCCCCTGCTCATGCTTTCTCTCTCTCTCTCGCTCGCTAGCTCGCGCGCACGTGCGTTCTTGCTCTCTATCTCAAATAAATAAATAAAATCTTAAAAAAATGAAATAAAAATAATCCGCATGTCCCCAAATGTCTTTCTTACATTTTATACTCCATCAGTAGTGTCTGGGACCAGAACTCCAGACTGGAAACAATTTTCTCCCAGAGTTTTGAGGAGAAAGTTCTCGAGTGTCCTGCAGCTTCGAGCTGCAGAGAAGTCTCAGGCTAGTCTGTGTGCGGATGCTCTGAGGCCGGCCTGTCATTGCTGGATTTTTTTCTCCTTCTTTCCCTGGTAGTTTATAGGATTTCCTCGTATCCCCGCTGTTGTAATATTTTACAGTGGCATGCCTTCATATGGATTTCCCTGACCCCCGCATTTATCGTCTAGGCTCTTGCCGAGCACTTTTAATCGGACACTTCCGTACCTCCCTTCTGGTCAGTATGGTTGCATTATTGGATAAATCCCTTCTTCCTGTTCTCTCTCATTCTAGGGTGGCTATTAGATGTCAGCCTCCTGGAACGGTCTTTTATTTTGTCTTTACTTCCTCATTGTCCTTTTTGTTGCTGTACTTTCTAGGACACTTTCCAACTTCATCATCCCATCAGTTGACATATTGTTAGTTTTATTTCCAAGATGTTTTTCTTAACTGATGCTTCCCGTAATGTTGCATTCTGTGCCATTCTGTAGGCGGACTTTTCCTCAGGCTCTCTCTTCTTTCTGGCACCTGGCCCTCCGTTGTGTCTTGGTAACTCGCCTCATGACAATGCCATTTTCCCATCATGCTCCGGGGGAACTGGGTGCCCAGCTACCGGTTACACTCACCGCACTTCTGTCAGGACAAAGTTCCAGCGTGTCTTCTCATATCTCCTACACCCCATGATGCCAGCCTTTAGGCTGTTCCACATTCAAGAGAATTGGAGCCAGAACCCAACTCAGCCAAAATTCCTGATCGCTGCACTGAGCGCAGAAAGATCAGTCAATCAATCAACCAATCAATATATAAAAAAAAAAGCAACTCTTCAAAATGCAAATTCTTTTTCTTTCCTTGTGTGTCTTGAAAAAATTTAGTGTTCCTGGAGCGCCTGGCTGGCTCAGTTGGAAAAGCATGTGACACCTGATCTCAGGGTGATGAGTTCAAGCCCCATATTGAGAATAGAGATTACTTAAATAAATTAAACTAAAAAAATTCAATTTTCCTAACTGTAGAGTAGATCATTCAAGTATTTATTGAACATCAGGCCCTAGTTTGGGTACCCAAGATACAACACTGAAAAAAAGTGACAAAGTCTCTGCCCTCCATTCTAAGGAGGGGAGATAGACAATAAACAGGGAAATATGCAGAAGATGGCAAATATTAGACAAAATAAAGAAGGCAGCGAGGCTCGAAAGTGCTGGCAGATGGAGATGGGAGATGGGAGATGGGAGGTGCTGTTTTACATTAAGGAGTCTGTCTTCCTAATCAGGTCTTGAGGAAGAGAAGGCACAGCTGGGCAGGTGGGACACAGTATTCCAGGCTGAGTGGACAGCAAGTACAAAAGCCCAAGGTGACAGTGTGCTAAGCATTCAAGGACATGCAGTGGGTCTATAAGCCCAGTGATGTGCTCCAGTGTCTGGAAAGCCATGCCAAATCATTTGTTACTGGATGGGACTGGGTTCTAGTTATAATAGTCATGAACACTTTCAGCCTCCAAAAGATGGTGCAAGATATTCTTTATGACTCCCATTAGCTCACCTCTCAGTCCAAAGGGATAATCTTAGACAGAGGAAGGGGAAGATGGGGAAAAAGAGGAGTGGGGAACAGCTAGGGTAGTGCCTTGACATGATCTTTATGAAGACTAGGTTATAAAGAATTTGGAAGAACCTCTGTGAAAGCAAGGCTGTGAGACATTTGGTGATGAGTGGCACCTGTTCTCACCTATCTCCAACAACCAAGGTGAGAGCTCCACCCCTTAGCCAGGGGCCCTCACTCAGACTCCCACTCGGTTGTTCTCAAAGTAGAGACTCAATAGAGACACCTGGGTGGCTCAGTTGGTTAAGCAGCCGACTCTTGGTTTTGGCTTAGGTCATGACCTCAGGGTCATGGTATTGAACCCTCTGGGCTCTGTACTCAGCAGGCAATCTGCTTGAGATTCTCTCCCTCTCCCTCTGCTCATCCCCCCACCCATGCTTGCTCTCTCTATATATATATCAATAAATAAATCTTGAAAAAAAAAAAAGTAGAACCTATGTCTCTAGAAAGAGCAAATCTCTCCTTTACTGACTTCTCTGTAATGGATTTCTGACCAAACCCCTCATCTCTTGGGCCCTGGGTGGCCCTGCCTGCTTCAGCTGACTTCCTTAGACTTACCTGTTACCTATAAAACCACTTACATTGCCCTTCCAGCTTTGCAGGTTTTTTTGAAATCCTGGAATTTCCTCCCAGAACTGTGGTAGCAACCAGATCTCTCGTACCAATGAGGATGCTTTTTGTTGCAAATAACTGAAAATGCAATCACATTCTCTTAAACTCTAGGGGAATTTATAAGCTTCTATAACAAGAACACCCCAAGGCAGAAGGATTTCAGGCATGGTTTGATCAGGATTAGGCTCTAGTTATCTGTTATTCTCTTAGCTGTGTTCCTCTTGATGTGTCAGTTTCATTGCAGACTGGCTTCTTTCATGAAACAAGATGGCAGCCTCCATTTTGGGCTTCATATCTGTATACCACATTGTGGAAAGCAAAAAAAGATCACTGAAGTCCAGACTCTCCACAAAAGTCCTGAGAAGCATTCTAATTAGAGGACTTAACCAGTCACTCTAATTCCTCTGGCCAGTGGGGAGGAATGTTCATAAGAGCTTAGCCCAGAACCATCTGAATCCTTAGTGGAAATTAAGATAATTGGGAAGAATCAAGGAGGACCTAGAAGCCAGAGAGACAACCAGAAAGTTTCCAATATAGCTCACTCCTTGGCAACCCGATCTCCTTCTATGTCCTTCTCATAAGCACATTTTCTGATAAGCTCAGGTCATATGCAGTACGCCCAGTCCCTCCCCAAAAGAATGAGCCAGCTGCTTCATCCACCTCCAAATCCAGGATCTCTGAGAGATAAACAACCCTCTGAGAGATGTTGGTGGAGTAGGTCAATGACCAAAGGCTAAAGAATGAGCAACCTACGCAGGCATGGCCAAAACCCAGTGGTGAACGAGAGCAGGATCACTGCCATACAAAATTCCATGTGGAAAAGGGAGAAAGGTAAACCTCACATGGGGGCCACTGGAATAGAAATAGCAGGGACTCCCTACATGGGTGTCAGCCCAGTCTGGCTGCCCTCCACTCTGCTTCCTGAAGATTTCCCTTGAAGCTTGACTTTCGTGACTACTGCTCAGGTGGCCTTTGAAAAGACTGTCCTTTCTGAGGATCCTGCAGGTTCAACGGCCTATTCTCTGTGAGCAACTTGATGTCTAACCTAGCGATTGTCTGCCAGCTGTGGGATTCTTTGGCAATGAAGCTTCCTTAAAATGTAACAGACCCCTGGTCCATTTCTAGTCAATCCCACATGCTCATAAGTCAAAACCAGAGTTCTTGGCTAGTTTTAATATTATGATCTAGAATTGGGCCTGGAGTTGGCCTGGATGTTCTCTTCATCCTCCTGGCCTTAGGTTTAAAGAAAGCCCAGCTTTCCAGAAACGAATGTAACATTGTGTGTCAACTATACTTCAGTACAAACAAATAAATAAAATGATAACAATGAAGGCTGCCCACTTTTGTAAGTCAAACCTGTAAGCTGGGGTGACTAGACTAGGAAATTATAATTCTTCCCTCCAGCCTGCTTCTGAACTTACATTTTCACAATAAGGGAGACTTTGCCCTTTGTCTAGTGGAAGGCCATTAACAGAAGTTGCCTATATGAAATCTATGGAATCAGCATAAATAAGTCTCTATTTTAGAAAGAGGAATATAAAATCAGATGCTCGGGTATCTTTAAAACAGGATAAGCTTTTCATTAAAAGAGAAATGTGAAACACATCATTTGAATCTGAGAGTACTTTGTTATTTCATGTAATAAATCCCTTCTGGATCAACATCACTAGCCATCAGGGAAGTACAAATCAAAACCACAGCGAGATACCACCTTACACCAGTTAGAATGACAAAAATTAACAGAACAGAAAAGAAATGTTGGTGAGGATGTGGAGAAAGGGGAACCCTCTTACACTGTTGGTGGGAATGCAAGCTGGTGCAGCTACTCTGGAAAACAGTATGGAAGCTCCTCAAGATGTTACCCTACAAGAGCTACCCTACAACCTAGCAACTGCACTAGTTACTTGCACTAAGGTGCAAGCACCTTACCAAAGATGGTAAATACCACCTTTGAGGTATTTACCTCAAAGAAACAGATCTAGTGAAAAGAAGGGGCACATGCACCCCAATGTTCATAGCAGCAATGTCCACAATAGCCATGTGGAAGGAGTCAAGATGCCTTTCAACAGAAGAATGGATAAAGAAGATGTGGTCCATATACACAATGGAATGTTACTCAGTCATCAGAAAGGATGAATACCTACCATTTACATAGACATGGATGGAACTGGAGGGGATTATCCTGAGTGAAATAAATCAAACAGAGAATGACAATTATATGGTTTCACTTATATGTGGAACATAAGGAATAGCATGGAGGACACTAGAAGAAGGAAAGGAAAAATGAAGGGGGGAAATCAAAAGGCATGAACCATGAGAGACTATGGACTACAGGAAACAAACTGAAGGTTTCAGAGGGGAGAGGGTTGGGGAGATGGGTGAGCCCAGTGGTGGGTATTAAGGAGGGCACATATTGCACGGAGCACTGGGTGTTATACACAAACAATGAATCATGGAACACTGCATCAAAAACAAATGATGACTAACAAATGATATGGTGACTAACATACATACATACATACATAAATCCCTTCTGGAAAAAGGAATTAGAAGATAGAGAATATTTACAGCCCGGGGGGCCAGAAGAAAAAACAATTCGCTCGCAAATCAGATTGACACAAAGTCTCAAGAAAGACAATTGAATTATGGTTTGTTCAAATGACACATATTTCTTTTTGTGTTTTTCTGCAATTTAAAACAAAAAGAAAAGAACTCTGGCCAGCAAACTTGTTTTATTCCAGGATCATTGTTTACCCATCTGAAACATACGTCTAACATTTGCATCAGTGTCAAGATTTATAAAACACAATTTAGATGATTACAGAGAATCAAAATATGGCTCATGCAAGGCATAGATAGCACTAACAGCTTCCTATAGCTGCATAACAAATGCACCAAAACTTAATAACTTAGAACATCACCCATTTATTACCTCCTCATTTCTATGGGTCAGGAGTCCAGACATAGCTTCGTGGGATCCTCTGCTTGGGGTCACAAGGCTGTAATCAATGTATTAGCCGGGCTGCATTCTCACAGAGGCTCAACTGGGGAAGAATTTGTTTCCATGCTCATTCTGCTGTTGAGCTATATGACCGAAGACCCGGATTTTTGCTTGCTGTCTGCTGGAGGCCACCCTCACGTTCTAGCGGCCTCCTGCAATTCTTCGCCTCTCCAACATGGCCACACACTTCATCAAGCCAGCAATGAGAGTTTCTCTAACACCTTTGCCACCTTCTATTGGCTAAACACAAATCACATGTCCTGCCCACACTCAAGGAAAGTACACATTAGAATGAAAGACTAGGGAGCATCAGGAGGTAGGAAAACCAGGTATGAAGCCCCGCCATACCACTTTCTAGCTGTGTGTTCTTGGGCAAGTAGTTGACTCTCTCCTTACCTCAGTTTGTCTATGTATAAAATGGGCTAATTATATTCATACACGAATTAGGACGTTCTCAACTGCAGGCAAGTGAAAACCAATTAAAAATACTAAACAATGATTTATTTTCTTACAATGAGAACTTTGGATGAGGCAGTTTCAGGGTTAATCTTACCATTCAATATCTTCAGACAAAATTTTTTTTCTGTTGAGATTTTTTTTTTTTTTTAAGTAGGCTCCATGCTTAACCACAACGCTGAGATCAAGACCTGAGCTGAAATCAAGGGTCTGACACTTAACCAGCTGAGTCACCCAGGTGCCCTGTTGTCGAGATTTTAAATATTTTTAATTGAACTATTTCTCAAAGCAGTTTGAAGCTTACAAAAGAACTGAAGTTCGCACACACTCCCTTCTCGCCCCTTTAGTCTCTCCCATTATTAGCCTCTTGCATTGCTGTGGTACTTTTGTTAAAGTTGATGAACCAATATTGACACATTATTATTAACTGAAATCCATAATTAGATTCATTCCTTGTTTTGTACCATTCTCTGGGCTTTGACAAATGTATAATGACATGTATCCACCAGTATAGTCTCAAACAGAATCCCTCCATGGCCCTAAAAATCCTCCATGTTCCCCTTAGTCATCTCTCCCATCCTCCCCTCAAGTTTCTGATCCATAGTTTTGTCTTTTCCAGAACTTCATATATTTGGAATCATGCAATACGTGACTTTTCAGACTGCCTGCTTTAACTTAGTGATATGCATTTAGGATTCCTCTCTCTGCCTTTCTGTGGCTTGATAACTTGTTTCTTCTTATTGCTGAATAGTATTCCATTGTCCGAAGGCAAAACAGTTTGTTTATTCATTCATCTATTAAAGGACATCTTGGTTCCTTCCAATTTTTGGCGATCATGAGTAAAACTTCTACAAATATTTGTGTGCATGTTTTTGTGTGGACACAAGTTTTCAACTTATTTGGATAAATACCAAAGAGTGTGATTGCTGGGTCATATGAAAGGACTATGTTTAGTCTTGTAAGAAACTGCCAAACTGTCTTCCAGAGTGGTTGAATCATTCTGTGCTTTCATCATCAATGAATGAAATTGCCCCACAGCCTCATTGGCCCACAGCCTCATTGGCATTTGGTGTTTTCAGTGTTTGGGATTTTAACCTTTCCCACAGGTGTGTAGCAGTGTCTCACTGTTTTAATTTACATTCTCTAATAAATACCAGGTGGTGGTTGGCATATGGGAATGTCTGAAACTATGATTATGGAGAGTGGGGTTATTGGTGAGGACAAGGTCAAGGGAATACCAGTGGAAGCAGGTGGCTGTGGAAGAGTGGGGGAAGATTATTACCATAGCAGAGGAGGGTTGAGAACTGAGAGATCAGGTCAGAAGGAGAATTGTCTACATAAACATCTACATTGCAGAATCTTAGGCTAAGGTTTGGAGGGGATCGTATCGTGAATGAAAAGAAAGCATCAGGAGTAGTAAGAAGAGTGCTAAGGGGTTGGAGAATAGAAGAAAAACACCTTATTCTCAAATAGTCCAGGGAGGCTTAAAAACAAAGAGAATGAGATAGAATTAAGAGTCTAGAAACCATACATCAATGGTCAACTGATTTTCAAGGAGGATGCCAAACCATTCAACGGGGGAAAGAACAGTCTCTTCAACAGATGGTGCTGTGAGAACGGGATACCACACACAAAAGAATAAGGTTGGACCCTTATCTCACACCATATACAAAAATTAACTTAAAATGGATCAAAAGTACAAATATTGAATCATCACATTATATCTGATATTAACATAATTTACATGTCAATGATACCTCAATTAAAAAACCCACAGGGATAATGCTTTTATTTTATTTAATTAATTTATTTATTCTTGAGAGAGAGAGAGCACACAAGCACAAGCAGTGGGAGGTGGGGGCAGGGAGGCAGAGGGAGTAGGAGAGAGAAAATCTTAAGCAGACTTCACACCCAACACGGGGCTCGATCTCACAACCCTGAGATCATGACCTGAGCCGAAATTAAGAGTTGGACGCTTAACCGACTGAGCTACCCAGGAGCTTCTGGATAATGCTTTTAAGAAATGGATCAAGGGCCTGACTGTAATTATTAAAACTATAAAACTGTTAGAAGAAAACATAAGGGCTGATGTTTTCATTACCTTGAGTTTAGCAATGGTTTCTTAGATGTGACACCAAACAGCAGTAACAAAAGAAAAAAAAATCAATTGGATATCACCAAAATTAACAACTTTAATGCACCTATCAAGGAAGTGAAAAGACAGGGCACCTGGGTGGCTTTTTGGGTTAAAGCCTCTGCCTTCGTCTCACGTCATGATTTCAGGGTCCTGGGATCAAGCCCCTCATTGGGCTCTCTGCTCAGCAGGGAGTCTGCTTCCCCCTCTCTGCCTGCCTCTCTGCCTACTTGTGATCTCTCACTATCAAATAAATAAATAAAATCTTAAAAGAAAAAAAGGAAGTGAAAAGACAACCTATAGAACAGGAGAAAATATGTGTAAATCATGTATCTGATAAGGTTCTACTGCCTAGAATATATAAACAACTCTTAAAATCAACAACAAAAACACAACCAACCCAATCATTTAGAAATGGACAAAGGAATTGAACAGACAATTTTCTAAAGATGATAAACAAATGAAACCAGCCCATGAAATAATGCTCCCCACCAGTCATCATTAAGGAAATGTAATCAAAGCCACAAAAGCATGACCCTTCACCCCCACTAGGACAGATACAGTAATAATGTTACTGATAATAACAATAATACAAAAAGGACAAATGTTGATGAAGATGTAGAGAAATTGGGACTCTCATATATTGTTGGTAAGAATGTAAAATGGTAAGCCACTATGGAAAACAGCTGGGCAATTCCTCAAAAAGTTCAACAGAGAATTATCAGGTTAACTCAGCAGCGGCACTCCTCGGAATAGACCCAAAAGATTGAAAGCAGGGACTCAGCTACTTGTGCACCAACGCTCATGGCAGCATTATTCGCAATGGCCAAAAGACGGAAACAATCTAAACATTAGTCAAGAGATGAATGGGTAAACCAGCTACAGTACCCCCTCCAATGGAATACTGCCCAGGCCCTAAAAGGAATGAAGTCCTCATGCATGATTGTCGAGAGTTTCGCTAAACTACGCCGTGGTATTGCAGCTTTGGCATACATTTTGTTCGGTCGGGCATCCTGTGGGGACCTCAAACCCACGCTAGCCCCTTCGTGCAAGCCCATGCATCTGATAGCAGCCCAGAGTTCCTCGAACATGAAAGCTCCCAATAGGATTTCTGCAGCAGCCTTTGGGATCAGCAGTCACTCCTGCCTCCCAGTCCCTGTGTGCCTTATGTAGCTCTTAGATGAGATCCCTGTGGGGCTTACCAAAACCATGCCTTGGGGGGTTCAACTGAGCAATCCAGCCCTAGCTCAGGAACCCCAAAGCACTCCATCCATAGACCCTAAGAGAGGCCTGCAGCTCAGGTCGTGCCCTTCTCTGCACTCTGCCTCGACCTCCTTGTGCAGCCCCTGGAGGTGAACTGTGTACTTCCTCCAGGACCTGTGAGCCATCAACTACTGTACCTCAATTTCTCCTGTGGTCTGTCAAACTGGGGCTCACCATGGGTACCCTGGGCTCCACTTAACAGATGTTAATTTCACAAAGTTGTAACAATGCTACAACGTTGATGAACCTCAAAAACACCAAGCTGAGTGGAAGCCAGACACAAAAGACCATGTGTATGTGTGTATACATATGGCACGATTCTATTTATACAGTGTCCAGAATGAGTGAATCCGTCCAGACAGAACATAGATTAGTGGTTACCCAGAGCTGAGAGGGAGGGGAAATGGGAGTGGCTGCTTAAGGGTATAAAGCTCTCCATTACTGGGAAGAACATTCTGGAGCTAGATAGGGGTGGTGATTCTATAACGTGGAGCACGTGCTGAATGCCACTGGATTGTACACTGTAAAATATTCTCAAGGGCGAGTTCCACGTCATATGAGTATTACCACAGAAAAACTAACAAACTAAGGGAAAGGGGCTCTGCAGAGGGAGGGGAACGAGCCAGCCCCAGAAAACAGGAACAGGTGGTTTCTGTGGGGCAATCAGGTCTGGAGGTGGGGGGTGGGGTTGAGGCACAGGGCAGGGGTATCTCATCAGTCCAGGGGTGCACCCGTGGCTCCCACATAACAAGGCAGAGTGATCCACAGACAGTTACTACCCAAGCACGTCAAAAGGCTTCAACAAATTCTTCTTGAAAGTCTGGAGACATGAAAGACAGGCAGTTCCTGCCGGTGCTGTGGAAAGCGATCCCTTCCCCTTCCCCAGACTTCAGGGGAAGAACAAAACCTTTCAAATGTCCTGGAAATCCTAAACTGTGCTTTGCTCTGACTGAAGAATGGCTCCTACAAGGTCAAAGGCAGAACGTTGTCGCCCTCCTCTGGTCACTGAGCAGGTTTGGTTTACTCCGTCTGTCTAAGGGGAGAAGCCCCGGGCAGGAGTAGAGCGGGCTGGGCAGGAGTAGAGCGGGCTGGGGAGTCTCCCCTTGCTGGATGTGCAGAGCCGGGTCCTGAGATGTCTGGGAACTACCAGGGGTCATGAAGGTAGCACCCCTCTTGTCGTCCTCTCCCTACTTCACACACACATCCGTGTTCCTGGACCCTCCAGCCTCCCACGCAGCAGGCTCCTGGGTCTCAGCCTGCCCCCTCTCCCATATGACCCCACAAGCACCCACGTTCCTCTGCTCACTGCTTGAAAGACAAGTTCATGCCCTTTTCCATGTGTATTGCTGATCTCTATGGAGAACCCAGAAAGATATAATGCTCTCAGTTTATAGCGCCCACCTTCCCCTTTGCAAACGATACATTGGGCTTCTACCCCAGCTTTCAGTTCTGAGGAAGGAACTCTCCAACACCCTGTCACCCGATCCTACAGTCGTCCCAGGGCCAGATGGACTCCTCACCAAGAAGGTCGGTGACAAAGATCAGACTGGGCAAAAGCTGTTCCTTTGTCTCAGGTGGTCTGATTTCATCCATGAAGATCTAACAGGGTGCTGTCCAGTTCAACAGAATGTCCATCCTCCCTCCTGGACGGGACATGGCCTGGTCTTTATGTAGATAAAGAGCTGTGCGCTCGGGGTACCCGGAGAGATCCTCAATACCTTACCCCTCCCCCCAAGATAGTTCCCTTACTAGCTGACCACTTCACCTCGATGAGTCCACAAACCATCAGAAAGATGCCCCATCTCACAACTAAGAGAAATGCAAGATAAACCTGCATGGAGATGTCATTTTTTACTACGGGACTGGAGCAGATCCAAAAGTCTGATAATTCCTCAGGTCGGCGAGCAAGTGAGCAAACACAGACACTTCCCTGTCCGTCGCACACGAAGGTGCCCACAGCCTCTGCAAAGAGTAACGCGGCCATATCTGTCAGAATTTTAAACGTGCGGATGCCTTCACCCAACAATTCAACTTCTAAGTGTTTATTCTATAGATGTACTTGTACGTGGGTGCAATGACAAGGGTGTGTATTGCAACACAGTTTGTAGTAACAGAAGAGGAGGGAAATCCTTGACGTTCATCATCGGGAGGTTGGTTAAATAAATCACGGCACCACCACCCACGGATCACCATGAATTTCTTGTGGTAATGGGGCTGTTTACTATGTTCTAATGGGAAAATATCGTCAAGGTTTATTGTTAGGTAAAAAAGGTAGTGGGTCATAAGGGCAATGTTTCCATTTGAACGGAAGTACATAGGGTTATACAGATATATATTCATATGTGTTTATAGATGCATGGAATATGCCTGGAAGGATACTCAATAAACTGGTGGTATGATTTTTATGGGAAAGAGAATGAGGGGATAAGGAAGAGAAAGTCATATTTTACTCAATACTTCCTCTTCTAAATGGTAGTAAAATGCACATAATATAAAATTTACCATTTTAACCGTTTTTAAGCATAAGCATACAGTTCAGTGGCATTAAGCACATTCACTTTGCTGGGCAACATCGCCACCATCCATCTCCAGGACTTTTACAAATTCCCAAACTGAAGTTCTCTCCCCATTAAACACTGGCTCCCCATTTCCCTCTTCCCCCAAGCCCGGGCAACTCATGAAATTGACTACTCTAGGTCCCTCACATAAGTGGAATGATACAGTATTTGTCTTTTTGTTTCTGATCTTTTTCACTTTGTATAATGTCTTCGTCAATACCATTTTCTATCTTTAAAAGCACCAGAAGAGCTTTTTGAAAAAACACTGATGCCCGGGTCTTCCCCCTAGGAAGTCTGGCTTCATAGGTCTGCGGGACCGCCGGTCACCTGGGTTTTTAAGACCCTCCAGGTGCTTCTAATGCTTGGCCAGGCTGAGCATGCTCCCAGATCGCACTCACCTGAAATGCTCCCAGACTCCCGGGTCCTACCTCTGACCTACTCACTCAGAATTTTCAGGAATATGCTGTTTTAACCGACACTCTGAGCGACTCCAAGCAGGCATCCTGGCGCTGAGAAGCCTCTGGAAAGCACTGTCCCACATCACACTCTGCCTGGGAGTGTGGGAACTCAGCCTGGACCCTGCATCAGGGATTGCCGTGCATGGGGGCTGTCCCATCTGGGTGCTGCGGAAATGGAATGGGGGAAATAGACTATTTAAGGAGAGAAAGCTGAGAGAAGTTCCTACTTTTTTTTATAGTGAGAATGATCATTTTCACACATGCCTGTGACAGACTAGATTCTGAAATGATCCTATTTGGGGAGGGAGGTTATAGGAGCAGACATTCTGTTTTCTTTCTTTCTTTCTTTCTTTTTCTTTCTTTCTTTCTTTTTTTTAAAGATTTTATTTATTTATTTGACAGAGAGTCACAAGTAGGCAGAGAGGCAGGCAGAGAGAGTGGGGGAGGCCGGCTCCCTGCTGAGCAGAGAGCCGGATGCGGGGCTTGATCCCAGGACCCTGAGATCATGACCTGAGCCAAAGGCAGAGGCTTTAACCCACTGAGCCACCCAGGCGCCCCAGACATTCTGTTTCTTGTACCGTCCTCAGAGCGGGAGCCTTGGGGGGATCTCAGCAGCCCTGGTGACAACCTCCAGCTGCCTGCGGGTGGAGAGAGGCATGGGAATAAATGCGCTGCCCAGAACACCGACTCATACAATCTCTCCCCACTCCTGTGGCCCTTCCCAGGGACAGTGGCTGCTCCAGGGGAAGCTGAGAGAAGGCACAAGGGAGTGGTGGTCTCACCCCCCCACCTCCCCACCCCTCCACTCGCAGCCTCCCATGCACCGCCCCCTTGCCCACCTCCCCCACAATGGCCAGTTAGAAGCTATTTGTTTTCTAGTCCCAGCTTGGCCCTCGGAGGCAGGGTGACCCTGACCATCGCAGGTTAACCCTAGAAGTCCTCTGATCCAGGAAACCCCTTTGTCCCAGGCAGAATGGGGTGATCGGTCACTCTAGGGGACATCACTAAGATGGCAAACTTGTGACGGGTAAGCGAATAGTGGGCGCAGGACCAGAGGGGTCCTGTAGTAACACCTCCCCTGACTCAAGATCAGCAAAAGGAGCCCCAGTGACTCGTCCAAGGTCACAGAGCTGTTGCCATGGTGCCCCAGCCTGGCTCTTTATCACCCAGGTGTCAAAGTGACTTAGTTGGTATTTCCCCAGAGGCAGAGGCACAGACTGAGCTTGCGGACCTCTCCTTGCCCTCCCAGCCCCGGCTGCCAGCCAAGGAGCGCCACCATGAGCCTCAATTACAGCCATCTCCTCTGGCTTCGGGAATTGGTGCCCCTACCAATGGCTTACTTCCCTCCGTCCCTCCCGCCCTCCTTGCTGGCCTCATAGGTTATGGAACAGGAGGCTGCTGCATTAATCCAAACCCACTCAACACCCATCAGAGCCACCCTTACTCTTAGAGAGAGCAGGCGACTGTCCTAAAAATCTGCTTTCGGAGGAATCCCTGGCTCGAAAACCTCCCTCTACCTGCCTGGCTTTGAAAGCATATTCTAGAGCAGCACTCTCCAAGAGAAAGAGAAGGTGAGCCGCAAATGCAAACCACAGAGATCATTTTCAATTTCCTAGAAGCCATATTAAGAGACAATAAAAAGCAAATGAAATTTATTTTGAAAAGTATCTTTTATTTAACTCAATATAGCTAAAATATTGTCATTGAAGGTGTGATCGGTATAAAACATTGAGAGGGTTTACTTTTTTTACTTTTTTCTTTTTTTTAAAAAAGATTTTATTTATTTATTTGACAGAGAGAGAGATCACAAGTAGGCAGAGAGAGGGGGGAAGCAGGCTCTCCGCTGAGCAGAGAGCCCGACGCAGGGCTTGATCCCAGGACCCTGAGATCATGACCTGAGTCGAAGGCAGAGGCTTTAACCCACCGAGCCACCAGGTGCCCCTACATTCTTTTTTTCATATTAGGTGTTTGAAATGCATTATGTACGGTACATCTTAATTCAGATGAATCATATTTCTTTATTTTTAAAGATTTTATTTATGTGAGAGAGAGAGCATGAGCAGGGGAAGCAGCAGAGGGAGAGGGAGAAGCAGGCTCCCTGTGACGCGGGACTCGATCCCAGGACCCTGGGATCACGACCTGAGCCAAAGGCCGCCGCTTAACTGACTAAGCCACCCGGGCGCCCCTCAGATGAACCATATTTAAAGTATTCAGTAGTCATATGTGGCTGGTGGTTACCATGTTGGACATGGTAACCCCGGACATAATGCAAATATCCCTGGGAAGAGTATCATGGAGTATTCATGGATTGTGGATCCAACAACTCTGACTCCTTGGAGGTCACAGAGAATAGGGTCCTCACAAAATAGGATACGGAATGATTCGTTACTGATCTTAGCAGAGAGAAGGAAAGGAAATTCAGGCCAGGACAAGGAAAGCAAATTCAAACTCATACGGGGCTGCTGTCACCGCCTGATGCTGAGCAGGGGACGCACACTATGAACTCTCGGCCTGGGCCCGTGGTCCAAGACAGCAGGCAAAGGGGCTGCGAGGGGTATTTATCCAGGATCGAGGGCCTCTGGTGAGCGGGACTTTGAGAAGAAGGAAGTAAGAAGGGGTCTTGTAGAGCCTTAGAGAGAAGTGAGGAATGCTTCACACGAGCCTTCCTCCCCGACCAGCAGAGGCTGCCTGCTGACCTCTCTCTCCGTCAGCCATAATCCCCCCCAGCACCTCTCCTCCCAGGAACATTCCACAGCGGCCATTACGCCAGGCTGCTATGGAAGCAGAATCTGCCGGGCCGTGCTTCCAAGTGTGGGCCCGGGAAAAAATGGGCAGATCTCAATAGAGAACACCTTCTTGAAGAGATCAAAGGCTCACAAAGGACCTGGCTGGTCTTTAAGGGCCCTGAATTCTGAAGACTGTAATGGTGGATCAGAGAAGGGGTTGATCCCTAGAGCCCAAAGAGTGGTTGTCAAATCTCAAGTGCCTCAGGGAGAGAAAAAAAAAAATAGAAGAAATAACAAAAAGAACCCTGGCTATATTGGGCTCTCCGCTGTGGTGGGAGGGAGGAGGTTTATAAACAGCTCCACTGAACTTTCCAGCAACCTCTTTGAAATCCTGGTTCTTTGATAAGTGCTATGTACTGAAAGAGGTTTTCTCTCTGCAGTTGCCCAAACATAGTTTGTATGCACGCTTACACACATACACACACACACACTCCACAGGTTTTTGGAATTAATGGCGTCTGGTGGTGTTGAGGGGTCCGAGAAGTCAAGCAAAGCAATATGCTTCAGTCTGGTTAGAAATGATAGTCCGATGGCACGAGGGGCGGGGGCCCGTGATCCTGACTGACCGCACTTGCCTTCCTTGCAGATTCTGGGCCCTGCTAATACCAGCCGCGGGGCTGGGTAGTTTTAGAAAGGGGTGAGGCAGCAGGAAGAATTCGGATTTCTCGAGGCAGCCTTCAGACCTGCGGCAAGAGGTGATGGGCTACAGCGGACAACGAGCAGAGACGTGCGAAGGCTCAGCTGCGTAACTAGTGTTCCCTGACAGAGCGAGCGCCCCGGGTGAAAGGGCCGTATTCAAAAGAACAAGAAAGTGTGCCTGGGGGTCCCCCGGGGGTGGCTGTGTTCATCATGGGGAGGAAGGAGTTGAGCTTTGAGGCCAGAAATAATTTCCATCACCTCACTACACACACCCAGCAGGAAAATCCCATCCGTGCCAAGCCCGGCCTTACAGGAAGCTACACGTGACGCCTTGCCCACCGGGATTTTCTGCAAGACACCGCATCTCGCTAAGCTGGATGTATGCCGCTCAGTGGAGTCAGGGAAGGGCCGGAAAGAGAGTGGGTGAGTGAGCTGGAAACGAGGCAAGGGAGTTGTCAGTTTGGGGTGGTGGTTTGCTTGTTTGTTTGTTTTGGTTTATTTTTAATGGTTGTTTTATGCCCAGCTATGAAAAAAAAATCTCCTGACTGTTGCTCTCATTAGTTGAGAGAGATCACCATTAAGAGAACTCTGAAGGGGAAAGAAAGCCTGAAGCTGAGCCCTGTGCCGTGGGCTGCCTGCTGCTGGCTACACCACAGGCTCCAGCTTTAGAAACACTTAGAAGCACAGAGGGTAAGATCTGGATGCCCCTTAGAGAGAACATAAACCATCCTCCCCCTCAGACTCTTCCCCATTCTAGTCTAAGAAGAGAAGGGCCTTCCGTGAAGCCAAGTGGGGACAGTCCTGAGTCAACACTGGGGAAACCAGAAGACACCAGGCTTTGATTTCTCAGGCTGATCTCATTTATTGACATATACGCTTAAATCAGATTTAAGAAAAAGTCATGTGAGATCCAAAATGCTGGGCCTGCCTTTCCTTTTCTTGGGAAAGGTAAGAGCAAGGATTAACCAGGAGTTAACCAAGGTTAACCAGGAGTTATGCTGAAGTATAAACACAGTCCCAGGTAGGGCAAAAGGCCTTTAAGATTAAATAGACTTAACTGTGCATATTCTATGATCTTAGTGATAAAATCCTTTTTTTGTTTACTGAGAGTTAATGAGAAGCAACACTTACAAATAAGATAGGTTAACCATCTAAACAAGTAACCCCTGTTTAATACAGGAAATTGTGTTGCTCTCGTAGGTCATACAATTTTTGTTTATGAAATTGAATCTGCTCACTTAAGTCATAAAATGAGCTCATTAGCTTTGAGTTCATTTAATCTAGGACTCTGAACATTGTGTAGATTTTCTTGCTGGTCAGGAAATCTCAGATCCTTAGGTTTACTCTCCTCAGGCTTGTAAAGGGCTAGTAAATACACTGTCACTCTGAGAGTTTTAAATCCAAACAGATCAAGATTTTCATTTTCCCTAACAGACTCCTAAGTATCTTGAGTTAAATTTGATCCCAATATTATAGTCCAAAGAAAGAGTTACCAGGTTTTCCAAAATTTTTGAATGTTACTCATTATGCCTTTTCAAAAAAGTTTGGGTGTGGGGCACCTGGGTGGCTCAGTGGGTTAAAGCCTCTGCCTTTGGCTCAGGTCATGATCTCAGGGTCCTGGGATCGAGCTCCGCATTGGGCTCTCTGCTCAGCGGGGGACCTGCTTCCTTCTCTCTCTCTGCCTGCCTCTCTGCCTACTTGTGATCTCTCTCTCTGTTAAATAAATAAATAAAATCTTAAAAAAAAGTTTGGGTGTAACTACTTTATACAAAATAGATACATGTTAAACTTGTAAACTGATCCTAATTCACACTGCAGCGGGGGTCCTTGTTATCCAGAGAAGCACCCTGATACAGAACAATGTACTATATCCAATTTTACTGTTTTTATATTTTTAAGATTTTTAATATTGTGTATTACTTTTAAATTACAAATTAAATTACTTTAAATTGTGTATTGCTTTTGAATCGGGGTCTGTATTAATGCCGGATGTCCTTCTTCCCACTCATTCCCTTGTATAAATAGGCCCCACTGACAAGTGGCTACCGTGTCCGCAAGCGCACCTCATCACGGGCTAACACTGTGTCGTTTCCACCCACCGTCTCATTTCACCATCACGGGATCTTGGGTGGTAATTTCTTCCTCCCATTTCACAGACGAAAACCCTGAGGCTCTGAGAGGTTAGGTGACTTGATGAGGATAACTGGCGCAAAGCCAGGTCTCCTGACACCAGCCCACGCGTCCTTCCAGCACACGTGACGTCACCGTGGGGACTGAGCTGCTTTCCCTCTCCAAGGAAACCGCTCCTGCCGATGCAGTCAGTGCACGCGAGTGCGTCGAAGAGCGCATGGATTTCCGATCGCATTTTCGCCCAGGCAGAGGCAGATGCCTCTAGCAGCATGGCTTAGGAAATGACATTTTAACTCTCTGATCTACATTTCTGAAAAACATTTTCTTCTTGCGGGGAGACATTCGGGCCATTACCTGGTTAACATTTGCAAAGTGCTACAGGAAATTCATTAGCTTGAAAGGAACATGATTACAGTAATCACACTCAGAAACAGAAGGTGGGGTGTTAATTATTAACAA
Source organism: Nasua narica (assembly GCA_028533885.1). NCBI lineage: Eukaryota > Metazoa > Chordata > Mammalia > Carnivora > Procyonidae > Nasua > Nasua narica. Next base: position 58,977,758 of record CM052808.1, read on the forward strand.
GAGATCGCCCAAAAGATACAACACAGAATTATTAACGGAGCCACTGGGGCTGTTCGGCCCGAATGAACAGAGCCCATTTAAGCCGGCTCTGGAGCATAAAAAGCCACTGCTCCTGCTCTGAACACGCACGATGCCCGGACAAGAGCCTACGGGGAGAGCACAACTTGCTCTTCTCGTTCAGTTATGATTCCCATTCTTATGAAAATGTATCCGGCCATTCTAAAGCCGACCGCGAGGTGCCAGTTTCATGCTTGGTCACGACACCGGTATTTGCAACTCCATAAATTCAGTCATTCTTTACTGAACACCCACGGTGGGCAAGGCTCAACACTACAGTCCTGGGGCCCTGGGGAGGAGCAAGAGGCAGAGCTGACCCTAGGACCACAGTCACTCATTGGGGAGGATCCCATACTGGAGTATGGGACACTCCAGTCCCATACTGAGAGCCAGAATGGACCTCGCTGAAGACCTGGGAAGCATCCAGAAGAGAAGGAACAGGAACTGGAGAGCTGATGGGGGGACAGGAGCAAAATCAACTAACTTTCCTGAGCATCTTCTATGTGCCAAGCACTACACAAAGTGTTCAATGTTATACAGTTGAATCTCTGTAGCACACCAACTCTGTGGGTGGGATTATTATGTCCCTCTCACTGATCAGCAAACCGAGGCTTGGCAGGCTGCCTGACGCAAGGCTATACCAGTAAGCGGCAAAGCCAGATCCACGATGAGGGGGCCTGATCAGGACCCATCTTCCCAATTGCTCTGCTCTACCTCTGAAAAAGAAGGACACTCGGAATGGTCTATCCACCCAGGGAATGGTGGACAGAAACAAGCAAATGGAGGGTGAAGAATTCCAGGTAGGAGGAATTCAGAAAGAGCTAAGGGAAATCATAAGTTGGTGTCCATTATGAAGAATCTTGTATGTCAGGCTTGGGAGCCTGCTTAATTCGATAATTTGTTTATTTATTTTTAAAAGATTTTATTTATTTGACAGCGAGGAGAGAGATCACAAGTAGGCAGAGAGGCAGGCAGAAAGAGAGGAGGAAACAGGCTCCCTGCTGAGCAGAGAGCCCGATGTGGGGCTCGATCCCAGGACCCTGGAATCATGACCTGAGCCGAAGGCAGAGGCTTTAACCCACTGAGCCACCCAGGCGCCCCTTAACTCAATAATTTAAAGGGGTCTTTGCAATATCAAACCTTCTCTCATCAGTAAACTGGGATGCACTGAGTTTCCCTAGAACCCAAGGTTTTTCTAAGAGCATTTAACGCATATATAAAAACAGAAACAAAAGACTTATTCTACCATGGTCATACCAAAAGAATGTGAAGTCAGTAACATAAATACACTGCTAACCAACCATAAGTCATTTTATTTATCATCAATAGGCTAAAATAAAAATGTCACAAAAGGATAAAACCAAACACATACTACCGAGAGTGAGCAATAACCATCCCAGGCTTTCCAAAGCATACCGCTTTACACACCAGTAAGCGGTCCATTAGAGCATTTTTGCATATGTTCTGCAATTACAAAAGTAAGACATGCTTATTGCTGAAAACCTGGAAAATGCAGAAAAGCGCAAATACATATTTGCCTTATTTCTAGCACTATCTGCTAGCTGTCCACACAGCTACTATTTCTCTCCTTGTCAAACACACTTGTGCTTTTTATAACTCAATATTATAGACTGGAATCCCACTGGATTCTGTTCACGGTAAGTACCAGTATTGATTACTTGTTAGATGCTCAACTTCCTTCTTTGTCTTTCTCTCCTTTCTCCTTCCCTTTAAGAAAGGCCCATCCAACAGGAAAGTAGGGACCAAGTTTTATGTGGGTCTCTACCCTAAGCACTTAGCATGGTAGCACCCAAACATTCCTTTTTCTTTCTTTAATTCACTCAACTGTTGCATATCTAGTATTTAAAAGTAAAAAATGTCAAAGCCTTACCTTTAGATTAGCAAATTAACAGGCATCTTATGGGGAAAGGATACTTTAAGTACACAAGCATAGAAGTCACCTGCAGATTGGTTATAAGGAGAGAAATGGTGGTCCTCATTGGACAAAAATGGCCTTCTCCCATGGAGGAGTAGCTTCAGATGACTTCCTGACTTTTTCCTCCCCAATCCACAGTTATTTACTAAGCACTTACTGAGTACCTTTGAGGTCACGTGACAGATACAAAGCTATACAAGATAGGATCCTTCCTTTAGCAACTTCACTCGAATCAGCGGGGAGAAAAGACATGGAGGTAAAAACCTTCAAATGAGATAAAACCTGTTAAGTAGCATAAGACTGCTAGAATGTTCTGGGAATTCAGAGATGCGAGCTCTTTCCTGATTGAGGGGATCAGGCAATGATCAGTGTTAGAGTATGAAGAAGATATACACTCGAAATGTGTGTGCGGGTGCGCCTGTGAGTAGGCATGGCTGGGGGAGGGAATTCAAAGCAAAAGGAACAGACTGAGCAAAGGCAAAGGAGCATAAGAGACCGAGAAGGGTTTAAAGAAGAGAGAGGAGCCAAACTTGGCTAAAGCAAAAAGAGTAACAGAAGACAAAACTGGAAAGGAAGAGTGTCAGCCCATGGCTGAAAGCCCAGAGTAGCAAACTAGTTTGGACTCAGTTCCCGCTACAATTTGCAACTATTTAGTCATGCAGCAAATGTTTCTTGATCAGCTGCTGTGTGCTGGGTGCTGTGATACACAGGGTGAGATACAAAAAGGAAAACAAGGCAGGGCTTGTGGTCCAAAACCAAGGCATCCCTTGCTCTCACCGTGGAATTTCATCATTATACAACTTTCTAGAAATATAGTTTAAACCCAAAGAGAACTTATGAAGAGCAAAACAGAATTGGCCAAATGACAAAATTAGTGATTAGGAACCTCTATTGCCGAGTGACAAACTATCCCAGAAGTTAGTGATTTAAAACAACAATCATTTGATCAACTTGCTTACAATTTTGCAATTTGGGATGGGCTTCATGGAGACAGCTGGTGTTAGCTGGGTCACTTGGGCAGCCGGGGTCTGGCTGGAACGGCCAACTCGCATCGTGCATCTGGACCCCATCTTCCCTGTGGACTGGGTTCCTCAGCTGTCCTCCACATGGCATTCCACGCAGTTAGCTTGGTCTTCCCTCCAAGATGGTGATCTCAATCATTCTTCTTTGTTCCTGGTAATCTGGCTTCTTACATGGCGGCTGGTTTCACCTGGAGCACAAAAAAGGAAGCTGCCAGGGCTCTTAAAGAGTAGCCTGAAATTGGCATAGTGGTATTTTTAGCACATTCTCATGGTTAAAGTGGGTCACAAAACCATCCCAGATGCAATGGGAGGGGTCTACACAAGGGCACGAGTGTCAGGAGACGTGATTCATTGGAAGCCACCCAAGTAACAGTCCACCACAAATCTTAAAGCCAATTCAATAGCATCTTCCACAATTTTATTCAACTAAGGGGCATTAAGTACATAGATGTTTCTACTCTAGAGCACATTATCTGCCTGCCCCACTCCACCTCCAGCTTTTTTGAATGCTGCCCCAATGCAATTGATTCTCAGACCACTCACTGATCACTTAGTAGAATGCATCAGATTCTAACGGGACCTTGCGACATAGCCTCAAACAGGCCCTCATCTGGGAAGGGAGAGGGCTCTCGGCTCAGAACCATCCCACCAGCTCCAGAGTCTTTGTCACTCCCAAGAGCCCCTGGGTCATGCACCCCAACCTCAAAATAGGAAGGAAGAAAACCCATTCATGCCTAGTTCCTGCTCCCCCTTCCACCATCTGCCACATTCTTGTCTCTCCTAGGACACACCCATCATCTGTGTTACACAGTCCTGTCTCGGGAGAGCTTGAGTGGAAGATTAAGTTGCTGGTTTTCAGAACAACATTAAGATCCCTCTGCAGCACTTATGACCCTCTTGTGTTTTCCATTTCCCAGACCGGACATAGTCGTCCCATATGGCCTGAATGCCAAATTTGGTGATAATATCAGAATGTCTATAGGAGAAGCTTGGGAGGCAAACTGGTTGGAGGGAAGGTGGGAGGGACTGAGGTTTTTCTTGAAACTTTTTACTTGGGCCATGTGAGCCCTCCTAGGACTAGAACTGATTGCCAAAAAAAAAAAAAATTGACATAATTAGCCAAAAGGTGACAAGTAAAAATATATACTTAGATCAACAATTAAATTAATAAAAATATATACTTAGTACATATAAAAGCAAAAGTTAACTGAATTAAATAGAGCAGAAGCTGAGTGGTTTTTAAAACTTTAATTTAATTTATTTTTTTTTAATATCTCTATCCATCTGTCAATTATTCCACATTGAGGCAGAATCATATGGTGATTGAATCTAGGCTCCAGAAGTCAGACTGTCTGGGCTTGAATTCCAGCTCCATCTCTCACCAGCTCATCTGGGGCAAGCTACGTAATTTCCCTGTGCTTTAGTTTTTCTCACCTGGAAAATGAGGATAATAATAGTACCTTTCTCATAGGGTTGTTGTAAGTATTAAATAATACTTGCAAAGGCTTAGTGTCCAATAAACATTCTCCATAAATGTTACTTATTATTCCCTACATTACTGTTAGCCTGAGGTTTTTCAACACACGCTTTCCAGGTTTTTTTTTCTCTTTATTAATTTGTGTTTGGGATGCTCTCGGAGGCAATGACTGTTGAAGATTATGAGAAGCGAAAGATACTCTCCAAACCCCCTTCTTGGTCCTTTAGCCAACTTTAAATAGATCCTGCCAATAAAGTTATCCATAACAAATTGCAAAGTATCAGTGGCAGATAAAAAAAAAACTTGAGGTAATATTCTCCTAAACCTCAGAAATTAAAAATAAAATAAAAAATAACAAGGTAGGTGACAGAGACGAACTTAAGAAGCAAAAAGAGCAATAAGCACTGAATCTACATATGCTTTCAATGTTTTCAACAAAGCAGGTACCTTCTCATCAAATTTGTATGGGGAGGAAATGAGATACATAAAAGCAATTGAGAATTTACTTTGGATAGAATCATACAATTCCATGCAATTGCCATCAATTGTTCTCCCAGCATCCCGTTTTCTATTACAATCCCAAGAGGCAAGCAGAAGCATCCGAAGAGTTAAAAGAGGGGGACTATAGCCCCCCAGCAAGGTGCTCACTGGAACAATTTCCCTGCTGCTCTGTGTTTACAGAATCTTATTTGCATAGAAGAACTGCAGGAGCTCTGGATGATAGTGGCTCTGAAAGAAATCAGCAAAAGCGCACGTGAGGGACGGATTCAACACACCCCCTTGACTCTACAACGAGTAGACAGTTGTCAAAGGCAGGGCGTGAGGACAATCAATCTTCAGACTCTCAGAGGTGGAGATCATGGCCTGCTTTCATCTAATGGTCTACACTGGAAGTACCAATAGATTTTGTGGTAATCCTCTGGGTGTTTTGTCATTTACATTGCAGGACAGGTCAGTTAGGACAGAAACACAATTGCCCTGAGTCCTTTAATGGGGATTAACTCCCAAGTGTGGCGGCCCACCCTCTGGGTTGACACCAGGAGGGCAGGGACCTCTGGGAGAATTCTCTCCTACCCTCTCTCACTCACCAGCTGCCGGCAGAGTTTAGGGTTCCTTTGATCTTCTTCAGTCTGGAAGCTGTTTTCCTTTCTTTCTTTCAGATACGGAGAACAGGCTCGAAATGTTGTTTTGCAAGCCTGAGAAAAATAATATTACCATCTTATTGTCAAAAACATTAGAGAGTTCTAGAATCCAACTGAGGAAGAGCACTGCACCCAATCTGTGGTCCGAGGGCCATTGAGGGTATGAAAGTAACTTCCATAAAGTTTAAAGACGTCAGCCTTAAAAGATTTTGCTTCTAAAATGACAGTGTCTATAAGTTGGGACTGGTGGGGAGATCATCACTTTATAGTTTACCCCTGGTTATCATCCCATCAACAGTAGTTCTGGATTCCTAAATCCCCAAATTCTCTGTCTCTGTCTCTCTCTCATGTGCACTAATTTCAGAAAGACAAGTGGTTTGGTGGAACCTTTTGCTCGCAGTGGTTTTGAAAACCTGACATTGATCCAACCCTGTTAGGACATGTTTTCTCTAAAAATAAAACAAAAGCCCTGGGGACTGAGAAGCCAGGGGTGGGAAATGTACACAGTGACAGAAGCTAGCTGGCACAAGTTCCTGTCCTCGTTATGTGGGCTCCTGCCCCACAAATTAAACCCGTGCCTCTCTGCCCCCCATGCTCCAGTAACCTGAGTTTATCTACCACTGGCAGGTGCTGGATCAGGCCAGTGGGGCAGAAGCAGATGGAAAAGAGCCTGCTGGCTCAAAGAAAGAGGACACACTGGGCAGATACCTTTCCAGGGCTTCCCGCGGACACACTGCTGAGTGTCCCTGGTGGAACGGCAGGAACAGAAGGTCTGGTGGCTCAGCGCAACAGGGCACTGCCACAGCCCCTTTTAGGAATGGCCCCGAGCTCTTGTGCGGCCAGTGGGACCGTCACAGACTTACCTTGGCAACCTGGGGATTTCTGTCCTGTAAATGTATCAGGAGGGAATCTTGAGTCTGCTTGACCTGACTGGTGAAAAATGTCTTCCATTTCCGCCCAGCAAAGGCTGCCAATTGCCCAAACAAGACGAAGGCTGAGTATCTCAGGTTGTCATTCTCCTGTGGATCCCGGGGAACAAAACAACAGAACCCAGGGCATGACCAAAAGGCCACTGCATCGGAGAACATCACAGAACATCACAGTCGTTGTGCTTTGTTGCATGGGTGGGGGTAGGTCACGAGATCCAGTCTAAAGCGCTTAGCTGGCTGACGCGGGGGACAGAGAGGAGACGGGCTGAGTCTTCAACGACTATCTTCTCCAGAGGACAAGACAAGTAGGGGATCACTGTGCGAATCGCAGCTTCCCAGCTCTGTTCTTTATTATTCAAAGTTTTGGAGACAGAATATGTTTGTATGGTTCAAAATTCATAATAATCAATTTGTTTTATTAACAAAAGTAAGTCTCCTTCCTACCCCTTTCTGTCTGCCACTCAATTTCCCTCCCATGAATGAACAAAGTTATAAATTTTGTGTGTATCCTTCTAAAAAAATTAAAAAGAAAAAGAATAAAATATGTATCATATAGCCCTTTCTCACATTTTTAGGCAAACAGAAGCACACCATCCTACTGTCATGTACTTTGATTTTTCATCAAATGATCTAACTGGGAGCTCTTTCCATGTCACTACCTAAAGGAATTTGGGGTGCCTGCATTTTAATTCATTTGACCCAACTCCTGTTGATTATTCCCAGTGTTTCTACAAGGGCATCTCTCTTCACTTCTGCTCTGAATTTCTCGCTTCTGTAGTAGAAATAACAATTGTTTCTTCCTGACACCTGCCAATTCTCCCTGCTTTTAGTATGGTTGGCTGGTTGGTCTCGGAGTGTGGCTCAGTGGGTGCAGTCCTTTCTTGTTCTTCAAGGTGAGAGGTCTGGTCCAAGTATCTCCCTTTCCTGATGAGGAGACCAAGGCTCAGGGAATTTCAGTGACTTGCGTGAGTCACACTGTAGGGTGACAAAGAACCAGGGTAGCACCCAATACGACTGTTGGTGAAGGGATTTTATCTCAGTGTTTCCAGGCAAGGCAGAAGGACTGGAACTGGGCCAGGCCTCTTCAGGGGCAAAGAGCACCTAGAACTGGGGGTCACAGACACTCAGTAAAACCAAAGACCACTGATCGTTTCATGAAGTATTGAAAAATACTTTTAGCACATGGGACACTTATCCAAATTGCTTTAGTGGTGCACTTTCTTCACTGTTCTACCAGTGTGTGTGTGTGTGTGTGTGTGTGTGTGTGTGTGTATGCACATAATTCAATTCAATGCTACCCTACCCTACACACAAGATGGGTGCCTGGCCCGCTCGGGGCCTGACAATCCCCTGACAGGGAACACATGCACAAGAGAGCACAGGGTGAGACGGGCAGTCAAGAATGCTCCACTAGATATACACTGTCAGGAAACAACTCTCCACAAGTATTTCCAGGTTACTATCCACCCAGAGATTTCTGGTCAAAAATTATAGTCCATCTGGGTATAAAAAGTGGTTGCATGGCAAACAAGCCCTGGAAATTAAGACAGCACCTGCAGGGAGATTTAGACATCTCCCTGGAGATACTTGTTTACATTCCAGGGAAGTAAAGTAGAGACCTTCCTCTCCCCGCTACCCACAGAGATGACTGGTTTGTATTACAGAGCAAAGGTCTCTCTGTCTCTGTGTGCAAGAGGAGAGGCAAATGGGCTAGAAGCTCCTATATAAACTCTGAGTTTCATAATTTCAAGGTTTCTCTTCCTCTCGTGTGGCACAGGTCCATCCAGGGAATGCAGTGTGGGGAACTCACGCAAGGTGCTTTGTGAGCAAATAAAAGGTCCGTTTCCTGTTCTACAGGTATTATCTCTGTTAGAGGGTGTGTGTGTGTGTGTGTGTATGTGTGTGTGTGTGTGACTGCAGCAGGCTAACTGGTCAGCTTGAAAGGAAGGAAACTCAGAGTCCCCACAGTTTCAGAGGAAACAACGTATCAGTGCACTTTTTACATAGCCCGCCTTGCCACGTGGCAGTGAAGAGCGCAGGTCCTGTAGTCAGAAAGTCTGGGTTCGTATCCGCTCGCTGGCTCTGTGAATCTTGGGCAAGTTACCTAACCTCTCTCTGCCTTGATTTCCTCATTTATAAAGTGAAGATAATAATAGTGCCTACCTCACAGAGTTATTGAGAAGATTCTATGGGATAACCCACGAGAGCTGCCTAGCACCGTGCCTGGCGCACAGTACGGGCTCGCTAAATACTAACTACTGCTATCGTCACATTCCTAACAGAGCACTCAATACATGTCAGCACTGTTGCCATCATCTTCACCATTATCTTCATCATCGGTGTGTATATATTCACTTCTCCGTAACAACAAAAACTCCTCCTCCTTTATATGTCTTCCATAACCCCCAGGACAACCCTAGTCTCTCAAAGATTTCTTAATAAAGAAGTGAATAATACAGACCATGTTCTCTGAGCAACACACCACCCAGGGCTCACATTTCTCATCCCGCTTCAACTTTAATAACCCAGAATTCTTCTGAATTGTCTCACTTACGTCATCCAATAAAGTCCTGGTCTGGAGAGTGATATCTACGAAGAAAGAGCCCAGACTTTTCCCCTGGATCTTGCCCAAGATGATGGTCAGAGTCTTCAAGCTCTCATGGATGACTTCAGCACTCACAGGGTCATACAATCCATGCACCAGCAGGTCTAGGACAATTTTCTTATACTTTCTCACCTGTTAACAGGTTTGAAAAGCATGAGTAGTCCAGAAATTGCTTCCTGTGAATTGAAAAGCCATCCTACTTCTAATCTTCCAATAACCTAGGACTTGGACTGAAAGCACAGCTTTCTTCAGGAACTGTGGCAACAACTCTCATTGAAATACAAATGCTCTTCATTAACCTGACCCAAGAGTCAGCTCAGTCTTGGAAGAAGAACAGGATACAGTCTGGACCTTGGCTTATGAGTGGATGAGGCCGGGAAGGGCACATCAAGGAGTGCGGTGGGCTGGATGACCTAGGCCTCTGGGGCATAGCACATACTTTTATCGGGGGTGAGAGGAAATGATCACTGAAGTTGACAGATGCTAAAAGCAGAGGGGGTAAAATATCTTTTACTAAACAGGCATAAGCTATTCAAAAATAAATTAAATTCACCCAAGAGGGTGATGTCCAGGTGTGTGTTAATCCCATCTGCCACTCTGTTTCCCAAGGCTGATACCACTGAGGTGTGAAGACCCCAAATAACCCCAAATGAGTCATGCTCTTGTGCAGTCTCCTTCTATTGAATGTGGAAGGAACCAGTGGCTTTGCTTCTAGCCTCTAGAACATGACAACAGTGATGGGTATCATTGCCATGGTTACATCACATTACGTGAGAGACCACATAAGCAGGCATGAGTGGTAGAGGCTCTCCCACTGGCCTTGAAGAAGCAAGCTCACAGGCTGTGAGAGAAGAGTCTCAAGGAGCTGAGGTGGCCAGTCAGCAAGAGAGCAGGGACCTTGGTCCTACACCTGGAAGGAGCCTCATTCTTCCAACGGCCACAGAAGCTTGGAAGAGGAGCCCAGGCTTCAGAAAGGAACGTAGTCTGACCCACACCTTGGTGGTAGCCCTGTGAGATCCTGGGCAGAGGACCAGGCTACCCCATACCTAAACTGACCCAAGGAAACTGCAAGAGGATGAATGCTAGGTCGGTGGTCATCTCTCACACAGCAATGGATAACTGGTACATGAAGCACCGTCTCCCAGTCCTGGGGACCCCAGGCCATGAGGGCTGACCGGGTGCCATCTTCCCCTCCTACCTTGTCAGGGGTCTCACAGGCCATGGTTCCCAGGCCTCTCATTGCCATGTGGCGCTTTTTAGCATTGGGGTCCTGGGCTCTTTCTGCCAAGATGGAAAACACATTCTTCAGAGACTCCCGCTTCTGGAACCTCAGTGTCCAAGAGACCTGCGTAGTAAGTCAAAAATGTACTGACTTGGGGAGTGTTCAGAGTCACACCCATCCCAACCCCAATCCCTCCCTCTAAAAAAATCCTGTGTGGCCTGATCAACTTAGCCCTTCTTTCCCCACCTAAAGACACTTGATTTGGGGCACCTGGGTGGCTCAGTCATTAAGCATCTGCCTTGGGGTCAGTTTATGATCCCCAGGTCCTGGGATCAAGCCCCACATTGGGTTCCTCACCCACTGTTTGTGCTCTCTTTTGCTATGTCTCTCTCTCTCTGTCAAATAAATAAAGAAAATCATTAACAAAAAAGAAAGGGTGCTTTAGAGAGTTGATGTGAGCTGAGACCAGGGATCCTTCACAGGACAAGAAATGCCGGGCGGCTTCCATCTCAAAGAAGAGCATCCTCCCAACCCTTCTTACTTCTCCAGCTCTTCCCCACTTTTCTGCTCCACCGTAGAAAAGTGAGGAGCTTTACACTTTGCTAAATACCTTGAAAGATGTGTCTACACTGGTCTTCCCCAAATTCCTCTCTCCTTTATCTCTTGAATCTTCTGCAGTCAGGTTGATGCCCCCCATCCCCGCCTCCATGTGACTAAATCAAAGAGTTAGTTCTCAGTACTCGTCTTCCTCAACCTCTCGATAGCATTTGACCCAACTAGCAAAGCACACCTACAAACATTTCGGGGCACCTAACAGATGTCCCACCCCAGGATGCATATATCTGAGCAACTAAGATTAGTAAAAGTAACGCGTAAGTAATGCAAATTGGGAAACACCGTGTGGCTAATGCAGGAAGCCACTTCAGGGTGTAAACTCTCACTGCAGAGCAAGAACCCAGTGACCTCTGTGGTGAGCCTGACACCAGGCAGGCCCCAGTGTTCTGTGCCTCACACAACACAGCAATATATGCTGACGTCCGAACAAAGATAATCCAGACAAGATCCAGGAAAAAGCCACCTCCTCACCATCCTGGGGAGTGAGGGGCTGCAGAGCGGACCCATAGTCCTATTCGGTATTTGGGTGATTACCAGCTTTTGTCATTGTTTTCACAGTGTGTGTTGCAGTTCATTCCATACTTTTATGATTAAGTTTGCAGCAAGCTAAATTCCTCCTAGCTCATCTCGTTATCCTATAAACCTTTGGTTCATGTTATGAGAAGTGTCATCAAACTTTTTCCAGAAGCGCCTCAGCTGAGCAACCCACCAGACCAGGCGCTGTTACAGGAGGATGTTGGAGAGGGACCTCTGTTCAAAATATTTTGTGACAGACCTTGGAAAAGAACGACATCACTGACGTCCTTTTGTTCTTGGGCTGGGTGGTGGGGACCGGCAGGGGCTGGCCCAGGATTCCTCTCTGTGTTTGATCCATGGAACTAGAAGAAAACAGAATCGTCGAATAAGCCACAAACACTCTTCCAAGCCTCGTCATCAATAAGCAGTGTCACAAAGAACACGGTGCCAGGGTAAGAACACAGAGAAGCAACATCCCTGAGGCCTGTCCTTTAGGGCCCTGTCGCCTTGGTGAGGGGACGACGGGACAGTCCCAGCAATAGAGAAAGAGCAGGAGGAAATGCAGCCACGGGATCCAGATGGTCTGTCCCATGGGTCCCATTCCATCCTAGAGCCGAGGAAATAAAACAAAGATTCGGGCCCCACCCACACAGGTTCTCATGAGTTAAAGTAAAAAGTAGCCTGAAACTCTGTGTTTTTACAAAGTTCTCAAGAATGTAAGTTGTTACTGCATTTTAGAGGGGATCTTGATATCATGTATAATTTTGAAATGTGCATATCTTTCATCTATTCGTGCACAGATACACTGGTATGTCGTCTACTCAAACACATACATATAGGACAGGCACTGCCACTTTGTAATGAACAATCTAATGTCCTTTGGTAGTTGCGACTAATTATTTAATATAAATAAGTTAGATCTATATATTACAACTACGCAACTACAGATGACTACAGTGCTGTCTTTAAAAAGAATACTGGGGGGGGGCGGTGCCTGAGTGGCTCAGTGGGTTAAAGCCTCTGCCTTCAGCTCAGGTCATGATCTCAGGGTCTTGGGATCAAGCCCCGCATCGGGCTCTCTGCTCAGCTGGGAGCCTGCTTTCCCCTCTCCCTCTGCCTGCCTCTCTGCCTACTTGTGATCTCTCTTTCTCTGTCAAATAAATAAATAAAATCCTAAAAAAAAATAAAAAATAAAAAAAATAAAAAGAATACTGGGCAAAAAAAATAATCCACTGAAAACATTCTTGAAAAAAAGAAAAATCTATATGGATAATATATGTTAATAAACATAATTTTCTGGAAGGAAAAAAAGAATATCGGGCAGATCTACCCATGCTAAAATGAACTCCAAAACATGCTGTTGAGTGAAAATCAGTATGCTACTATTAGTATGACAAAGGGAAATATATACGTACATATATGCTCGCATGTGCATAGAACAGGGAAGAATGCCCAAGCAATTTTAACAGAAAGTGCCTGTGGGGAAGAAATCTGAGTAACCAAGGTGAAAAAAACCACTTTCCTTTTCATACTTTTTTTTAAATGTCTACAGTTTTGTAATTTCACCATGTGTATTATTATAAACAAATACAGGTCACAAAGTATTTCTGATCTACCGCGGGAGTTGAGGTACACTAGTATAAACTAGTCCGAACTAGTAGACGTCTGAACTAGGATAATGGAATCCACTGCCAGATCCCAAATCATGAAGACTTCCCCTATGTTTTCTTCCAAGATTTTTTAGAGTTTTAGGCTCTTCTAGTTAGATTGTTTATCCATTCTGAGTCCATTTTTGTATGTGGTAGGCGTCTCATTTCATCAGAACCACTGACTTTTGTTTTGGTTAAAAAAAAAATTAGTGGGAGGAATGGTATGCAAGGGGCGGCAGGGTTTGCCCCTAGCTAGCCCCAGTAAAGTCACCTGAGGCACTTTCCATCTCCTGATGTCCTGGCCACGCCTGGGACCAAGTCTATCACCACCTCTGGAGGTGAGCCCCGCCATCGGTAATCTTAAAGCTCACCCAGTAATTCCAATGGGCGGTCACTGAACTAGGGTGAGTACCGACCAATCACCGCGGTTTGCCCCGCAGTACGGTGACTTATAATAACATATGCTTGGTCTTTGTCCCTGTTTCTGGCACAGAGCTCCTAAACCCGTTAGAATTTCCCAAGTGATTATAGCGATTGGGCGTCTTTTCTCATGTTAATGAGGCGACTTTCTGAAAGCCTTTTCTTAAAAGTCTTGAAACCTGTGATTGGAGGGTTGGAAACTTCAATCCCCTCCCCTCCCGTTGAAGCCAGAGGGGCGGGAGATGGAGTTCTACAACCCATGGTCAATGATGGAATCAATTGCGCCTAGGCAAAATGAAGCCTGGAAAAAACCCCAGAAGGATGGGGTTCAGAGAGCTTCCACGTGTTGAACACATGGCGATCTGGGGAGAGTCGCACACTCAGGGAGTGTCCCCACACGTCACCCTATGCATCTCCCATCTGGCTTTTGCTGAGTTACATCCTTTTACACTAAACCGATGACTCGGTAAGTAAAATGTTCCTCTGATTTCTGTGAGCCGTTCTGGTAAGTTCCTCAACCCCAAGGAGAGGGTCGAGGGCACATCCAGTCTAGCTGGTTGGTCACGAGCCGGGGTCAGATTTGAATTGGATGATAGGACGCCCAGTTGGTATCTGCTGAGACTTGGAGACTTGATTGATGCTGTGAGAAAAACACACACTGGAGCCTGGACCTGGGGGTTTCCTGGGACGTGGGATTTGCTAAGACCAGGAAAGTGTCAGGAGGCCTGGACGTGTCGGCCACCCTACCTACTGTACTCGAGTGGCACACTTATTTAAACTCCGAGTGGCTGACAAAACCCAGCCCCATTAAACAGCTTGGAACATTTGACTCTGTTTGACCCGGAGGTGTGTTGGGATTTGGTTTCTCCACTGTCTTTGCCCCTCCCGCTCTGCTGGTTTCCGTGCTGCTCTCTTGGTCAGAAGACACTGGAGAGATCCACGAAAACACCTCTTCCTCTCCAGCCCCTCCGGTCAGCAGAGCTCCCCTCACTACCGCAGTGGGGATCTCAAATAAAAGCCCAGAAAAAAAGCACCCCCACCAATGCCACCAGATAGCAATATTTTCTTTGTTTGAATAAAGGCATTCCAGTAAGTTCTACATTCCACCGAGCCAGCGATTCTCACACCCGAACATGGGCTAGAGTCACCCCGAGGACTTGCTAGAACACAGACTCCCAGCCCCGAACCCCGGTTTCTGATTCCGTGCATCTGAAGCAGGACCCCAAATCCACATCTCTAACAAGCTCCCGGGTCACACCGGCGTGCTGCTGGTCTGGGGGCCACACTCGGAAAACCCCTGCATTAAGGGAAAGAAACCACACTATTCCTACGCCAGTCTTCTCCAGAATGAAGGGATTTTCAAATTCACACTGAGGCCAGATAGGCCGGCTGTGTACTTGGGAGCTCTTCCGGACACAACCTCGTTTCAGGAGAACCTGCGACTCCTGGGGCTGAAGGGTCCAGATCGGAGGTGACAAGCACCTGGCTGTGTGCAGGGAGCTGGAAAGAGGCCCAGTTGGGCAAGCCGGGGCTGCTCTCTCAGGAGGCCTCGGCATAACGCAGCTGCTGTCTCTGTTCCCAGGCGTGAACATCACGCCGGAGGCTTCTCTCTGAGAAGGAAAGCGAAGCTGGTTCCCTGCTCACTGCGCCGGACCTCCCTTGTTGGGTTAGCAGAGCAGGTAGGGGGTTTAGCCATCCAAACCATCTGCCCCGGGCTTCAGAAGCCAAGCATCCAGCCCCGTCACTTCTGCACAGGCAGGTCGAGAACTCAAGGTTCTGGAAGGCTCTCAAGTGGTGCTGAGTCCATGAGGGCTGAGTGCTCTTCATGGTAGGTTTGCTATGAGGTCAGGAAAACGCCCAGGCCTCCACATGGAGCTCACCACCTCTGCTGGCGAGCCCTTCCTACTGCCCTACCTCCTCATTACGAGGGGAAAACTAGGATCTAGTTGGGTCGCACAGCTTGTCAGGGCTCATCTCCACTTTCAGTGCGGGAAAAACGAAGCCATTTCTGACCGTGTCAGCCCGGCCTCTGACATTAGAATCCCCTGCAGTGCTGGCTACAAAAAAAAAAAAAAAAAGCACTGCCTTTTTTTTTTTTTTTAACCCCTGCCTCTACAGTGGAACCTCAGTGACTCCCGAATTGGAATACCCCACACATCGGGAGAGACCCCAGAAGGCAGAGGAGCAGCTAAGAAAGGAGAGAGTGTCAGGGCCTTTGCCGAGGACACGGTATTGACAGCAGGTGTTCGTGACGCATCTTGAATTTCTTCCACAATAAAAATCACATTGAGCTGTACAGGCTATGATTCATACCCTCTTCTTGGATACTATTCCCAAATAAAAAGTTCCCTTAAAAGAGAAAAGAAACATAAAAGTTACCTTGGGGTCCCAGAGCCCCTCACCTGGAGCTTTGTGGCCCTGGGAGCTTGCCGCTCCCCCTACACACGGGCCTTCCTGCCTGCCTGCGGCGTCCTCCTCCCTTCTCCTTTCCAACACTTAAGTCCTTTAGACCCAATCCAATCAAACAAAAGGACATTTTCCATCTGTTGCCATGCAAGATCTCAGAGAGGAGCATTTTAGACACAGCCTATGGATTCAAAGATTTCTTAGGTGTTCAAACCAGAGCTGCAAAGCCCACTCACCCCCACACTTTGAGGGATTAGGTTTTACTGGTGGGTTGCTCAGGTCATCCCAGGTGCCCAGGCTGGTGTGACGAAGTCCGGGAGGCCACCTGGCCACTTTGAAGCCAAAGGCATGGCTGTGCTTATAGTTTCATTCATCCCTGTGTGCATTCTTCATCGTGTTCTGCTTCTTCCGGGAAGTCCTTCCTGGGTGTGCTAAGGCCTCGTCCCCTGGTTTTCACCATTTCTGAGACTCTGGAGCTTGTCTTCATCACCATGTTGCAATTTTTCCTGGTCTTCCTGAACAGACACGGATTTAGGGTGACCTAGAAAACTGCTTTGTGCTTTAGGCTGACTCCCAAATGCCTCCTAATTTTAAATCCTTCTGACTCAAAATATTACATTTATGATCAATAATCCTTTTACTCACTGAAGCCAAAAGGTATAGTATGAAGGTCAAAATTACAAAACACTTTGATCATTTCTGTAAAACAAGGGGAAGAAACTATTAGATTTTTTTTTTCTTTTTAGGGCTGGGAGGGGTTGAGGCAGAGGGAGAGAAAGAATCTGCATCAGGCTCCATGCCTAGTGCTGAGCCTGATGCAGGGCTTGATGTCAGGACCCTGAGATCATGACCTGAGCTGAAATCAAGAGTCATCCACTTACCCGACTGAGCCACCCAGGCGCCCCAAAACTTAGATTTCTAAAAACCTCTGCCGAGCCAACTAGCCACCGGAACCGTATTCTCCAGGCTTTCCATGAATTGCACCAACCAGTGCGTGTGGCTGATGGCGTCCCCTCCTCACTTCTCCTTTTATGCTGACCAAAAACCAGTTTCTGCCACCTACTTGTTATCGTAACTGTGGCATTTAAACATCCTAGAAATTGATGAGAAATGAATACACAGAGAAAGGAAGTTATTTCTATGAATGCAAAATGGAATGTTTCGGAAAGATCCAACAATGGGAAGCTGCTCAAACCTTGCTGTCTACTTAGAAATGGCTTGGAAAGTAAGCATTTGGGAAGAGCCTTCATGGAATGATGACTGGAATCTGAATGTCCGTGCAGAAGTGACCTTATTGGTGCCTTTCAGATCTCATTCCACTGAATGAAACCAAAACCAGAACTCACAGATGATGTGTGTGCCTTATGTAAGACACCTCAAAATCCACCAGCTTGTTGATCCACATTCAAAGACCACCGCTCTACATTAGGGACTGGGAAAGCCTGTATTTTAAGGTAAAATATGTGAGGTGTGCATCGTCTTCTCTGATTCTCTGCTTTAACCACCTTCTTCCATTAGCTTTCTCAAACCCAGTCCCAGTCTCCCAAATAAGGGGCTTTTCTTGCACTTGATTTAATCTTCACAGAAATCTTGAGAAGTCAGTTTAACTATGTCCATTTTAGAAAAGAGAGAAATGATGCTTAGAGCAATGTCAACAACTCAGTCAAATCGCTAGTAAGGGCAGAGCAGAGACCCATTATCTGTACTTCCCAGCGCAAGGTATCACCGTGTGCAAGGCGGATGTCAGGTCCCCAGACAGTGCCCTGCTTGCTCACTGGGGAAGGACATGCTGTATCCACATTTTGGCACCAATATCTCGTCTTCGGTCCCCTTCCCTCCTTCCTGAAGCTCTTTGATGACTTGATATAATGACCTACAATCCGCCCATTGGGCAGAGGGGGACTGACATAGTTTGTGAACAAGAAAGATTAGCTTCATGGCCAACATTGCCCATTTCAGTTTTACAAAGAGAACGTCAACTGCCCCTGATGCCAGTGACCCGAGTGACATTCCAAAACCGCACCCCGATGACCTCGATGACCTCAGCCTCCTCCCGCCGCTGCTGTAGCGGTTGCCGGGCGCCCGGCAGGCCCTTACCTGCGGCGGTCACGTGGTCAGCTGCTGCAGGTGCGGCTGGAACCCGGGTCCCCGATCCGCTTGGTCGCCAGGTGGGATGACTTGGCTCAATTTTCCCAGCTCTGAATTCCTAACGTAGAAGGGGAATGAGAAGGTGAAACAAGATCTGTTCGGGATAACGGGTCAGCACAGGGTGTTAGAAAGTGAGAATCCCAGGGGGAAAAAAAAACAAAGTTTAGATGACCGTATTGCGGTGGGGGAGGGAATTGCTCTCGAATACCCACAAGATTGTTCTTAGTGGTTGCAGGCATCACTTTTGTCCTTTACTTTCCCAAACTGTGCTGAGGTGTCGTTCCCCCTTCCCCTTGCTGTGTTTTCCCCTTATTCTTCCCTCCGTCCGAGTCTCACCCACACTTTGTAAAGAAAGGACTGCAATTCCGAGGCTCTTCCCCTGCACCAAATGAAGGGCTCTGCCCAGCGCGGTTCCCCGGTGACGCCACTAGATGGCAGCATCACTCAATGGACGGGTTCCAGGCTCCGCGCACAGCTGCAATGCTTCCTTCCCTAATCCAGTTCCAGCAGCATTTAATCTAAGGATGGGACACTGTGTTCCAGGCCGAGCAGCTTCTTCTCTGTGACTGATGGGTGCGCCGACCGCTACAGCTTTAACGCTGACGCCCCTTTCTGCTCAACAAACACCATCGGTGCTGAAAGGACCGATTTAAACTCCCAACAGAACTGTTGATTTATTGGTATAACAAAACAAAACAAAACAACCTGGGAATTAACTGTACTTGCACATTTGGAGGCCTCCCTTCCTCCCCTCACTTCTCCCTCCCTGGACTTCCCATAAATCTATTTATCATTATTTATTGTCTGGCCTTGTGTTTGGCAAAGCAGGCAGGCAATAAAGAGAAAAGAAGTCACACTTTCAAAGCTCTTGGAGTTTATTGTTATGCTAATAAATGTTTATTTGGTATTTCTACGTGCCAAATGTTCAGGTAAATATTACCTAGACTATCTTGTTCGATTCTTACCACAAACCCAAGGTAAGTACTCTTATTATGATCCCCATATTAAGGATGGGGAAACTGAGGCACTGGGAGATGATTTTGCCAAATGTCATGCAATTAATTGGTGGCAGAGTCAGAATTCATCCACAGGTTAATGTCGGAGCTCAGACTCTTAGCCAGGAGCTGTGTGGTGGGCAACTTTGGGAAACATGATCAGGACACACACACACACAATGTAACCAGAGAAGTAGGTCAGAGTGCAAGTGTGAAAGAAAAAGCAGAGGGAAAGAAGAGTGATGCTTTTGAGAAAACAAGAAGGATGAGGCTAACACAAAACCCTCTCTGGCCTGGGCCCACTGGGCACCCATGGTGACCTCTGAGAATGCAGTTTCAACAGCGACAGAGAAAGGAAGCCGCAGTACTAACCTCTGGGAAGAGGAAATTGAGATGTCTTGCTGGAAAAAGAACGCAATAAATAGACTAGAAGAGACAGCAAGGTCAAGCAAAGGCGTTCTGGTGTTCGTGTGTGCTTTTTAGAATAGAATGGAGACTGGGCACATTTGAAAGCAGTTGCAAGGGAAACGTGGCTCGTGCAAGTACTGGAAAGTGGAAGAGGAAGAGGCAAAAACAAAACAAAACAAAACAAAAAACCACCCCCCAAAAAACAACATAAAACCCAGGGGAGGTCAGTCCAGGACACAGGGGCAAGGGTGAGCTCTGGAGAGGAGGGAGAGAGAGGCCCCCCTTTCACCTGAAACTGGGAGGCAGCCACAGAGATGAGCAAGTTTAATTCTTCCAAATGAGCCTTAATCTTCTCAGTAAAACCAGAGTTGGGTTATCCGCCAGGAGTAGGTGTAAGAATTGAGAGGACATTTTCTTATGGTGAACTAATCCATAGAGTGCTCAGAATGACCAAAAAGCAGATAAAATTGAACCAGGCAACAGAGGTGGCTGGAGAAGGGAAAGCTGCCCTGCAAGGGTGCGGATTTCCTGCCAAGTCTCGCCCCAGAACCAGGGCTGAAATTTACCCGCGGGGACAGGAACACAGCAAATACAACGCATGACTCCTTACGTTTAAAGTTTCTTTTCTATTCAGGTTTTAAAACATTTGGCAGATGAATACTGTCCTCCTCACCTGCCAAATGGGAAAATTACAAGGCAGACAAGTTCTCTCTGTTTGGCTTAAAGCCGCAGAGAAGATCATGGGCAGAACCAGACCTGGTGCCCAGGAAACGCACTGATCCAACTCCAGCTCTGTTAAACACTTCCTACAAAGGACACAGGCACAGCTAACAGCCCCAGCAAGTTCCAGACACAGCACAAAGCTGGGAAGCTTCCACATTAGGACACGATGCCTAACGGAGCTAAGCCTCTCCTAACGTGGCCTTAGGACGCAGCACCGTTCTTCTGGGAATTAGAGGAAGTGTCTTTGATAATTTGATTGCAACATATTGATATACTGATGACACGATGTCCTTCTCATGCCATCATTATTTAATTTTATTATTTAAACAACTCCATTTTCATTCTCAATTAATATTTCCTTATCAGCAAAAGTACATTACTGGGGATGATGTAACTAAAAAAAATCAAAGAGGACAATTACTTGGTCTGCATTACTGAGGAAAAGGGCAACAGGCAGAACTAAACCAATCAACAACAGTTCACTTTCCCTTTAGACAAATAGTCCCCGATCTAATGGTTTCTCTCCAGTGAGCATTTTCAGTGTTCCCTCCTTCTGTGTTGGTGCATTGTCTAGGCGGGAAGCTTATCTTTTAGACATCCTTTTAGGGATGGTTTTCCATTTCCTCCTCTCATCTTCTTTTAGGAAATCACTCGGGCTCAGGCCAACCACCCCCCGCCCTTGGTTTTCACGTCCAAAAAGAAATAAAATCAGCTGCTTGCTCAGTCACAAATTGAGAATACCCACTTCTCATTGCTCCGTTGTTCCTTCTTCAAATGTTTATGGAGCTCCTACTCTCAATAGGCACAGTTCTCTCAGTAGCACTCGGACTGTGCTCTCCAGGAGACTCAACCGAGAGAGGAGCTGAGACGTGGTCTGGTGTGCCTGGAGGAATCTGTACGAGCCGTGGACAGGAGCTGACAAGCAGCTTGGAGTCAAAGGCTAGTCCATCAGGATGTCCTTTGTAGAGGAAGGAGCATCTGTACCAGGGCTTTCCAGAAAACAGAGTTCAGCAGAGGGAGAGAGGAAAGAAAGGCATCCTAGGAGGCAGGTGCAGCATGGGTTTAGGAGCCCAGATGGGTGACCGAGATGAGCCAGGGAACCTCACACTTTCCAGATTCTTCCAGAAGCCACCTGCAGCAATGGCGGAACCCAGAGCTGCCTGCTGCAAGCAGATATCCCTTGAGAGGCTCTTCTCAAACTTCAGCATGGGTTGCTTCCCACTCAACCATGTATCTGTTTTGTTTTCATACAAAAGCATGGTCTTTTTGTCTCAAATCTTTGAGTAAAGTAAATGCCGTAGCGAGAAGCACCAAGTTTATTCCTTGGCTTCAAGTACCCTCTAGCACAGGGAAGCAAGAGCCTCCTGATACCCAGGTGGAGGGAGTAGAGTGAGGTTTCTCCAGCTCAACAATCTCTAACAGTGGAGTTGCCGTCAGCCATGTGCCTGTCTAACTCACTATCTGGCTGTCCTGCCTCTGTTTTCCTGACTTTATTACTTCACAGGCATTATTAGTACCGGAATACGAGAACAAGTTCCAACTCTTCTTTACATAGCCTGAGATGATCTCTGAAAATTGTTCTCTACTCGACCCAAAAAACCCTGACCAATCACGCAAATCAAGAGGTTCAAATCTCTGTGTTTACTTTAAAAACATCCATCAAACAGCCCAGATGATCAAAGGTATGCGTCTCTGAAAAGCCACCAAGTCTCAGAGATGTCACATTACAGAAGCCACATATGCCCCTTGCATCATTACAATGGTGTGGGACTCGGGCCAAACAATGGGGCTAGACACAGGGTCAGTGACTAGGCCCCAAAAGAGGGCTGAGTTTTTGCTGCACATGCTTAAAAAAAGCAGAGTAATGCTGAATTTAAGAATTTAGATGTTGAAAAAAAAAAAAAAAAGAAAGAATTTAGATGTTGAGGGGCACCTGGGTGGCTCAGTCAGCTAAGCGTCTGCCTTCAGTTTGGGTCCTGATCTCAGGGTCCTGGGATCAAGCCCCACGTCAGGCTCCCTGCTTGGTAGGGAGGCTGCTTCTCCTTCCCCCTCTGCCCCTTCCCCCACTCGTTCTCTCTCAAAGAAATAAATAAAATCTCTTTTCAAAAAAAGAATTTAGACCTTAATTTGTCGGTCACTGGGCTTATCTAGGTGAATGAGGCCCCAGAGCTGCGCCTCGGGATTTCAGAAGTCATGGTGAGACAAACCCCTCTATAAGCTCCCCCTGCCCGCTGAGATGACCCTTACTGAGACAGAGCGGATTGTTGCACTGAAGAAAAAGACATCCCAGAAGAAACTGGAAAAACAAAAACTGATGGCCCAGGAGTAAATTCAGCATAAAATAA
Organism: Nasua narica; assembly: GCA_028533885.1. Classification (NCBI taxonomy): domain Eukaryota; kingdom Metazoa; phylum Chordata; class Mammalia; order Carnivora; family Procyonidae; genus Nasua; species Nasua narica. Next base: position 59,000,373 of record CM052808.1, read on the forward strand.
ATGCCACTAAAGGTTTAAAAGAAGTTCAAGCCCAAATACCTTTCCTATCTGATGCATGAATTACACCCACACCATCACCAATGCCCCGACTTCCAAAAAATAATCACAAATGTACATAAACCCCTTTCAAGCTAATTGGTTAAATCTATAGCAATCGAAGAACTATAGCGTTTACTGGAATTGGTTGAATACAGGAGACGTTCTGTGCGGTCTTACCTGAGCTAGGCCGTGAGCAGCGCAGCGGGGCCGGCTTCTGCCTCAGACCTCATCCTGAAGGAAGGCGAATGTAACTAATCCCGGGAACATCGCAGTCCTTTAACCAAGCATGGGGCCGGCCAAAGCTGCATTTTGTCCTTGAACATGAAACATAGAATGAATGTGAGTTTTATCACGAGAGGGAAATACAGAATAAGACCTTTTTAGGCTATCTACCCCCTGATAATTGCTAGAGATACATTTCGGGCCGTGCTGTTTTGCAAACTTTGAAGATTCTTACATTAGTTTCCTACTTTCCAAGGGCCCCGTGAGAAAGCTGCGTGTACCTACTGGTGAAGGGAGAGGCCAAATCCATCCCTCCAGTAAGACTGGGCGTCACTTTGTCTCTGCTCTTCACAGCCCAAGGCATTCTTAAGCTATTTGTCATGTTGTCCTCGCAGTCCTGGGGGCAGGGGGGGCATTCTCATGCCTCCTTGACAAGTAGGGAAACCGAGAGGCAGGCAGAGGGAGTGGGTCTTGCCCCAAGTCTCAAGCCCAGCTGGTGGGATTGGAGGCTCCATGTTTGGCTTCCTCTCCTGCTTTGACCAGCTAGCCGTTCCATGGGTCTGGCCACTCACCTCTGTAGGCCACTCTTATTCCCTGTGGCCTTCCTTTCAGGAGGCCTTCCATCCCTTCCTCCTCCACACGCAGCCCCACCTTCCCTGTGTCCATCTTTTGTTCGTTGCGGACATTGCTTAGTATATTCCTTCTTCTTGAACTAGACAGTCTCGGGATTGCATTTACATTTATGGTAGAATCCCACCGAGTGACAAATGTGTCAGCATCTTATGACACAATTTCAGGCACAATTTTACCAACAGAACAATGCGCCCATGTCCAGAAGTGCTTGAAAATGTGTGCTTCTGTCATTGGAAATGCAGTCTATTATTGGGATAGTTGACTCTTCCTTGAGGGCTTGGAGAAAGCTATCATAATAGGATGTCTTTTGTATAGCCCGCTTCATAATCCCGTCTTGGATCCTACGGCCCCAGCCTCTCACCACAAGTCCACCACAGCTAATTGTGCCTTTCCCAGTATTGCTCATTTAATCCCTCCAGAAAAGAACAAGAGAAGACAGTTGTTGTTTTTTTTAAAGATTTTATTTAACAGAGAGAGAGAGAGAGAGAGATGGGGAACACAAGCAGGGCAGAGGGAGAAGCAGGCTTCCCACACAGCAGGGAGCCCGATGTGGGGCTCAATCCCAGGACCCCGGGATCATGACCTGAGCCAAAGGCAGAAACTTATTGACTGAGCCACCCAGGTGTCCCAAGAGAAGACAGTTTTATCAACAGATAGGAATCAACTCTTTGGGCCTTAGGTCTCCATTCCTGTGGGCTCTCTCCCTCTCCCTCACCTTCTCCCTCTCCCTCTCTCGTCTTCTCTCTCCCACTGATCTCTCTTTTCCTTTAAGAGACTATACATTAGATTGTCCCCAGAGAGGAAAGGAGAGTAGGTAATAAGCAAATCACCTAATATCCACTGGGATTTTTGTTTTTTGGTATTTTTTTTTTAAGATTTTACTTATTTGAGAGAGAGACATCATGAGAAGGAGGGAGGGGTAGATGGAGAAGCAGACTCCCCGCTCAGCAGGGAGCCCGATGTGGGGCTTTATCCCAGACCCTAGGATCATGACCTGAGCCAAAGACTTTTTTTTAAAGATTTTATTTATTTATTTGACACAGAGAGAGAGAGATTACAAGTAGGCAGAGAGGCAGGCAGAGAGAGAGGTGGAAGCAGGCTCCCTGCCGAGCAGAGAGCCCAATGTGGGGCTCGATCCCAGGACCTTGAGATCACGACCTGAGCCGAAGGCAGAGGCTTTAACCCACTGAGCCACCCAGGCGCCCCATGAGCCGAAGACTTTTATCAGACTGAGCCACCCAGGTGCCCTTTTTGGATAGCTGTTAAGTATTCCTGTTCTCATTCTTTCTTATAATTTCAGGTAAATGAATATTGATCATGGCTTAAAACAACACAGCAAGTTTTTGATCTTAGAATCCACTGCTATCTCTGTCAAAACTGATGCCTATTAGTACAACCATTTTAGAGGGAAAGTTGACAATATCTATCAAAAGTCCTTGTGGATATGCCCTTTGACATAGTAGTTCTGTTGATAGTCATCTAGCCCTGGGTGCTGTGGTGATTTTGTGCAAATTAGGAAAAGGAACCGCTTCCTTAAGACATTTTATGCTATCTACCAGAAAACTATCATAGTAAGTATTTAAAGTTATGATATCTACAAAGATACAGTTGCCCACATAGATGAAGTGCTTTGTGCAGTGTACAACCAATGCAACTGTATTATGTTAGCTCCAGTTCCTTATGAATACATATGAAGGATGACATCAATATATATGTAAAAAGTATTCATAGAAACATTATTTGTAAGAGGAAAAAATTGTTGCAAATGTCCATCAGCAAAGGACAGGTATAACCTTTATACAATGGAATACTAGGGAGCAGTATTAAAAAAATAGAGTAGGCCTATGTATGCTGATACAAAGAGATAGTTGAGGTATATTATTAAGTGAAAAAATAAGGTGCAGAGGAGAACATATTAATAACTCACTGTATGTGAATGTCTTTTGAGAAAAAAATTGGCTGTATCAGCAATTTTTTTCTCAAAAGACATTCAGGAAATCATTAACAGGAATCTTCTAGGAGGAGAGTAACTGGGCGTGAAGGAAAGCTTTTAGTTCAAATGTATACTTTTCTGCATTGTTTGAATTTTCTTACCAAAAGCATTTATCACTTTCAGTTTAAAAAATCAACAGGGATAACCAGAATAGAGATATCAGAATAGAGATAAACAGAATAATCTTTTTTTTCCTTGTACTTTTAAGCATGAAAAAAAAATCTAAGAAAAAAAATTTTACATTTTTTAAAAAATTCAAGTTAGTTAACATACAATATAGTATTGGTTTCAGGAGTAGAATTTAGTGACTCATCCCTTACATATAACACCCGATGCAATCCCAACAAGTGCCTCCTTAACCCTCCAGCAACCTCAGTTTGTCTTCTATATTTAAGAGTCTTATGGTTTGCCTCCTTCTGTTTTTATTTTATTTTATTTTAAAAAATGTTTTCTAATTGCTGTGCACATATCCCAACAGAATACATTTAAAAAATAAATTGCAGTTTTCTTGGTTTTTGGTTGTTTGAGGTTTTTTGTTTTTTTGGTGGTGGTGGTTTTTTCTTTTCTTTTTCTTTTCTTTTCTTTTTTCTTTTTTTTTTGGTTTTGTTGTCATTGTTGTTTGGTTTTGTTTGTTTCTAGCAAAGGGGCTGAGGAGGAGAAGGAGGAAGGCTGGTGGAGAAGCAGGAAAGTAGAGCCCTCTCCGTGCCCTTCCACCTTCCAGTTCTTGTTAGAAATTTGTTTCTATTTGACAACTGATATATTTGATCATAGAACAAGAGTATCATGAATCTCACCTCCTTTTATTGATTCAGGTCTAGTTGAGTGTAAACTTGGTGCTTCCAGAGTTGCCCAGGGATCTGTTAGCAAGCTACTCATTGTGTGCTACCTTCATCATATGGTACTAAGTGGGGGTAGAATAATGACATTAGCTGTCTTTCTCTCTTTGGTTTTGATCCCTAGAGAAAAGCAGATTCTAGCTTTCTATTTGTTCCTAAAATTTTAAGCCTGTTAGAATAAAAGTAAAGCTTAATTCACTGTCACAAATTTTATGTTAAGAATCTACTCCCGCGGGCGCCTGGGTGGCTCAGTTGGTTGGGCGACTGCCTTCGGCTCAGGTCATGGTCCCGGAGTCCCGGGATCGAGTCCCATATCGGACTCCCGGCTCTGCGGGAAGTCCGCTTCTCCCTCTGACCTTCTCCCCTCTCATTCTCAGTCTCTCTCTCTCTAATAAATAAATAAAATCTTAAAAAAAAATTTTTAAAAAGAATCTACTCCCGCAAATGAATATTGATTTAGGCTGCACATACATTATTCCAAAAACAAAGAATCTGAAAAGAAAGATCTCATCTTTGATGAGCAGAAATGACATTTAATATAATTAAGTAACATAGCAATCCCAAATCTAACAATACAGTGACTTTGATATCTTTAAAAAAAAAAGAACCATTTGTATTTCTTCAGAAAAAAATTCCTTTCAGGAACGGATGTAGGAGGAGAGCACTCTGAATGTTATAAATTTTACAGAGTATTTATTTACTTGGGGGCTTTGTATTTTGAGTCATGCATTTGTTCCAGTGTCAAGGGTACCAGACCTTGATTCTGATTACAAGTTATATGTATTTTGATGATAAGTTACATACGTTCTTATTCCTTGGTTTTAAATACTGAGCTGATTCCCAGACAAGGTCTTCTCTTATTACTGATGTAATAAATACCCTTTTATACTTTGCTGAGTTTCTGTTTGGAGGCTGATTATTTAGAGCCCCAGTATTTATTTGCTTACCACGTTTGCCTTGGTTGCCCTGACTGTGTCACTAACCAAGTATTTATTCATTCAATAAACATTTATTGAGAGTCTCCTCAGTGCCAGCCTCTTAGCCCAACACGAGGGCATGAGGGAATATAAAGATAACTATACAGATAAAAATATATGACCCCTGCCCTCAGAGAGGTCACAACCTGACAGGCCGTGGGCTCTTATGTCCAATGTCCATTATGAGGTTTGTTCAGTACAATCAGGGCCTGGGCTAAAGGAAGGAGAGAGAAATGTGGGACAAAACTTTAGGGGACCCTCCCTCTGAGGGGTATGTAGATGCTGAGAGGGAGGGCCTCAGCAAATTTTGAGCTCTAGGGCTCCTGGTTTCACCCCTGTCCTGCCCTACCAGCCCCCTAGCCTGGCCACCTGGCTGCCTGACTTCCCACATGGCTTCTTCTTCTCTTCGCTGCCCTTCCTCCAACTCACTGACACGGTCGCCCTCAACGCAGCTCCTTTCACTTCCCTGAAAATATCTGCTCTCATTGTCTGTTTTTTATGCCTAGGGCGATGCAATCCTCTCTCTAAGCCACCCCGGTCTTGTTCAAAGCCCACACCCGAACTGCCCGGAGACCCAAGTGCCTGATCCATTTCTTCCCACAGGCGCGCACTCCTGCTATGGCCTTTGTAACTGGCCAATTAGTATTCAAATTATTATACAGGAACCCACCTCCCCAAGCCTGGGTTGTCTTTGTGGAACGTCACTCCACACCCGTGGCACCCAGCAGTGTTTACACACGGTGGGTGTCCTAGTCCCCGCAGGTGGCTAGAACAAATGACCGCAGACTGGGGGGCTTAACAACAAACATACGTTTCTCACAGTTCTGGAGGCCTGAAGTCCAAGGGATGCAGGGTCTGGTGAGGGCCTGCTTCCTGGTTTGCAGGCAGCAGTCTCCTGGCTGTGTGCTCACAGGGCAGAAGGCAGAGAGGAAGCACGCTCTCACCTGTCTCTTCTTGTAAAGCCACTAATCCTGTTCCTGAGGGCTCTGCTCTCAGGACCTTGTCACCTCCCAAAGGCATTTAGCGATAGGCTTTCAACACAGGAATTCTGTGGGGGTGGTGGGGACACAAACACTCGGTCCATCGAGTGGGCTTCTGGCAAATGATTCCCCATTTACCTGAATCTTTACAGTCTTCGGCACATATTTTAGTGTTTCTTTTACTTTAACAAAAGCAAACACTGGATGGAGGCATTCGTGATACTCAAATTTAACTCTACAGAAGCAAAATAGGAATTACAGTGAGTTAGTTTGCTACAAAAAAAAAGGGGGGCATTTTTTTGTATTTCCCCAGCAGCTAATTAAACCCAATAGTAGCTTAAGTAAATGGACATTTCATTTAGCGGTAATTTCATTTGTGTGTAGGGAGGCGCGGGGTGGGGGGGGTGGGGGGGTAGTGCTTACATCGTTATGATTATAGGCTTTCTCTTCCCTGCATACAGATAGTCACTGGGTAAAGAACTACACAGGCACTACTCAGGCAACAGTGCTTCTGAATGGCTTCCGATAGTGGCTTACGTGAGGACCCTGTTCATGTCGGGCCACGCGTCAATGACAGCAAGATCTTCTCTTTACTGAGGACGACAGTGTGGCGTAGGATAGAACTGGACACGGCCAATTTTATAAGCAGTGTTTCCTATGTATTACTAAGGCACACACTTCAGGGTAGGAAATTGCAACCCTACACACACACACACACACACACACAGCAGTCGTCTAAGTGTACAGTTATCATGGTGTCCTGGAGGAGTGAGTAGCCTGGGACCCTTAGCGTAATTTTACTGGTGGCATTTGCTTTATTCAAGGCCATGGAAGAGATTATCTATCAAAATTATCCCAGCATCAACCCCACCCTGAGCATTTGTGAAATCCATCTTGGAACTGATTTAATGGCCAAAGCTTGAATTTGTCCAATCATTGGAACTAGGGGTAGCCATTTTCTCTTCTTGCTGTTTCCTTGAAAGGACCTGTTGTATGAGACATTTATCTTCATGGTGTCATTTCACAAAGCAGCTTAGAGTTATAGCAACTTCAGTAAAACATTCCAAGTAAACAAATTCAAAATACTGAATGAACCCTTATCTTTCTTGGAAGGTCTTAGTGAAGCCCTTTGTGATGTGTTTCTTCTACTTCCTCCCTGTGCCTGCAGGCATCACCCCCCTCCACCTCAAATGTGTAAAAATTAGAATGAGCACTGCATGCTAAACATGGGATGCAGCAGGGTTTTCTGGTCTGTGGTGGCTTTCCTACTGCAATCCAAGTAGACATTGTCAACCAGGAACATTTCAAACTTGGAAGTCCTGGCATACACTGAAGAGATGTGAAATGCAGTGATGTTGTAGCTGGAGAGTAAATGAAGAGAAACTCACACTACTCAATGTCTGGGCTTCTGGACAGCTAGCTGGGAAAACACTGACATTCTGTCAGATCGATGAGATTTTAAAAATTAGTTAATGGAGGAGTTGGTTGTGTTAAAGGAAATATAAATGAAGAATCATTGATTTTATCTGTCTTCCAAGAGTTGACTTTAGGGCTTTCTAAAAGTATGGAGATACTCATAAAATTAAAATTAAAAAGAGAACCTCATAAAATTAAAAAGAGAACCACTACATGATCCAACAATTTCACATCTGGGTATTTATCTGAAGGAAGAAGGAAACCTTGCCATTTGCAACAACGTGGATGGTCCTTAAGGCCATGATGCTAAGTAAAAGAAATCAGAGAGATAAATGGATGAAGGTAGTGAAAAAGAGTATTTTATGACTCATGAAAATTAAAAGAAACTCAAATTTCAGCATCCACTAATAAAGCTAGATTGTAACACCAAATAATCAAGCAAGTCCGCCAGCCAGCCAGCTAATTCTTTGAGCCTCAGATTCCCTAAATACAGACCTGAGCCATAGAGAGAGTGACGAAGGGGAATCTATACAGAGGTCACTTATTTGAACCAGTAATGATGGAAAGAAGAATAGCTCGCCCCTGTCTTGGATGTTGTCATGCCACCACGCATTCTATTACTCTTTGCCTCAGTGGGTTCACAATCCAAAGTCAGGGTTATCATGAAAATGCCAGATTGAGAGTGAATGCTGGGTACAGATCAACTGCCACCAATAAACCCATCCCAATTGTTGCTAATTTGGTCTTGGAGAATCTCCTACAAAGAAAGTTTGCAAAAATTCCAGAATTGCCTTGCTTCAATCCTGAGCATGTGTTTCTTTGTAATATTGTCACTTCGTTGGTTTGGGTTGAGTAAACAACTTTGAGGAATAGTGTTTGAATGCATATCTCGGACACAATGTGATTTATACGCATATGTATAATATATAGATAAAAGATGAAGCCTCTGCTTTTGAGAAGTTTAGATTCAAGAATCAAAACGAATTTCTCTGACTTCATTCTCTGTGCACTTCATATTATCCTGCAACGTGACTCCAACTAATCCTCCAGAACCTTCCAGAACTTTCAAGATCAAGTTCAGCATTCTCATACTGATGACCAAAACTTTCCAGGCTCTGTCCCATTTTTCTCCCCAAATTTATCTCTATGGCCTGTTTTCTGCACTCATTCCATCTCCCCCCCAGACCCACTCCTACTCTGGCCAGCAGGGGTCTCCCCATTGCTCTAATGGCTTTTGTTTGGTTCAGCCTCCCGGTCATTGTTCATTCATTAAAGATCATCATTGCAATGGCACCAGTCAGCAAGGCTTTTTAGTAGAGATGGTTCTAGAGAATGAAAGCCTGTTTTAAAGATTTCTTGTGGTGCCCTGAGCTAATTAGCTTCTGTCTCTTCACTTTAGATATGCTCCTTTTTCTCTAGCTACTATATTTTTGTATGTAGTAAAACTTAATTGATGCTCATAATTTGGAACTTGCAGAGACAAGGGTGAATCTGAAGTCTGACTTCTACCATTGACAAATAGCAGCAATTAATATACAAGCAAATTTAATGGGGGGGAGGTTTAAATATCTTAAAAGCTCAAATATTTTTTGAGCACCTTCAAGTATGTCTGGTATACCCTTGACCAAAAAATAACTGGTGTGCTGGGGCACCTGGGTGGCTCAATGGGTTAAAGCCTCTGCCTTCGGCCAGGGTCATGATGTCAGGGTCCTGGGATCGAGCCCCACATCATCGGGCTCTCTGCTCAGCAGGGAGCCTGCTTCCCCCCCCCCTCTCTGCCTGCCTCTCTGCCTGCTTGTGATCTCTTTCTCTCTGTCAAATAAATAAATAAAATCTTAAAAAAAAATAACTGGTGTACTATTAAGAGACAAAGCTTACCTATTTATCAAAGGAAGATTCATAAGGTAATCTGCTAAGACTTTCATTACCTTCATTGAGGTATCCCATACATACTTCTAAGTAATCAAACTCCATTACCTTTACATATCTTTTTAAAAAATATTTTATTTATTTATTTGACAGAGAGAAAGAGATCACAAGCAGGCAGAGAGGCAGGCAGAGAGAGAGGGGGAAGCAGGCTCCCTGCTGAGCAGAGAGCCCGATGCGGGGCTTGACCCCAGGACCCTGAGATCATGACCTGAGCTGAAGGCAGAGGCTTTAACCCACTGAGCCACCCAGGCGCCCCTACATATCTTTTAATTGAACTTTTTCTTCCTATTCAGATCCCTTTCAATTTAGTGCAAAATGAATACAATTTTATTCACTTGGAGATCATTAAAATAATTTTCTATGCCTAGGTCCTGGCTCTAAAATTTTCTGTGTGACGTTGGGCCAGTTATTTTAGCAGCAGTAAAGGTCAGGCCTATCATCCACAAAATAGAAAAGATAGTACCTCTTGTGAGATTTGTGAGGGTTACATGTGAAGACATGTGGTGTAGAGCCAGGCCAGTGGCAAACACCGTAAACATCAGTTCCTTTTTCTATGAGTCGTCGGTTTTTTCACTGTACGTTTCAGTTATTCTTTTTGTTTTCAATTTATTTAATTAATTAATTTATTTAAAGATTTTATTTGTTTATTTGACAGAGAGAGAGATCACAAGCAGGTAGAGAGGCAGACAGAGAGAGAGGGGGAAGCAGGCTCCCTGCTGAGCAGAGAGCTGGATGCGGGGCTCAATCCCAGGACCCTGAGATCATGACCTGAGCCCAAGGCAGAGGCTTTAACCCACTGAGCCACTCAGGTGCCCCCATTTCAGTGATTCTTAAAGGATGACCTGTGTGTATTTTTGGATTGACCTGGGTATTTTTATTCTGGGCACAAATGAATTACTTTTTTAAGTCCCAAATTCCCTTATTAGCATTTCATTAAAATAAATACAACTGTTTTCCATCTGTTCTGCTAAGTGTTTTTGATAGCACTAAGAAGGTCTGGTCATTGATAGTCCACATAAATTAGGAATGTTTTTTAGCTGTAAGTAACACCATATCCAACTCTGTGTCTGGAACAAACAAGAGTTATTTTCATTTCGTTTTGTTTGTTTTGCATAACATAGACATTCAGAGAGGGGCTGTTAGCATTGGTTCAGCTGCTAAGGCATGCCATCAAGGATCTCAGTCGGCTTCATTTTTGTAGTTACTCTGGCATTGTCATTACACCAGTCCTTCATCTGCTTGTCTGGGACTGTGACCACATCTCCAGGTATCATTTCGCATTCAAGACTGGATGAATGGGAAAGCGTGGGATCAGCTACAACTTTCTCTTTTATCAGAGAAACAAAATCCTTACCAGAAGTGCCTCCGCACAATTCCTCTATTTTTGGCTAAAACTAGTCACACGGACACTTTTTTTCAACTGCAACAGAGGCAAGAAAGTAAAGTATCTGGCAAAGGGAAGATGGATTACATCATTTTCTTAGGCCAATAATGGATCAACAGGACCAAGGCACATCACCACCAGGAACAATGTCAAGAATGTTTTCAGCAAGAAAAGAGAGGGGTGGACATGACATCGATAACAGGGTCTGACACATGGACCTTCTACTCGACAAAAGTCAGGTGTTGGGCTGTGAAGTGCTGCTCTCGGCCTTTTGTCACCCACGTCTTTCATCAGGTATAGAACTCTCAGATACAAGATGAGATACAGATACAAGATGTAGAACTCTCAGATACATCACAATCATTAAGATGAAACTTGTATAAATCTCAAACTTTTGCTATGTTTACTTTATCTATGAAAAAAAAAACAAAACAACCCATGATTCCTTAAAGGGAGAAAGCTGGATTAGATGATTTCTCACAGATCTGAAACCTATGATTCAAAATTTCATATAAGAACTATGAGTGTACTGTGTATGCTTCTTATGTAAGAATACTTGTGGGGCACCTGGGTGGCTCAGTTGGTTAAGCCTCCGACTCCTGATTTCAGCTCAGGTCATGATCTCAGGGTCATGAGATTGAGTCCAGAGTCCAGCTCTGCACTCATCTGCACTTAGCGGGGAGTCTGCTTGAGATCCTCCTCTGCCCCTCACCTGCATGCACACATGTGCGCTCTTTCTTTAATAAACAAATCTTAAAAAAAAAAAAAAGAATACTTGCACCATGCCCTCATCCAGATCTTACCCAAGTCATGATCATTTAGAAGTTCAAGTTCAAGTTCAATTTCAAGTTCAAGGCACTCTGTCCACCAACAGTTTATAATTTGGGACAGTGACAGATTTGTAAGCGAATAACATAGAGGGAAGAGGATTTCACAGGTCGTATGAGAGAAATGATAGATGTGAAGGGGAGAGAAAGGCAGGAATGGTCAGTTCTTGGTGGGATAGAGTCAAAATTCTAAGACTATGAATCATTAACATCAACCGGAGACCTTCTCCAAAACCAGCATTTTCTGGATCCATACTATTTTCAGGGGATTCATTCAGATGTTAACAACTGCATAAGTTATAAGCTTTTTAATTAAAGATTTGTGAGTAGGATACTCTTTCTGTTTTCGAGGATGATAGCTTTGTTGTTCATCATTCCTACCATTATCTCTAATTTGTGGGAAGGAAAACAGACAAAGGAAAATTTTTAATTCCTCGTTTCCTGGGATATTTCCTGGGAAATCACTCACTTTTTTGCCTATTGGACACTTGGCTCCCCTGACATACACTTGTACGTGGCACTAGGAAGTGAGGAGGCTTCTCCTCGTGATGACCAGCACCTGAATCCACCCTCTCAACCTTTAGCTCAATGAAGATGAATTTAGACATTCAGTAACTTCATGCAGCAACTAGTGTTTTTCCAAACTGCATATTGTGACTCATTAACAGATCTCAAAATCGAGTCAGTGGGTCTTAATCAACTTTTTTTTAAAAAAAGAAGTAGAATATATATAAAACAGAAAATATCAGAACGCATTTTACCTAGTAAGACAAGTTTTTGTTGCAGGTGTGTGTGTGTGGGGGGGGAGGTGTACTGAGTCACAACATAAAATAGATTTCTTACTGTGTCCCAGTGAGAAAGACACTGAACTATATTCTAAGGCCCATGAAGGCATTTATTAGCCATCTAACAAGTATTTGTTGAACTGATTTGTATGGATTTGGATTTGGGTTGAACTGATTTGTGGATTTACTCAACAAATACTTTAAGACTAAATGCGTACACTACACTGACCGTTGCAAACCCTCATTGAAATTTTGTGAAAATGCAGCACACTGGTAGGCTCTCCAAAGTTAACTGGATTCCATAAATGCTCTTTTTTAAATCATTCCATTTACTGGGGGCACCTGGGTGGCTCAGTCAGTTAAGCATCAGATTTTTGATCTCAGCCCAGGTCTTGATTTCAGCTCGGGTCTTGAGTTCAAGCCCTGCGCTGGGCTCCCTATTCCTTCTACTAGGACTGCCTCATAATCTTTAACCTGGCTTAACCCCCACCTACTGTATAAAATAGACCCTAAAGCCTCCAAATGATAGTCAAAAGAGATCTTATGAAGCCAGCAGGTGCAAGGGGCCTTAGCAAACACAGCCTTCAGATCCTCATCTGTCCAAATCCTTCCACCAAGGTCACTCAGGGCCGGTCTGCAGTGTCCTTGCCCCAGGCATAGATGACGTCACAGATTCCTGTCCTCAGTGCTCCTTTTTCAGGCCTTGGGTGCTGAGTGCTTACCTTTTCCGCCAATAATGCCTCCCCAGCCCACCAGCACTGCCAGCAGAGGCTTTGCTCTTCCTGGAAGCCACATCCTCATTGTCCCTCAGTGGGCAGAGCCCCCGCTGTCCTGAGCCATCACGGTTCTCGGTGCTCAAGATGAGCTCCAGAGGGTCCCGTGCTATGCCCAGAAGACTAGAGCTTGCCACGTCTGGGCCCAGCACCATCTGCTCTTCTGTCTCCCTGCCTGCGTGTGATAAATCCTCCTGCAGGTTCCCGAGTCCTCTGCCTGCCTTGGACAAGGAGGCCCAGTGGTGGCAGAGGCATTGAGTGTTAGGAATGCAGCAACAACTAAGACATAGCTTCTGACCTGACTGCACCTGGCAGAGGCATGGCACCGTGATGATCCATAGTTATGTGAGCAACCTGGGGGTTGGGCAAGACTCTCAGAATCCCCCCTCCCAGCCTCCCCCACAAAAGAGGTACACACCTGTGCCCCATCAGAAAAGACCAGGGCTCTAAGGCTTTACAGCTTCTGCCATAGCCTGCGTGAGTGCTCGCTGGAGCAGGGGCTTATCACATCCCCACTCTGCTCTGAAGGTCACATCATCCTAAGCCTGGAAGCTAAGGCCAGCTAGCTCTAGACTGCTGCATTCCTGAACTCTCTGGCCCCCTGGCACACAGGCCAGCATGCTTTCACCGTAAACAATCAACACTCTGAAAGTCATCTTTTCCTATGTCCTAGACCAGATCCACCTTACGCTGAAGGTTAGTGGATCTATATGGGTATATGTCAGCCTCGTCCCCAATCAAACCCTTGGCTGTGGGCTGGTTCTCCTTCCGCCGCTTTGCCTTGACTTCCCCAGACCCCCCCCACCCCGAGTCCCAGGGACCTCTGTGCCTGCCCGTCATGTGAGCTCACTCCCATCTTGAGTCAGGAAACGAGCATCCCAGTCAACAGGCAGCCAGGGCAGAACTGTCCAAGGAAGCACAGCTTGCCCTTTCTTCCATCCCTCCCTTCAGAGGCTCATCACTGTGGATGTTGCCTGGTTTGTTCTGTGGAGAGTCCAGGCCTTCAAGGGAGGAGAGCAGAGAACGGGAGTGGCGTGGCTTCCACGGCACAGAATGCCCGAGCCTGCTACCAGGAATTAATCTGCAGAAGGGTCCATCTGGGTTCCCTTGGTTCCATATCCAAACATCGAAGCAGTCCAGTGTCCGTCTCTCAGGGCAACCCAGAGTTCCAGAACCTCTGTGTGGACCATGCGTGGATGCAGCGACCCAAAAATATTCTAGATGAAATAGAATCACCGAAACTCCCTTAAGGAGCTCTTCTTCAGAACCTGAAGACGATAGTTTTGATCATTCTTGTGTGAGCTGGAAGATAATTACACCGCAAAATTTTTCTTCTAATTGAAAAATTCAGGAACGGGCAAGGAGTTGTTAAGCTGTCACTTGTCTGGTTTGGGGCCCTGCAGAAAAATGGTCAAAAACCCGTCCTTCGAATCTGATCTGGGGCCAAATCCCAACTCTGCCACTTAACACCCTGTAACTCTCAGATCCTCAGTTTCCCTGTCTATAAAATAGACAGCCTGCCTCGTTGGGTTGTAATGAGGACGGATCGAGAGGACCTATGCTAAGCACTGACGACAGCAGCAGGCACTTGGGGAACAATACATGTTAGCTATTGTTATTCCTATCAGTAGCACTTACGAGAATGGATGGAAGAGTGCGACAAGGTAATTAAGACTGAGACGAATGATACAGAGTATATAGAGCTGGGTCCTTACTTCAGATATTCCCACGTATTCCACTTGTTTGCTCGTCCATATGACAATGCATTAGAGCCCCAGAACATTGCACAGTGGAAAGAACATGCAATTCACCCTCCTTTCTTATTCCTGAGAGATTTGGGCAAATTACTTAACCTCCTTGAGCTTCCATCCACTCAACTATGAAATGGAGTGATACTAATTAACTTGAAGAGGCCTCATCTCATCCCCACGTCCCCAGGGCTGGCGGCCCCTCCCTTGGGCACCAACAATTCTCTCACCCCCTGGAAGCCCTTATCATCTTGTACCATGTTGTCTCCTCCACAGGAGTGTAAAATGAGTCTATTTTGTTTGTTTTCAAGCTCTGGTACTTCCTGTATCCCCCGGACACAATCGGTCTTCAGTAAAGGCTTGTTAGAGGATGGAATGAAAGAATAACCGAAAATGGCAGAAACAGAGTTGGTAGGAAAAGTGAAATTCCTCCGATGTTCACGTTCCAGGGGGCAACCTTAGCTGTGAGCTAACTGTTGTATGCGGAGGTTTTCTCACCGTACTAGATGTAATTTGGTTTCTGTTCACCCAAGTCTTCGTAGGAAGTGGTATTTTGATGCGGTCCATCAGATCCCTAGGTCCTCTGGGTTCGGTGTTACCTAACTTGCTTCTGAACATTCTTCAGAATGGAAATCTTTCCTTAAATTATTATGCAGAGAATACATGTATGTGGGAGAGCTTTGAGTGGGTGGCGGCCGGGGCTGCGGGCAGTGGAAGAACTTACTCAAGGCAGAACAAAGAAGATCCAAGTCTACTGCATCTACCACAAGGGAGTAGCAGGGAGGACAGCTAAGGAGAGACCGTCTGTGACAGGGCAGTGCGAGGGGCCACAGCTAGAGGGTGGAGTGACAGAAGTATAGGAGGAACCTATGGAATTTCCCCTTCTATGGTAACTGTGCCTGGTTGTAAGGAGCCCATTAGTTAGTTAGGGCCTCTGGCTAGTTCAAGGTAGGTCACTTAATGAGCCTATTTGCGTTCAGCTGGGCGGTCCCTGGGGGTCCTTGTGCCTTGCTCAAGTTTCCATAGGTCAACCCTGTTGCCTAAAAGTGGCCTCTACAACATAGTCACAAAAAAATCACGAGTCCAAATAAGCTAAGCAAAAAATAAACCTCAAACAC
>CM052808.1:59016132-59069656 GCA_028533885.1 Nasua narica
TGTGTGTGTGTGTGTGTGTGTGTCTGTGTGTAGAAAGGGAGAAAGACTGATTACTGATCAATTTTAAGGAACTGGCTCACATGATTGTGGAGGTGAGAGTCCAAAATCTGCAATATTGACGAGCAGGCTGGAGACCCAGGAAAGAGTTGCAACCCAAAGGCAGTCTACTGGCAGAATTCCTTCTCCCACAGGGGAGGTCAGTCTTTGTTCTCCGCAGGCCTTCATTAGACAAGGCCTACCCACGTTAGGGAGGTTACTCAAAGTCCGATGATTTAAATGTTAATCTCATCCAAAAAACACTTTCACAGAAATGTTCAAAATAATGTTTGACCAAATACAAGGCCACTGTGGTCCAGCCAAGTTGATACAGAAAAGTAACTACCACAGACTGGATAGCTTTTTTTTTTTTTAAGTGCCCAAATACGAATATCCCCAAGAATGCTGCCATCTGTCAATAAATCTCATGGCTAAACCAACTGTTTAACTGTGCTGGAGATATCTGCTTCTTCTATTCTAGTTCATCAGCACGTTACCCGATATTTTGGCATAATGTTTTTACCCTGAGTAATAGATGCAGAATGCCCTTCTCAGAGAGTGAGGAGTTATCCAAGTCAAAAGTGTTAGCTTTTCACCCACATACCTAAAGTTTAGCTCCTAACATGAATGCCACCAAATAACTAGGAAATCAATTGCTCAGAAATGCCTCCACAATATCCCCACTTGGAAGAGACAAACCAACTTGTTTTATTTACATTATTTAGAAAAGACAATGTGAAATGTCAAGACGAAGTATGTCATGGGTTATATGGTTCTTGGGTTGAAAAACAAAACACAAGGAGAGGGGGATTTCCTTTCTAGTTAGTGAGTCCCTAAGTTGCTGGTTACTTTTGACGTTTAGTTACTTTTACTTACTCTCACTTTCACTAAAGTGACTTCGAGCAAGTGTTCAGCAGCTACCTTCAGACTTCTAGCCCTACGAATTTCAAGCATTATCACCGTGCAGTTTGAAGATGCCCACCCAGTATACTACTGTTCTATAAAATAAATACAACAAATTAGTAAAGTTAATTCTGGCATGGTAGGGTTTCCTATAAAAGAAAGCATTAAAGGAGACAAAAGTTACAAGATATGAAAACGCTGTTTACAGCTCGGTGTGGTGGGATAGATGCTGGTAAAAGTGAAAGCGAGTGCCTTTCAACCAAGCTCATGTCTTTTTTTGTGGAACCTAGTTTACTACATTTAAGGGCCTCACAAAAGTTAGGAATAATATATTCTGGATTGTCATAAATGCAGCTATGTTTTCTTTGTCCTTCTTTAGCTATACTGGAACATTTAAGACACATCAAAGGGTTATAGAATCACATAGCCAACCTAGAATCGCCTGTGGTTTGAAGGCTGAATGGAGCCCAATTATCAGAGTCAAATACCTGCCAGTGAGAGAGAACTATCACCACACTCTGGCTTTACTTTGCAGTGTGAGGATTTTCCAGGCCTAACATCTGGGAACAGGCCCAATATCTCTTCAGTCAAGAGTCAGAGCACGGTCAAAGTTGTTGTTACAGCCCTGTTCCAATTCATGCGGCTTCTGGCTTGACAAGGCAGTGCACACCCAAATTTCCAGCTCTTCACATCCAAGAATAGAACTAGAGACATGAACCACCCCCATTCTGGAAAGAGACATGGGTACTGCAAAGTTCCCTGCCTCCACCCAGGCTCTATGCCTCTCCCGCCGCCCAAACAAATGCATACCTTGTTGACTCCTGAGCGAGGCAGTCAAAAAGAATAATGCAGAATTTACAACAGATCATTTTGCTTCTCTATGATGCAATTATCTATAATTAAGATGCAACTTAGATAGACGCAATTATAGATAGATAGATAGATATAGATAGATGGATCTATAGATAGATGAAATTATCTATAATTATCTATTCATAATTAAGAAGCTACCATTAAGAGCACACCTTGGCTTTCAGAAGAATTCACAGACATACAGGATCCTGAAAGTACAGACAGATTCACACCAAGGAAAAGCAAGCTGTATTAGGATCCGAACAGGTGGAGCAAGGTGGAGGCTTGCTTCCCAACTCCTCTGTCTTGTCTAATGCCATCACCAGTTCTCAGTCATTTAAAATTCCCAAACTTGGGGCATCTTTGACTCACTCTTCTTGTCTCCCTTATCGCCTAGGTCATCAATTTCTAGGCACTGTTTCCTTGAAAAGTCTCACATCTGCCCTTCTGTCCTCAGCTGGGGCAGGTGCTCGGTAGTCACGTGCTGACTTTGACAACCCCTACCCTTGGGTCCTCCCCATCCCATCTGCTTCATACACCACAGACAGATGTCCCTGAAATGCCTTCTTCACTGAGTCATCCCTCAGGGCGACCACAAAGAATGGCAGCCCTCTGGCATTTCCAACATCATCTATAATCCACCGCTGAGATTTCTCCATTAGACTTTCACTTCCTAGATGACAAGGATGGTCTTACCAATGCCTATTGTAAACTGGCAAAGTGTGTAACACAGAGGAGGTAGGAAGTAAATTCCAACCAAACGAACCAACAAACTTTGAAGCCCATGGAGCAGGTTCTATCACCCATTTCAAAATAATTATTACAGCAGAGTAGTTAATGAGTGATATGAATGTTTTGCTTTTGTATAGGTGAGAAAGCACGGGAAGGGTATTTTGATAGGTCAATATTTTGCCTAATCTTGTAAGCTCTTGAGATCTTTCTTGAGTGAGAACAATAAAGCACAATTATTTCATGAATACGTATAAATAGCAGCGTCAATGTCAAAAATATCTTAAAGTTTACTATACGTAATTTGTGGTTATTATAAATACCCCGTCTGATACGAGCTCATGGCTCATGGACCTTCTTTTTTTTATCATGAGCACTTACACACAGATCAGAAGCACTATAAATAGGGCTACTTGAAAATATAAAAATACCAGGACAGGTGACTTTGGGCGAGCCACTGGATGTTTCTGAGCTGCAGATTCCTCGTGTGTAAAATGAGGAGGTTGCACAAAGCAGACGATATCCGTGTTTCCTTCAATTCTTTTTTTTTTTTTAATTTTAGTTATTTATTTGACAGAGAGAGAGAGATCATAAGTAGGCAGAAAGAGGCAGGCAGAGAGAGGAGGGGAAGCAGGGTCCCCGCTGAGCAGAGAGCCCAACGCGGGGCTCGATCCCAGGACCCCAAGATCATGACCTGAGCCGAAGGCAGAGGCTCAACCCACTGAACCACCCAGGCACCCCTTCCCGTCAATTCTTATTTTATTCTACATTAACAAACAAGCAAACAAAAACAATAACAAAAACCTCTCTGCTCCTTAAAGCAGCAAGTTTATTAGTTTGAGCATTTAGTTTTAAGATTTCATAGGTCATTAAAATCCCCTTGTCTCCAGTGTTTTTCTGTGAATTCTTCATAAGTGTGAAGAGCCTTTTATTTTGACAAGGAAGAAATTTTTTATTTTTAATACTCCCATCCTACCAACTATTACCATCATGTCATTTTAACAAGCCATTCGAAGACCAGCAACTTAATCTCTGGATAAAAGATAATCCTTATGCTCAATACCAAATTCATTGCAGCCTCCCTATTTTTCTCATTCCACCACAGACTGGTGACAATGTTGTCTCAGACTGATATCTGTTGTCATTCAGACTTATCATTTTGATTCCTCTGTGTGACCTAGGTTGTAATAAATTCAACTTCCCCAACTGCAACATGGGGATATGAGTAAATCTACCATTTTATTATCCACAAGGATGATAAAATCTAAAATTTCAGCATTGGAAACTACATTAAATAGAACTAAGGGTAATTGGGTCCACCCATCCATCAGAAAGATATTTACATTCTTTCTACTACATCACTATCAGATAGTTATCCAAACTGACCGCTGACAACTGGGCAGTTCTTTGCGCTATGTTTTAAAATGCTTATTTACCACCAGCTTCCCTTTCACAAGTCCCTGATCGGTGACTTATCTACTCTGAAATGAGACTGAGAAACATGAAAGTGGTTAAGTGTACACATTTGACGTAATACAGATAAAATGCCCCATTTTCACATGTTTACATTGTCTCCATTTTTCAAGGCTCAACACGATGTCCTCTCCTCCAGGAAGTCTTCCCCATCATTCCTGCCAGAAATAATCTTTTGAACTTCCTCCATAGTGTTTGACCAAGTCTTGTGGTACTACTTTCAGTTTCTTCTACCTTTGTGTTATGGTAAAATATGTGAAAACCTTATTTCCTCTATTTGATTGTGAAGTCCTTGGTGTTGAGAACTATGTCTTTGAATGTTCACATAAAGCCAAACACATATAGCAGAGTATCCTGCAGGAAACAGATTCCCTGTATATTGAGAGAAGAATGAAGCAAAGGAAGAAGGAAAAAGAAGTCTATTATATACAGGGGAGGTCTTCCTACATGGAAAAGACCTTTGAAGGAATATTCAAGAAACAGGGAAGCTGAAAATAAAAGTGATCTGAGTTAAAAGCCAACCCATCAATGAAAGGGATTATGTCTAAATAAATAAGGAGGAAAGGTTGGGGTGGGGGGACACTTTATAAGCTGACATTCCTTCTTCCCTACCTTTTGCTCTGAAGTACACTTGCTGAATGAGTGCTTGCTGCCCTTAAAGAAGTCAGAAGTAGCAATATGCAATAACCACAGTTAGGCTTAAACTCCGACAAGACAGATTAATTCCTTCCCTAGAATGTAAGCACCATCTCTTTGACAGCAATCAACTGACAGAGCAGAAACTTTTCTCCACTGCAAATGCACAGATTTGTTCCTACGACGAAATGACTGGAACATCTTGTTCAGCCAAATTACTTTTTTATCAGGGAAACCTATGGCAGTGCTCACGATGCCCGGCTGTTCCTCCCAAGACCAGGACATTGTCTTAACAAATCAACTTAGCCTGAGTCAGCAGGGATGGTGGGCAAACTCTCTGTCTCTGATTGGATGAAAAGTCACGTCGCTCACACGATGCCCCTCCAACCACCCCTCCCATCCCGGAGCCTATTTTCCCTTGTCCCTAGTTTGGTTTCATCCACTGAACCCATTAGTCCAGGTCTGGCTCCCCATGGCTAGACTGTCCTCATAGAACCAGCACCTCAAACCCAAGTTGTCCATATAGAACCCTTCACCTCCTCACAAACCAGGTACGCTCTTCTTCCTGGTTTCTCAGTCCTTGCTAAGCACACCTACTTCCCAGATCAGGAAGTCTCACAGATCTTTCTACTACCCAGCCCCCAAGGCTCTCTCTTTCGCGGGCTTACTCAGAGGCTGGAATTTCCTCCCATCTTTGCTGCAAACTCCAGGAATGAAGTCAGCGTTCTCCTCCTTATCCGAGGGTTATCATCAAAGCCAAAATTAAGTCAAAGAAAAGTGAATCCCTTTTCCTAGGAAGGGTTTTATAGCTACTCCCAGGGCACAGGAAAGAGTTCACTGTAAGAAAACAACACGTAGTTTATAGAATTCAAAAGGTCACAGACAAAGGGGACTTCCAGTCTCTGTTTCCAACAGCAAAGCTCCCCGGACCGCACCATTCCCCTTTCATCTGGCCTGACCTTCAGCTCAGAGTGTGCGAGGTTCACAGAAGAGATGAGCTGCCCTCTCTCAAGCAGGCGATTTGTATTTCTAAGACTCTCCCATTTCTGGGACTCTGCTTGACCAAAAAAGATAACTTTCCATTTTTTTAATATCTTTTTTTTTAAACTAGTCTTTTTTTTTTTTTAAAGATTTTATTTATTGTTTTGACAGAGAGAGAGATCACAAGCAGGCAGAGAGGCAGGCGGGGGGGGGGGGGAGGGGAAGCAGGCTTCCTGCTGAGCAGAGAGCCCAACATGGGGCTCGATCCCAGGACCCTGAGATCATGACCTGAGCTGAAGGCAGAGGCTTTAAGTCACTGAGCCACCAGGCGCCCCTAAACCAAGTAGTCTTAAAGCTAGTTAGAATAATTCTTCTCTCTTCCTCTCAAAATTGGAAGGCTCTATTCTCTATTCCTTCCTTTCCATTCCCATCTCATTGTCCTGGGTTTGACCCTCTTCATGGTTTAATTAGTCTAGGTTCTCGCTCTACCCTCTTTCTAGTCACCTGATTTCTCATATCATTCTAGAATGATACTTCTAAAGCACACTTTGATCATGTCACTACTCTTATTCCCTCCCCCAATTTCTAGTAACTCTCTATTACTCACAGAGCAGAGACAAAATTACTTAGCATGGTACTCAAACTTCCACATTGGCTCCCAACCTGCCAGTCTACTCTTACATTCTCATACTCTAAATTCCTGCCATTGGAACAAGCTCTGAGATTTTAAACCGCCCTCTGTGTGGAATGCATGTCTACCTATTAAAACCCTAGCAATCATCCACACAAAACCCTGCACACAGATGTGCACAAACCTGCACACAGCAGCTTTATTCATAATTGCCCAAACTTGGAAGCGACCAAGATGTTCTTCAGTAGGTGATTGGGTAAATTAACGGGTACCTCCAGACAATGCAACACTATTCAGCACCGAAAAGAAACGAGCTATCAAGCCATGAAAAGCATGGAAGAAACTTAAACGTATGTTTCTAAGTGAAAGAAGCCAATCTGAAAAGGCTACCCACTGTAGGATTCCAACTATACAGCAACCTGAAAAAGGCAAAACTTTGGAAACCATAAAAAGATCAGTGCTTGCCAAGATGGGGGGGGGTGAGCAGGATGAATGAACAAGAGCACAAAGAATTTTTACAGCAGCAAAAGTACTCTTTATGGGACTATAATGGGGGATACATGTTACTGTCTGAGCCCATAGAATGTCCACACCAAGCGTAACGTAAACTATGGACCTCGGGTGCTGGTGATGTGTCGACACAGATGTAGGCCCATCGACCGTAACAAGTACACCCCACTGGTGGGCAGAGCTGATAATGGCAGAGACTGAGCAGGCGAAGGGACTGGCGTATATGGGAACTCTTTGGACCTTCCTCTCAATTTTGCTGTGAACCTAAAACTGTCTTTTTTTTAAGATTTTATTATTTGAGAGAGTGCAGGAGAGTGAAAGAGAGCACAAGTGGGAAGAGGGAGAAGCAGGCTCTCCACCGGGCAGGGAGCCAGACGTGGGGCTTGATTCCAGGACCCACGACCTGAGCTGAAGGCAGACATTTAGCCGACGGAGCCACCCTAAAACTGCTCTCAAAAGAAAATAAAGTCTATTAAAAACAAACAAAAACCTTTAGCTATCTTTCAAGCCTCAGATAAAATGACACCTGCTACACAAACCTTCCTAACTTTTCCCCGTCTGAAATGCTCTGGACTCCGTGGGCCCATGGCACTCCCACACACCCCCTCCCCAGCACTTGTCACCTTGCACTTAGTATTACAGTAGTTGGTGTATGCATTCTATCTCCTCTGTCAAATATTAGCTCCATAAGGTCAAGGGAAGTGTACTGATTTTTATATCCCTTTCAATGCCTCACACATTTCCTCATAACATTTACTAAATAAAATATTTGTTAAATCCATCCATACACTACTGGTGATTTTAGTCAACAACTTTTGTTTATAGGTAGATAGCTTCAATTTCAACCTACCACCTTTTTGAGTTTATGTACATTTTATCAGGAAATTATGTTAATCATTTCTTGTGTAATCATACTCTCAGTCCAGAGGTTAATCCATATGGGGATGGACTTTAATTACAAATCCAAGCGAGTTCTATTCCAGATAACTGTGTAGTGCCTGCTTAACCCTCTACATAAGAACCAACTCCTTTGTACTCCTTGTGTGTCAGGGGAGGAAAGGAGACCAGATGGCCGAAGAACGCAGTCAAGGTCCCCAGCATAGGAGGGCAGAGATTAGATATAGAACATTGCAAGGCTGAGGGAGAGGTTTGGGTGGGTCCCTGGGGTAGGATTCTCTGAGCTGCTGGTGAGTCATCCATGAAGGTGCTGATTAATACACAATGAGATTCGGCAGGCATTGTCACACAATGCCAAAGACAGCTAGCTCGTGGGCAGATGGCCGGCCTATCAGTGTGGCCGGTGGAAGGGGGAGTTCTGGCCCAGAAGTCAGGACAGCTCGGTTTTAGCTGGTCTTGCCCACTGTGGGTTTTCGGGGGAACTTATTCACTCATTTGTCCAAGTCTGACTGCACCTCCAGAGAATCGTAAGGACGTCAGACTTGAGGAACCATAGGCACTTTCTGGCTCTAAGGCTGTGATTTGTAGGAATTCATTCATTCAGTGGGTAGAAATACTGAGTGCCTTTGTTGCATCCCTGGGAAGAGAGAGAGAGAGAGCAAGAAAGAGAGAGAGAGAGCAAGAAAGAGAGAGAGAGAAAGAAAGAGAGAGAGAGAGAGAGAGAGAGAAAGAAAGAAAGAAAGAAAAGAAAGAAAGAAAGAAAGAGAGAGCGAGAGAAGAAAAGAGCTTGGAGCCCAAATGGGGAGGGAAAAACTAACACACCTGAAAAAGAAAATTAATATCTAGGTTGGGAATAAAATAGGGAAGGAATAAAATGAGGCCAACTCGTGAAAAGTCTGGGGAGTCAGGCTATGAAATCCCACCTTGACAGAGGAAAGGATAAGAGGAGGGAGAAGAGGGTAGAGAACATTGGACTTTGGATTTTACTGAACCTCCCTTATCTCATTTGAGACTCACAGCAAGTACTCTGGGAGTTGGGTGACATATAGGGATAGTGAGCAGGTTCACTAGAGGTGAATAAAATATTTCAGGACCCCCAACGATAATGTCCCAGCTACAAATCTGGATGGGGATAGATTCTAGGCCCCCTTCTGGACAAATAGGTTCCTGAAATTCATGCTGGCTTTTTGCTAGTGCTGGTTTCATACTGCACCTCCCCAGATTCCAGCAGATGAAGAACCTAAAATGAGAGAAAGAACATGTTTGCTATAGACTCTTGATTTGGAGCTGATTGCTTCCTTCCACTACCCTGATGTGGGGGCATGATATGGTCACAGTGCTGTTTCTGGACGATAAGTTAGGCAGCCATTTGTAAGGAGGATGAGCTTTGGAGGAGGAGGGAGACAAAAACGTGACCAGTTAGCAGGGAGGACAATTCGTAAGAGCCAGGGAAGGCATTGTAAAGAGCAGGGATTGAGTCTTTCCAGGTGATGCATTCAGTGTAGGGGGTGAAGGAAAAATCATATTCAGGTTCCACTGTTATCTATTGAGCATTTATTAGTTTTCTAATTATAAACTTGGGTGCTTTCACATGCCCATTTAATTTGGTCTTCAGAGCAACCACGCAGAGCTAAGCTCTATAAGAGATGTTGAGAGAATCACTTGTAGTCTCTGGCTAATAAGTGCCAGTGCAGAATTTGAATCCAGCTATCCTAACTCCTAGTCTATGTTTCCTTCATGACTCTATGGATCTAGAGAGATGTGGCATTTACAGAAGTGGCACAGCCGAGAGGAGTGGCCCATGGAGGGGAAGTATGCTGGGCTTGACGTTGGACCCACAAATATGAGCCACAGTGAGACATCCATCCAGTTGGAGATGTTCTCTACTGACTTGGCTCAGTCTTGCTTTCCATCCCAGCCCATAAACGCAGCTCCTCCACAGGGCCTGCGACCTCCGGTGCATTTGTCCCCCTGAACGCCTGAACGGCGCCAATCCTACCATCTCAGGCAAATCCTCCGCCCCTCCCCAGCCCGCTTTCTGCCTGTGACTCCCCGGCCTCCCCGGCTTCCAGTTCTCTCACTCCCATTACAAATAGCCGTTGGCCTTTTGGAAACATCAGCCCCTTGATCTTTTTCTTTTCTTTTCTTTATTAGTTCTCCCAGATTTCTCCATCTCCCCAAATCACCCTAGATGCAGTGGCTGATCATCTAAATCTGGCTCTTACCAGCACCACTGATCCCCCTGTTCTCCCTCCCTCTGTAACATCTCTCAGACAACACCCCACGCGTGGCTCAGTATTATCATCCACCTTCATGCTTAGCTAGTTGCCAGAGAAGAATTTCTCAGTCTTGCAGCGAGTACTTCCAGGACTGTGATCTCCAAACTCACCCGGGCCCTCAGCACGTCCCTTCATCCTCTCCCTGCGCAGGGTCCCTCTCTGCTGCCTCCGACGTTGTAGAGAAAACTGCCAGATCATCACGCATGCTCTCCCCATGTCCCCGCTAGCTATACGCGTATCAGTGTGTCCCCCTCCTCCCTGCTTGTCCTCCCACAACAGAGAATCAGCCATCCCTACTGCCCAAGGCCAGGCCCCATCCTCCTCTGCTCTCTCATAGCACCATGGGTCCCCTCTCCTCCTCTGCGGGCCCCTTTCTTTCAGCTTCTAAACATTCTCCACCTTCTCCTCCTTGACCTCCCTTGGCCTCCCAGTCCTCTTGGCCTTTGTCCCACTTCTCTTCCCCTGCTTGGCCAAACTTCCCAGAAGAGAGTCCGTCTCTACTTCCTCACTTCGCACTTGCTCCTCGACCTACAGCGGTCGGACTTTCGCCTCCAACTAGCTCATAAAGCCTCATTCCTATGAGCTTAAATGCTTTCCTGATTGGTATGTATAATTTTTATTTTCCCGAAGCTCTCTGCTCTACTTTTTTTATTGCAGCAAAATGCACATCGCATGAAATTGACAGTCTTAACCATCCTTAAGGGTAAGTTTAAGAGGGTTAAGTACACTCACACTGTTACATAACCAGTTTACAAAAGCGAAGCTCTGTGCCACATTCTCCACGCCCCTGGCAACCACCTTCCACTTTCCAGTTTCTGTCAGTTTGACTGCTCTATGTACCTTTTTGTCTTTTTGCGAGCGGCTTAGTTCACTCGGCATAACGTCCTTAAGTTCATCCATGCTGCCGCATGTGTCAGAATGTCCTTCCTCGCTAAATCTGAATCACACCCCACTGTACGGACGGGCTGCATTCAGCGTGTCCACCCCTCTGGTAATGGACGCTTGTGTGCCTCGAACACGGGGGTACAAAACCCTCCTTGGGATCCCGTTTTCAATTCTTCCAGACGCACGCCCAGAAGCAGTATTACTGGACATGTCAACTCCTTCTTTTTTAAAGTTTATCATTTCCTCCTTCCTGAGGCTCTCTGCTACACTGTTTCCATGAGATACTGTCCTCATTCTCACTCCCAGTTCTTTCTGTTGCCTTCCTTCTCCCACCGTCTCCATTTCCTCCCAAGGTCTCCCTCTGCCTGCCCTACTGGTCTGTGTCAGTCAGCATCCAGTTAGAAGAGCAGAAACCACCTTCCAAAGAGAGGGTGTTAGGTGGGCTGTTGGCTCCACAGACACCGGGAAGCTGAGAGTGAGAAGGGCAATGCTCAGGTAGCCCCAATCAGTAACTGCGAGGCAGTCACTGCCGCTGCCCCCATGGGGCTGGGGAACAAAGGAAGAGGTGAGGACAACCCTCACCACGACACTGGTGACCAGAGGTTCTCAGGAAGCCCTGCTCTGCTGTGCGGTACTTGGACCCTTGTGCACGGAGCTCAGCCTGTGAGTGCTGGCAGTTCCGAGTGCGGCACTTCGGCCGGGGCTGGGAGTGAACGAAGAGGCCCAAGACTGGCACTGTGGCCATCTGTGACTTGAATAACAATGACAACAATTAGAAGCAGGAGGAGAGTCCCTTCTGTCCTCCTCATACCTTCCTATCTTCCCTGAACGGTTCTGCAGGCAGAAGCCAGCAGGGGTACACCCGGCAAGGGAGACTGGGGAGCAAGACGATGGCCACTCTGGCCATGGTCTCGAAGAGCAGCTTTCACAGCTCCAACCGCCACCTGTGTGTGCTGACATCTGGATCCGCCCGCCCAATGCCAACCTCTGACTGGGCTTCAGATGCACTGTTTCTTCACTTGCCAGCTAGAAGGCTCCACCCCGGTAGTTCTTGAAGGAAACGGGCTACAAACTGGACTTGTTATCTCTCCCCTCAGCCTCTTCTCCGCCTCTGTTCTCTGTCTCAGGTGAATTAGTTTAGCACTGAACCTTGGGGATCATCCTTCATTATGGGGAAACAGGAGGAAGAGACGGCAAATGTGAGGCCAATGATGGAGAGTATTGTGCCACAGATGCCAAAGGAAGTGTTTCAAGGAGGAGGGGAAGGCCAGCTGGGACAAATTTTGCTCAAAGAATAAGGAAGGTGAGGACTTAAAAAAAAAAGGGGGTATGGGGTGTCTGAGTGGCTCAGTGGGTAGAGCGTCTGATTCTTAGTTTTGGCCCAGGGCATGATCTTGGGGTCATGGGATTGAGGTCCATGTTGGCTCCATGCTCTCTCCCTCCCTTCCCCTTCCATGTGCATGCTCCCTCTAAACAAATAAATAAATCTTTTAAAAAAGGTTTGAAATCCACCAAAAAAGAGCAAGTTTTGTACAGTTTTAATAAAGTTGTGGAGAACAAAGCCAGACTATATGCAATAAGGAAGGCACTGGATTCCACAGTGAGATACCACCTCACACCAGTCAGAATGGCTAAAATAACAAGTCAGGAAATGACAGATGTTGGCAAGGATGCAGAGAAAGGGGAACCCTCCTACACTGTTGGTGGGAATGCAAGCTGGTGTAGCCGCTATGGAAAATAGTATGGAGGTTCCTCAAAAAGTTGAAAATAGAGCTACACTATGACCTACCAATTCCATTACTGGGTATTGACCTCAAAGATACAAATGTAGTGATCTGAAGGGGCACCTGCACCCCAATGTTTATAGCAGCAATGTCCACGATAGCCAAACTATGGGAAGAGCCCAGATGTTCACCAACAGATGAATGGATAAAGGAGATGTGGTACATATATACAATGGAATATTACGTAGCCATAAAAAATGAAATCTTGTCATCTGCAATGGTATGGATGGAACTAGAAGGTATTACGTTAAGCAAAATAAGTCAATTAGAGAAAGACAAGTATCATATGGTCTCACTCATATGTGGAATTTGAGAAACAAAACAGGATCATAGGGGAAGGGAGGGGAAAATAAAACAAGATGAAACCAGAGAGGGAGACAAACCATAAGAGGTATTATATAAGACTGATGAATCACTAAACTCTACTTCTGAAACTAATAATATATTATATGTTAATTGAATTTAAATTAAAAAAAAAGGAAGGGACTGGTTTCGTAGGAGTGAGCGGAGCTCCAGCTCTTTGCTGAAAGGGCTTAACACTGTGGAGACAAGTCAAGCTTCCCCATTTGGGTGGAGTAGAATGTGTACCAGAATGTTCCTTCTCATATTTTCTTCTCACTTCTCCTTTCCACCCTCCTAAGTACAGAATGGGCTGAATTTACGACCAAATGGTTCAATTTCCCTTTTCTCATTGTTGGCATAATGTTTTTTTGAACGTTATCTTCACAGCTGGCATGAAATAAAATTTTATCCCTTTCCAAACTTACAGAAGGATAATAGTTGCTTTTCATGTCTACTCAGAAAACGTGAATGAAATAAAAAAAAATATGAACAAGTCATTTTTCGTCACAAAAGGAGCTAAGATACATTTTTCTATCAAGAAAAAATTATAAAATGCTTTTTAAAAAAATCCTCATGGTAGGCTTTCAAAAATGAATTCTAGAATAACTACTCCAAGAGTAAGAATGTCAGTAATAAATTACTTTCTTAACATGTCTAGCAGTATGTGCCTCTGGCACGAGGAGAGACATGAACAAATTCCTCTTAACAAGGAGCAGAAGATGACTAAGGGAAGTTTCCTAAATTATCAGCCCGGGAGGCTGGGAAATTTGGCCAATTTTCAAGTTGAAAGCAACCTCTGCAATGTGAACCAGGTAAATCCGAGTTTGTGTCATAACAGTGAGTCACTGGGCCACGGGAAAGCCCAGGTGGCAGTGTCCCAGGTATAGCCCAATAAATTGAAATGGAGTAGAATTTACTGTATAATTTACTGTCACAAAGGCCTGTTGACAGGGAATGTCTCCGCATATCCTTGAAACTGGAGCTCTGACAAAAGAAACTCTACAGGAAACTATTTTCCAGTATCAGAAGCTGAACTAAATTGCTGACAGGTAGAAGGAGGTTCTTAGCTGAACTTGGGTAAAAACACTTAAAAAAAAAAACAAACAGTTCCATATAGGAGGGGGGTTCTTTTTTTTAATTTTAATTTTTTTAAGGATTTTATTTATTTATTTGACGAGGAGAGAGAGGGAGGGAGAGAGAGTGAGCACACAAGCAGGAGCAGCTTCCCCACCTAACAGGGCGCCTGATGTGGGGCTTGATTCCAGGACCCTGAAGATCATGACCTCAGCCGAAGGCAGACACTTAATGACTGAGCCACCCAGGCATCCCTACAGGGGGTTCTTAACCACAGGTGGTAGGTGAACTTGGATTGAGAAAAATATGTTGCGGCACCTCGATGGTTCAGTCAGTTAAGCATCTGCCTTCAGCTCAAGTCATGGCCCAGAGTCCTGGGATTGAGCCCCACATCAGGCTCCCTGCAGGGAGTCTGCTTCTCCCTCTCCCCTTCCCCTCACTTGTGCTTTCTCGCTCTCTTTCTCTCTCCCAAATAAATGAAAAGTAAAATTTTAAAAAAAGAGAGAGAAAAATATGTCTATTTTCACTATCTCTAACTGGAATTTAGCATTTTGTTCAATTACAGATGAAAGCAATAAACTGCTAGGATTAACAGAAGCCCCAGATTTTTCATACCGCCTTATAGTTGTTGCAAATACTTTCAAATATTATTTATACTCATCATTGCTAGTTATTAGACTAGTCTATATAACTAGTCTATAGCTAGACTAGTTATATTACTAGTTATTAGGTTTTTATTTAATGTATTATAAAGTAATACCTGCATTATTGTATCAAAAATTTAGGATTTAAAAGTATTTTGAGGGTGCCTGGG
Source organism: Nasua narica (assembly GCA_028533885.1). NCBI lineage: Eukaryota > Metazoa > Chordata > Mammalia > Carnivora > Procyonidae > Nasua > Nasua narica. Next base: position 59,030,959 of record CM052808.1, read on the forward strand.
TGGCTCAGTCGGTTAAGCATCTGCTTTCAGCTCAGGTCATAATCCCAGGGTCCTGGGATCAAGCCCCAAGACAGACTCCCTGCTCAACAGGGAGCCTGCTTCTCCCTCTGTCTCTGCCGCCAACTCATGCTCTCTCTCGCACTCTCTCTCTATCTCAAATAAATACAATCTTAAAAAAAATATTTTGCTAATCTTATTTTATTGTAATTAGATTCTTTGGTTATTCTACAAGCTTTATTTTATACATTTAAGAAAACATTCTGAAGAGTCTGTAGGCTTTACCAGACTGTTGGTAATGTCCATTGCATAAAAGAAGATGAAGACTCTCTGATCTGGTATTTTATGAATAAAGCTTATGGTTCATTTCTAGTTGCAGGCACAGAGATACGAACAAGAGATTATGTTTGCACCATTTGGTGCCCTTAATAAACTGGAATCCAGATATAATTTTTCCAAAGTTGTGTTGTTTAGGACTAACCTTTTATTCTATATTATTTTTTTTTTAAATATATTATTTATTTATTTGTGTGTGAGAGAGCACAAGCAGGGGGAGTGGCAGGTGGAGGAAGAAGCAGGCTCCCCGCTGAGCAGGAAGCCCAACTTGGGGATGATCCCAGGACTCTGGGACCATGACCGTAGCTGAAGGCAGATGCTCAACCAACTGAGCCACTCAGGCATCCCTTATTCTATATTCTTCTGTGCAATATACTTTTAAAAGTTTCAAGTGTGATGAAGGAAAGATATTCTACTTCCTTTTGGATGCCTATCAAGACAGAATGCTCCAATTAGTTGCTGGAATTGGTACAGACCCCAAGATGGCCAAGTTCTATGTGAAACATCAGCACTGAGTCAAACCTCCAGGGAGGCCCTGGGGTCCCCAGACATTCATGAGGTAACCAATGGCCATGGAAAGGATATGTGGAAGAATTCCCAGCCCAGGAGTGCAGCTGGTGTGGGAGATGATTCACACTGAGAAATATTTCAGAAAACTAGCAGGTCTAAAGTCAAACAGTAAAGGGAGGAAAGGCATGCCTGGCAGATTTCTTCTATGGTTAGACCACATCTATTTGATCTAAAAGATATTAAATATTCAACTTAACAATATTAAAGCTGTTTTTAGGATTTTTATATCCCTCATGCCAAAGAATCCACCATTTACTGCTCAGTAGGAAAATATATTGGATAATCAAACACAATTTATTAATTCTATTTATCTGTATCTATTGTATATTGTATCTGTATCTACTGTATCTATTACAGCTATTCTTTTTTTTTTTAAGATTTTATTTATTTATTTGACAGAGAGAGACACAGCAAGAGAGGGAACACAAGCCGAGAGAGTGGGAGATGGAAAAATAGGCTTCCTGCTGAGCAGGGAGCTGGATTCAGGGCTCGCTCCCAAGACCGTGGGATCATGACCTGAGCCAAAGGCAGAAGCTTAAGCACTGAGTCACCCAGGTGCCCGGAGCTACTCTCCTGGCCACAGAATTTTTGAAAACTTTGTAGAAAAATGTCCCAGTACTGCCCCCGAGAGAATCTCAGAGGTACATTTTCACCCCATGTAGTCTAAGAACTATGAAGTGTGCAGGGTCTTTTAAGGACCTGTATGTAAAGTAATGCTCAAGATACCAGGGATGCTATTTGGGTGATCAAGGCAAACATTTCTCGGATTTTTTTCCCCTGAGATGACATCAGACAGAGACCTTGCATACATTCTATTTGGTGCAAATTTCTACCTGGTATCTAGACCATAACTACGTATCTGGTGAATGAAGAATAAAATTGCGCTGCTCATGGTTTAAGCATAACATATTCTCAGTATGGGAAGGAAAGAACAACGGCATTTGCCTTGGCACAGGAACTTCTTGAGAATAAAGTTTCATAGGTTTCTCATTGTCCCATATCTAGAAATAAAAATTCATTCACAGCAGCATGAATTCACAGAATCTAGAACTTCAGAGGTTCTTCATGCTTCTCAAATGTTAATGGGCATGGAACCGCCTGGGCATGTAGAATTGATTCTGGTGCAGTGGGTCTGGGTGGGGATCCAGATTTCATTTTTCTAACAGTCTTGTGATGCCAATGTTGCTGCTCTTCCAGTCCTCTCTTACGGGCTTATAGATAATGATGGAGCCAGACTAGGATTTAGAATGAGTAACACCAAGCAGCCAATGGCTTAAGAAAATTTTAGAGGTGGCATTAGGAAGACTGAATCACCTTCATTAAAGAAAGAAGGTATTTCCACAAGGACATGACACTAGCAAATTTTACTCTCTCCAGGTTATCTAAATCCTAGAGGAAAATAAGAGATAAAATACTATCCATAAACACCAAAGTGCTATTTTTAAGGAGTAAAGATTCTTCTATTGTTATTAAACCTATGATAGTAACTTCTTTGTTCTTCCCAAAAGTTTCTAGAGCTTTCCTTAAGATATTTTGGTAATAAAGGTACTGCTTATTATGGTACTAATTACTGCTTATTATGGTGTTAGTTTACTGTATTAGTAGACAGCCTGATTAGTTACATTATTTTAATTATTTAAAATATAGTACTGCTAAAAAAAAAATATAGTACTGCTTTTTAGCGGTAATTATCATCATTGGCACTTCATTGTATTTTAAAACATCATTTTTTTAAAAGACTTTCTTTATTTATTTGTCAGAGAGAGAGAGCGAGCACAAGCAGACAGAGTGTCAGGCAGAGGCAGAGAAAGAAGCAGGCTCCCTGCCAAGCAAGGAGCCCCACACAGGACTAGATCCCTGGACCCTGGGATCATGACCTGAGGCAAAGGCAGCAGCCCAACCAACTGAGCCACCCAGGCGTCCCTAAACATCATTGTTTTTTAATGATAGTATTTACCTATGCCAAATGCCTTTTTTTTTTTTAAACATCAAATGCTTGTGTCACTTCCAAACTAGACTGACTGGCAGTGTGTTTCTGCAGTGTCTAGCATAAATGCCTTCAGATGTGCTGTTTATTTTCTCTTTTATTTTTAAAGAGTTTGCATCTTTAACAACCCTAATTTATTGAAAGATAATTCCCAGTGGTGCAGTCAGCATTCATTATTAATGTTTTCTAGTCTAAGGCAGATGGAGTTGTGTAAAGTTAAACATGTGATTAGCACAATCTATCCGCTTTTGCTCTAGCTGATATGCCAACCTAAAACCAACGCACCTACCACAAATATTCTCTTTATAAGGAGAATGACCTATAATTCTCTGAAAACTCAATCATATGGATTTTCCTTAAGGAAACACACTTGGTGCTTAGATGAAATAAAGTTGCTCTATTTTCATGGCAACTGGTACTGAAATTTTTCCAAGCATCTTCCTTTAATTTTGAGAAATGTGGGCAAAAGTGTGTCCATCTTGAGATAACTGGCATATATAACACTTTAAGCTGATATTGAAGAGCTTTATAGGGAAGTTACCTGGCCAGGTGTGCCCTGGAAGTCTGCCCCTTTAAGATTCCTCCCACTTCACAGACGAACTAACCAAACCAGAGACAAAGGCTGAGGTAGCAGCCTCAGCTCCCAAAACCACAGGACTCATACAAACTTATCCACACCCATGTCCTTCCCTATTTGTTTAGTGACCAAGCCCTGTACGTATTTCCTCCTCCTACTTTTCCATGAATTTGGGCCTTGGCACCTTGTTCTACTGGATCCCCTGCCTTGTAACCTATCTTTCTTTGAAGAGCTTGTGCCTTTTTTCCAGGCTTGTATATTGTCTGTCATTTGACAAGTCTGCAAGGCCTGGTGAGCTACACTCTGGACAGCCAGCAATGGTCTCCTCCTTTTTCTGAGAGGGTCCAGGGGAGGACACCAAGAAGAAGCCCAAAATGAGGGTACAGGATTCACAACTGAGTTCAGAGGCATTTACTCTAAAATGAAATAGCAATGCACAAGGCAAATGGTTTATTTCATATGTTGGTTGGGGTAGATCTAAAATTCATGCAGTGAGGTGTGCAAAGCACCTCACTCCAGTGTGATGAACTTTAACATATGTATACCCCTGTGTAGTCATCATCCAGACTGAGATATAGAATATTCCCTTGTTTCTTTGTTGTTCCCTTGTTTCTTTTCAGCCAACTCCCCATTAAAGCTAACCATTTGGGGCATGGAGATGGGCTCCGTATTCAGTGCGGAGTCTGCTTGAGATTGTCTCTCCCTCTCCTTCTGCCTCTCCCATTCATGCTCTCTCTCTCTCTCTAAAATAAATAAATCTTCAAAGCTAACCACTTTATTGACTTCCATCACCAACAGTTTCTCCTTAAAAGCTAAGTTCGTATAACTCGCCTAGTTGTTTTTGTGCTCACAGCACCAAGTAAAATGTCACAACATTCTTTGTCATTCACAATAAATTTAGCTTATTATAATAAGCAATATTTAAGTAATAAATTATCTGCTTGATTCCAGCAAAACTGAAATTAAGAACTATACAGAGCCTTCCACTAATTTATTGTACCATAAGAATTGCATTTTTGGATCATACAAATAGATGAAGACCTTGGAGCCAGTTGGACTTGAGAACTTAGAAAATTCTGGATTTGAAAAGACATTAAAAGAGCATATGCTGTATGTTATATACTATCTGCAGTGGGATCTAGGGCAGCATGCCTCATAAAAACATCAGTAATTATTAAAGTATAATATACAAATATGTAAGAAAGTAATATAAATACAAATATTTACATTATATTGGGGAAGTAGAGGCCATAAATAGCTTTGTGACAACTCTTATTTGCCAGCAACTAAATTCTGTCACCACCAAAATTACAAATAAAATCCTTTGGATTTGAAATTATGGATAAGAGTTTGTAGACTTGTAGGTAATACATTACTTAAGGAAATTTTCTACATAATTCAAGCCTTGCTTTCATAGTATGTCCTCCACAGAGCTTTCAGGTAATCCAAGTATAAGAAGTGGTTGCTTCTTTTGAACTACTACAGCATTGTGAGCTTATTTTTCACCTATTCCCTTAAATTTTTTTTATAATGAAATGTTCAATTATACAAAAAGTGGAGAATATAGTATAATAAACTCCCTTAAAGATATCATCCAACTTCAATAATAGCATTTTACCAATCTTGTTTCATCAATCCCCATTTTTTTCCCTAGAATAATTTTTAAAAAGATTTATCCATTTATTTTAGAGACAGAGGGAGAGAGATTGAGAGAGAGAGGCAGTGAGTGGCAGGGTGGGGGCAGAGGGAGAGGAGGAGAGAAACTTTAGCAGACCCCGTGCCGAACCTGGAGCCCAATGCAGGGCTACATCCCAGGACTCTTAGGTCACAACTTGAGTCGAAACCAAGAGTCGGCCACTTAACTGACTGAGCCACAAAGGCAGCCTTCCCTAAAATAATTTAAAACAAACCCGAGATATCATGATCCTGTCACATCACCTGTAAATACTGAACAACTCATTGCTTATTATACTTACATGAGTAAATGTTCTGTCTCCATATTATAATGTAGACTCTGCAAGGGCGAGCATTGTCTCTTTTTCATTCTTGTTTCCCAATGAGCTCTTCTCAGGAGGAAATGCTACACAAAAACATGAATTAGATTCTTGGTCAATGCATGGCATCAGACAATGGTTTTTAAACTTGAGTGTGTATCCCGAGGAACTGGAGGGTTTGTCAAAACAGTGCTGGAGCCCAACCCAGAATTCCTGATTCGGAGGGTCTGGGGTGGGGCCCAAGGAGTCATCTTTCCTAACAAGTTCCCAGGTGGTGGTGGTGATGATGATGATAATCTAGAATCACACTCTGAGAACTCCTTCACTGGAACAAGGAAGATGTTGACATTTCTAAACCTGCCTATTAATTAATCAAACATTAATCATATGTGAGGGCTTGAAAGGAATACAGGGAGAAATAATTTTTTATAATATTTATAAGCCCCTACTCTCATGGAGCTTTTACTATAAAAGTAATTAAAAAAGAAATACAGGAGAATTATTAAGAAACAGGTGCTGGAGTCCCGTATCAGAAGATTTTTATTTAAGTAGTTATAGAATAGGCTTTTTTTTTTAATTGTTCCCAGGTAATTCCAATGTGTATTTACATACTATCACACCAGACTTTACTAAAAAGGTGAGATTAGAATTCCTTGAGTTATTAAAAAAAAAAAGAATTCCTTGAGTTATGAAGATTTTATAAGTGAGAAGGGTCTTAAGTGAGAAGGGCCTTCCCACTTCCTGGGTTGGGGGTGGGGGTTGCATAGCTCCAAATGCTTTTTCTGGTCTTTCTAAGACATTGACCTACACATAAAAATATTAAAAAATATTCAGAGTTTGTACAACATAGTTTGTATCCTTTTTTCTTGGATGAATCAACCTCTAAATCCTCACCTCAGATTTCTCATATGTAAAATGGGAATAATAATTATACCTACATCATAGTATTATTAAGACAATTAAGTGATCTTAGTATATACATAAGGAACAATGCTTAGAACAATGTTAGGCAAATAAGTGCTCAATGAATGCTAATTATTATTTATTGAACATCATCTATATGCCAGGCAGGGAACCAGAGTGAGAATACTTGGCATTTGTATTCCTTTGACTTTACAAAGCTTTTTGTATATTTTTGAAGTCTTTTTTTTTTTAAGATTTTATTTATTTATTTGAGAGAGATACACATTGTGAGAGGGAGCAGGAGAGGGAGAAGAGAGAGAAACAGGCTCCCCGCTGAGTAGGGAGCCCAATGTGGGACTTGATCCGGGTACCCTGAGATCATGACCTGAGCCAAAGGCAGACGCTTAACAACTCAGCCACCCAAGCACTCAGGCACCCTAAAGCTGTTGTATATTTTTTATCACACTTCCTCCTTACAGTGACCTTTGCAATAGGTAGAGAAAGTTTAATAGCACCTACCTGACAGGAGAAAACTGTTGAGTGACTTTTTAAAAGAGTGCAAGAGGGGCGCCTGGGTGGCTCAGTGGGTTAAAGCCTCTGCCTTTGGCTCAGGTCATGGTCTCAGGGTCCTGGGATCGAGCCCCATATCGGGCTCTCTGCTCAGCAGGGAGCCTGCTTCACCCTCTCTCTCTGCCTGCTTGTGATCTCTCTTTCTCTCTCTCTCTGTGAAATAAATAAATAAAAAACCTTTAAAAAAAAAAAATTTAAAAGAGTGCAAGAGTACTTCAACTCCAGCGTTTCAAACTCCCAAAGTGTGCTCTTTCCTTCAGTATAAATAAGGAAGCAAACTAACAAAAAACAAAAACAAAAGCCAAAAACTGTTGAAGAACCGAGGCCTTTGTTCAGGTAATTTGCACACATACCCCACTATACCTATGTCCACAGGAATCCCAACAATCTTCCTTCTAACATTCCCAGGTTATCCATAAGGGGGGCATTTAATTGGTGGATAATAGGTACTCTGCTTGGAGTTACATTTCTTTTCTTTCCTTTTTTTTCTTTTTTAGAGATTTACTTATTTATTTGAGAGAGTGTAGAAAGAAAGAGAGCATGAGCTGGAAGGAGGGGTAGAGGGACAGGGAAAAGCAGACTCCGCACTGAGCAGGGAACCCAAGGACATGGGGCTGGATCCCAGGAGCCTGGAATCATGACCTGAGCCTAGGGCAGGCAAATGCTTAACTGGCTGAGCCGTCCAGGCACCCCTGGAGCTACATTTCTTATTCAGCTATATTTCTAGTCAAGGATTGTCCAGTAACTCCGTCTACTGGAGAGAACCCTCCCTTCAGGAAAAGGTCATTCATTCTCTTAAGGAACATCCAGAAAATGGAAAACCTAAAACTAGACAAGTTTTAACAAGAAAGTTCTCTTCTTCAACACACACATATAAAATGGAAAAGTTAATATAGCAATTAACATGTTCTTTCTTGGTGACATCTTACGTATATTATATTCTTGGTCTGGACAATTCAAGAGTAGGAAAACAAATGTCATTGGAAAACATGAGTAATCATTAATAGAGACGTAAAGCCTACAACCTCCCAAGGTTTCCTCTACTGGTTTTCACAGGCGAGAACTGCAGTGAAGGATATAGCTCCTGGGTTAGATGATGTGGCCGTTACTCTGAAACTGGTGGTAAATTTTCCATATGACTGAAAACAAATGTGTGGAAAACCTATTATTATCTTTACTATTGCTGCTGCTACTACTGCTTTAGGTTTGCTAACCTCCATTTGAGTTATGAGCTATTCTAAAGAAAGAAGTATAGACTAAGATATTATGGCAGGGAACAAGATTTTTGTGCATTTTAACAGTACTCGTTAAGAATTATATTTCGCCCCAAACAACAGAAAACCTTTTGAGTTGATGTATACAGAGGCTTATTTCACAAAATAAGAAATTTAAGGCTAGGAACCAAGGCTGAATGTGGCTCAATAATACTATCAGAGATCCAAGTTCTTTAATTCTGCCAATATCCTTAGAGTGTAAGCATTCATCTATTTGCTTGTCATCTTATGGTCCAATGATGGGTGCCATTTCATCAAACTTTTCTGGCAAAAAGTGGAATGAAGCAAAAAACCAAAGGCACATGCTGAGCCTATTTTTAAAGCTTTTCCAAAAGTTCCACCCAGCAGCTTCCATGAATGTGACTTTATCAGGATCCTCTTGGACTAGCACTGCCCAACTGAAATTTAATGCAAACCACAAATGGGAGCTACATTTGCAATTTTACATTTTCTAGTACCCATGTTAAAAAAAAAAGTCAAAAAGAGAGGAAATTAATTTCAGTAACATATTTCATTTAACTGAAAATATTCAAAAAATTTTTTGACATATGATCAATACTTAAAAAATCAAATCAAGGGGCGCCTGGGTGGCTCAGTGGGTTAAAGCCTCTGCCTCCGGCTCAGGTCATGATCTCAGGGATCAGGCTCTCTGCTCAGGGGGGAGCCTGCTTCCCCGGCTCTCTCTGCCTGCGTCTCTGCTACTTGTGATCTCTCTCTTTCTGTCGAATAAATAAAAAATCTTTATAAAAAATAAATAAAAATCAAATCAAGGTACACATTTTACATTCTTTTTTTATATTGTTTTCATACTCAGTGTGTATCTCAATTTTTTTTTTATAAAGATTTTTTTTTTTTTTTTTTTTTTTATTAGAGAGCGAGAGACTGAGAATGAGAGGAGAGAAGGTCAGAGGGAGAAGCAGACTTCCCGCAGAGCCGGGAGTCCGATATGGGACTCGATCCCGGGACTCCGGGATCATGACCTGAGCCAAAGGCAGTTGCTCAACCAACTGAGCCACCCAGGCGCCCGTGTATCTCAATTTTGACTAGCCACCTTTCAAGTGCCCGATAGCCATATGGTACCGTCTTGGATAGGAAGCCTCAGCCCAATCACCAAAGTGACTCAGGAGGATACACAAATTGGGGTGGGCCAGCCAAGCAGCAGTGTTTGCCTTCTTGACAGTAACAAATATTTCATTTAAGGAATGAAATGACCTCAATTTAACCAAAATCAGTCCCATCTATGATAGCTTTCTACAACCCTTCAGACCAGGGTTATTCAAACGTAGGACAAACTGGCTTTCAAAGACAAAACAATTTTACCTCTCCTAATGAAACATTTATGACACTTGTACTTTTTGAAGTTTCCCTCATTCAGTTTGATGTTCTTGACAATTTCTGGCAAGCAGGGTTATTTTAGGTGATGCTTATTTACAGTCCTTTACTGTGGTGGTGACGATAGCAGCCATACCTATCATTTATCATCTAACTACAGTGTTCCCAAACACGCTCACCCTTTGATGCTCACAGCCACCTGGTTTCTCCAGATTTCATGTAATTGTCAGCGTTTAGGAAGGGACAACACACTTTTCTCTACTTCCACTCAATTTTCTCTACATTTCCATTACTTTCAGTTTTCTTATTCCATCTTTTTTGACTCTTTTTGTATCCTTTACATCTTCACCTTAAAATTATCATTACCAGGGACGCCTGGCTGACTCAGTCTGTGGAGCACGCAACTCTTGATCTAAGGGGTTGTAAGTTTGAGCCCCACTTTGGATGTAGAGATTACTTAAAAGTAAAATCTTAAAAAAATAATAAAATCATCATTACCATACTTTAAAAGTGCACAAACTAATGTACAGCAAAGAATTTTTGGTGAAAAGATTTTTCTGAAAAAAGAATTTAGAAAACTCTTCCAATGCCATAACCGTGAGTGGGTCAAGGGGTACAAAGTACAGTCCCTGCTGCTTTCAAGATGACAATTTAGTGTTCCAGTGCTTATCTGAGAGAGGACATCGAACATCTATTTATGGTGACTGTGATGATAGAGATTAGTAAATTCCCTGCAGGCCAGTAACCGTGCCAGCAGGCGTGGAGAGTGGCAAAGAATTCTGCAGAAGATCGAGGCCTAGAGACGCAAACAAAAACGGCTCAGAAAAAGAAAGCATTCTTTAAGTGCAGAGGCCTGACATTTCCTGGTCCCCCCTCTTCTGCTCCTCCAGCCACCTGACCCGTATCCGGCTCCTAATGGCTCTTAGTCTCTCCTTCATCTTCTGCCTGCCTCCGCTGGCTGTCCCTAACGGACCCCAACTCCCAGCCTTCCTCTCGCCTCCCGGGGCTGCGAGACTGGTACCCGCGGATTTCTCCCCTGGCCCGCCCGCGCCTGCGCAGAGCCTCTTCTCGCGCGAACGCGCTGCCCTCCCCTTCGAGTACCCCGGCAACCAGGGGGATGCGGAGTCCGCCGTAAACCAGTCTTTGCTCCTTTCGTGGAACAACGGGCGTCACCTGGGTCTCCGGACTCCTTCAACTCTACACGACCCCTCTCGCATTCCTCGAGATCACGTCCCCACCAGTGTGCGCACGGCCTCAAAACAGTAACCTCAAAGAACCAGATCAGGGAAGGTCCTGGGGGGAAGGAACCCGGGCGCGCCGGCTGCGAAGTGGCGGCCGGAGCCCCGCCCCCGGGCCGGCTTTCTGCCTCCGCATTGGTCCGCGCGCCCGTCAGTCTCCGTCGGGCCGCGCCGGCCCGCCCCCCTGGCTCACTACGCCGCCTGCCTGGCTACCTTGCCGCCCATGTCTGTTGGAACCTGAGCTAGCGTCGGCTCCGCGAAGCTCAGGGAAGAGCGGGGCGGGACTCCGCCGCAGCCGAGCATCGCCTGTGTGGGCGGCAGGGCCGCGGCCACTCCGCCGGCAGCACCACCTGTCGCGGGGCGAGACTTCGGGTAAGGCTCCGCGCAGCACGCGGTTGCTGGCGGCCTGGCGTGGCGGGGCCGGGGCGGGAGCTCTGGGAGGGGAGCGGGGGCCGGCCTCCTCCGCCAGGTCGGCCGAGCGGATTGCGGACCCGCCGCCGGCTTTCGCGCGGGCGGCCGGCACAGACCCGCTTGGCGGATGGGCGGGGCGAGGCGAAGGGAAGCGGCTCCCTGAGCCTGGGCTGAGGGCGGGGGAGCGGTCAGGTCGCAGTGGTCCCCAATACGAGCGTCCGCGGCTCTTTCCCGGGCACGGTCTTGGGGCGCGACTTTTCCGTTTCTCGACTCGCTCGTCCCAGGGTGGTGCCCTTCTCGCCCCAGGAAGCGGTCCTGTCGCTCCCTCCTGCGCCCTTTAAAGACCGATTTTGTGGCTTGACACCTTTTATCAGATCTCCTTCTACAGGGATGAATTATTGACAGGAATTAGGCTGTGTGTGTGTGTGTGTGTGTGTGTGTGAGTGTGTGCATTCGTTTGTTCGTCTCTCGCTTTAAAGGAAGTTTGCTACAAGCCAGAAAGTTCTACGATGGGAACAGTTCTGTCCATTCATGTGAAATGGCATAAAAAGACCAGACTGGCAAGTTGTTTCTTTGACAGTGGTGATGACCACCTCTCTTTGTGAGGTGGTGTTACATTTGTAGTCCTGGAATTGACTTCTTTCGTGGTTACAAAGACAATTTTAGAAAACATGTTGCCTTTTGATGAGAAGCATAATCAAAATAATACATCTTAACAGGAGTGCTTCCTTACAAAATGCATTATCTCCTTATCTGTTTGATTCATTTTCCTAATGCTTGTGGCAGTCACTTCTAAGCAGAATAGTTAATAGCACTGTTATTTCTTTTAGTGTTGCAATTGGTAACAATAGAAGCACGTTTTAATTGTCAGTTATGGGCCTGACATTGTTCTGTACATGAATCATCTCAAAATAACTCTTTGAGGTTGGTACTGTTATTTCCACCTAACAAATGAAGAAACTAAAGTTTAAGAAGGTTAAGTAACTTGTGCAAGATCACAGATTTTAGGTGGCCAAGTCTGGATTTGAATTCAGGCAATTTAACATAATGGCTCCAGCCCCCTCTTAACCCTGTTTCTCCTTAAGCATTGTTCATGTTATTAACGTAATTGCAATGCTGTACACATTAATTTTACTCTTAATCTTTACTCCTGAATTTATTCTTTAGTTTCCAGGCATTCTGGAAGTTAGAGAAGAAAGGGTTGCCCGTACTTTCTCCTCCCCACCTTCCCCCATGTGTGTATTTGTATGTGTATATATACACACATCCCACACACTGACAAAATATAGATAAATATATAATCTATTGTGTAACTACTAACACTAAGTTACATGATACTATGTTACATGGTTTGCAGAAATACAGAAAAAAAACAGCTTAACTCTTGTCTCCTAATGTTGGACCTTTAATTAGCTTTGAACTTTGATTTGCAATCTGTGTTTGACTCTCTTATGGTAGTTATAAAGATTTAATTAAAAGTTAAGCATAGAGCCCAGGTATGCTGACAGAACTTTTATCATGTATTAAGGAAATGATGGGCTGTGCTTTTGTAGAAGTTCTTCATTCTCTTGAGCATTACATATACTCTTGCTCAGTACCTACTCCTGAGAAAGAACTCCTTACAGGTTTCAGCCTTACAGGGCATTTATGTATAATGTTTTTGTTTTTTAAAATACACTTGTTATAGAAACACATCAAAAATTCATAAAAGAAAAACTAATTTACCATTTGAGAATTTCTTTTGCAAATTAACTCCTATAAGCTGCTCATGCATAACTTGTATTTAGTTTCCTATAAAAATAAGGTATTCTTAACTATATTAAATTTTATATTAAGTTAAACTAAAATAAATTCTAATTTATGTTGGTGAATTTTTGACAAACTTAGTCATATTTCATTTATTTTATTTTTTAAGTAGGATCCACACCCAACTTGGGGCTTGAACTCATGACCCTTAAGATGGAAACCTGAGCTAAAATCAAGCGTCAGACACCCGACAAAGCCACTCAGGCACCCCAAATTTAGTCATATTTTAAAACATAAATAATAACTGAAACCTATAGTTGCTTACTGAGGATCAATTTTACAAGAAGGACAAAATTCATACTATCAAAATCACTCTACATTTGATTTTCTAAAAATCTATTTTATAAAAAGTTAACTTTTATTTTAAAGTCACTGTTTTGTTTATATGGCTTTATATTTCCTTTGATCAATATGTACAAATTTCAAAAGAAATGAAAAATACTATATTGATTCTGTAGATGTTGTTCAGAATGACATTCGATGTTGCCTGGATCTGTATACCATCCAAATTCTCATTATTGACCTAGAGATTTAATTTGAAATAGGTTAAATAAGTGCTAACCATGACTATCCTTATAGCCTCCTAATAAGGATTTCACAGTAGAAGATGTTGATGCAGAAACTAACAGGCATTCAGAAGACATCTTCCAACCACCATAGTCTGTTACTACTACTAATAGTGCTTAGAGAACTAACATTATAGAGCACTTAGAGGGCACTGTGATAAGCATCTTACATGGATTATCTAATTTAAATCTTAAAATGGCACTGTTTAGTAGGTCCTGTTGTTTATCATCCCCATTTGAGTGATGAGAAAATGGCAACAGACTTATTCAAAATCAGAGTTAGCATTGGCCAAACCAGGATTTAAATCCAATAGTTTGATTCCAGAGCTTGCCTTTGACTACTTTTCTAAACTGCCTGGAGATGGATTTTATTGAATAAACTTTCATGTCAAGTAGTCAGGCTCTTTATGATGATGATTAAGCTCTTAATTGCCTGATACTTCATAAATATCATCCTTACTACACACAGCTCTGCAAAATAGAGTTCTCCCTCCCCTGTTTCATTGATGAGAGAAGTGAGACTTCTAAGGCAGTCCCCAGACTTTTGGACTTGATGGGCAGGTGTGTTGAGGGCGACAATTGGAACCAGACATAGACTGCCAACTTTTAATTCTATCAAGGTTAAGGACCCTTTTAAGAACTACTGCAATCCACCATCACCATCTTTTCATAAAAGAAAAGACATTTTTATCACCAAAAAGATAGGAAGATCATAATTAGAATAGGAAAACAAAAAGAATAAATTTTGTTTTATGAATGACTGTGTTGCATTGTTCCAGTTTTTCTCATTTGGCCACACAGCAGCGAAAAATGTGTTTCAGGCTAACACCAATTCAGAAACCGTTTGGGAATGCCCGGGTGACACAACTGAATCCAAAGTAGTGATGAGCTGAGCCCAGATTCAGACTCCAGTCGGACCGCAGAGCTTGTGCTTGTTGCACCCAGTCACGACCTCTAATTTCTGTTTCCCTCACAGTGACCTCTTTTAACCTCAAGTAGGGGGCCAGGGAGAGTCGTCTCTAGCAGCCAGTGGCCTAGCAATTCCTGTCCCAGTCCAGCTTGTAAACACCAGAGAGTAAGTTCCTGGGCAAGGCCATGTGAATGACACACCAGAGGGAGAAACCAGAGGCAGATCTCAGTATTCCAGAAACTGTTAAGGGAGCAAGCAGCTTGAGTTTATGTGTTAATTAAAAATTAGAAACCTTGGGGCGCTTGGGTGGCTCAGTGGGTTAAGCCTGTGCCTTCAGCTCAGGTCATGATCTCAGGGTCCTGGGATCGAGCCCCACATTGGGCTCTCTGCTCAGCGGGGAGCCTGCTTCCCCCTCTCTCTCTGCCTGCCTCTCTGCCTACTTGTGATCTCTCTCCTTCTGTGTCAAATAAAGAAAAAAGTCTTTAGACAAAAATTAGAACCTTGCCTTTTGGTTCCTGTTTTTACTTTACCCATTCTTAGAGTTCTCCTTCCATCCCACCTGCATAATCGTAACATTTTATCTTGTTGCCTCTCATTGTTCTACTGGTATTTAAGCCTCCCTGTCTATCTCTTAGTCCTTGGTTCGGGTTTTGGCAAATTTTTTTTCCTTAATTTTTTTTTTAACTTATGATCACTGTTTTCAAGATATGATCACTGTTTTCAAGACACTATTAAAATTACCTTTGTATTTTATTTTACTCTCTATCACTTACTAATAAAGCAATTTTAGTGATAAAGCATTCTGTAATTATAATACTTCTTTGCATATAGTCTCATTTGATCATCATAATTAGCTATAAGGTAGATTTGACAAGTCGTGTTATCTTTATTTTACAGACTAAATTCAATATTGGATAGAGGCAAAACTTTAACCAGGAGTTGAAAATAGATTTCATGTGTTAGAATGCTGCTCTTAACTACTAAAAGGAAAAACTTTAATTTTCCTTGCAGTCTCATTTCTTCTGGCCACTAAATGTGGGATTTTTTTTTCCCCCCACACCCAGCAATTCTCCAAGTCTCAGCAGATGCTGACTGGATTTGCTTTAATGTAACTTAATTCGGACACTGTCCATATGGAGATAGCTTCAGATCCCAAAGGTTAAGGGCTCACTCCCCAAAGACTGCCCCTACTTGAGATGCCAATCGCAAGTCCCAGGTTGTGACCCATACTTCTGACCAACACTCTATTTAAATTGAGGCTTCCCACAACTCCCTCTGTTTCGATGATTTGCTATAATGGCACACAGACTTACTTACAGTTGCTGCTTTATTATAAAAGGATACAACTCAGGAATAGATAGAAGGGATACATAGAACTAGGTATCGATGGGTGTGGGGTGGTGGGGAGACATAGAGCTTACTTGTCCTACCTGAATGTGCCATCCCTCAGCACCTAGATGTGTTCACCAACATGAAAGCTCACCAGATCTCCTTGTTAAGGAGTCTTCAGCCCCTGCCCACTTCCCTTTCTGGAGGTTCTGGAGTGAGGCAGAAAATTCCTACTCTCTAATCACTTGGTGTTTCTGGTGACCAGCTCTATCTGAGGCCTTGCCACGGTCAACCCTAGGTCACCTCATTAGCATAAACTCAAGTGTGATCAAAAGTGGCTTCTTATGAATAACAAAAAATACTCCTATCATTCAGGAAATTCCAAGGATTTTTAGGAGCTCTGTTCCAGAAACTGGGGACAAAAACCAAATATATTTCTTTTTTTTTTTTAAGATTTTATTTATTTATTCATTAAGGGGGGAGCAGAGGGAGAGCGAGAGGCAGTGAATATCAAGCAGACTTCGCACTGGAGCCTGACTTGGGGCTTGACCTCAGGATCCTGAGATCATGACCTGAGTGGAAATCAAGAGTCAGACATTTAACTGACTGAGCCTCCCAAATATATTTCTTATTATACTGCAAGTACTGATTAGAAAATGGAATTTTTTTCAGATTGTCTCCGATTAAAGTAAAAAGTATTCCATACTGTATCTTAGATTTGCCTACCTCACCACTATGCTGGAATACTAATCCAGTCTTTTGGTACCAAAGTTTTAATTTTGACAAATAGTGCTGTCTCTCCTTGAAGCAACCACACAAACACATAATCAATGCTACCATTTCAAGCTTTTTGAAATTTATTTTGAAATGATTTGAAAGGCTTTGGTTGCATACATCATACTTCTTGGCCCCTTAATACTTCACTGTGTTTTCAGAACAAGGATATCTCTTCCCTATGGTTATCAAATACAGAAAAATTAAAATTTTACAGTACTTTTATTTAAGCTACAGTGTATCTTCCAGTTTTGCCAGTTGTCCCAATAAGTGTCCTTGATAGCATTTATTTTTTATTCAGGTTTTTCATTTAGTTGTCATATGTTCAGTCTTTAAATTGCAGTAGTTCCTTAGTGTTTGTCTTTCACTAACTTTAAAGTGACCCAATTATTTTGTTGTATATCTCTCATAATTCTTTTGTATTATTATTATTGAAATATATTTGGCATATGATATTGTATAAATTTACGGTATATAACATTAATTTGGTATATTTTTATATTATAATATGATTGCCATTGTAGTGTTGTCACCTCTCATGTTATATAATTATATAATCAAACACTTTTAGTGTTTGAACAATTAAGATCTAGTCTCTTAGAAAGTTTGACAATTATAATACAATATTGTTGTCTATATTTACTATACTATACATTAGATCTTTAGGAGTTATTATTTCTTAGGACTCTCACTGCACGCTAGTACTTTTAAACATCTATCCTGTCCTCCCACCCCCAGTTCCTCTCTCATGATTCTTGATATCCTTATAATCTATAGATTCTTTGTTTTTGGGGACACATTTATGCACCACGTTTATATGAAATGTCTAGAATAGGTAAATCTGTAACAGCAGAAAGCAGGTTGGTGGTTGCAGGCCCTGAAGGAGGAGGAAGAAGTGTTTAGTGAGGTAGTGTTTCCTTCTGGGATGGTGAAGATGTTTTGGAACTAGGTAGAGGTGTGTCGCAGAACAGGATGGATTTTCTAAATCCCTCACTTTAAAATGGCAAGTTTTGTTATGTGACTTCACTTCCATAAAAATTAACTTAAGAAATAATCCCACTATAATGGTTTGCTGCACCCCATATAAAAACCTTGATTTCTAAGCAAATAAAAATTCCAGTAAAAAACTTATTGTGGGATAATTGCAATGATTTGGAATGATTAAGATAAATGGGCTTTGCTAATTGATTTTGGGTGGAAGAACTGATATTCAGAAGAATCTGTTATATTCTCATTTTAAATATTTAGTGTATAATGTATTATGTAGGGTTTTCCATTTTGAAAAATTCCCATGTGTTTGTGATGGTCATGAAAGGGCAAAAACATGTTTTCTAGCAAATTTGCATATTTTAAAATATTAAATAACAGGGTTTTTTTAAAGATTTTATTTATTTATTTGACAGAGAGAGATCACAAGTAGGCAGAGAGGCAGGCAGAGGGAGAGGGGGAAGCAGGCTCTCTGCCCAGCAGAGAGCCTAATGTGGGGCTTGATCCCAGGACTCTGAGATCATGACCTGAGCCGAAGGCAGAGGCTTAACCCACTGAGCCACCCAGGTGCCCCTAAATAACAGGTTTTTTGAATAAAAAATGTTTAGCACATTACATTTAAACACTGACTATATTAGTACATTAAAATTCTACAACTAGATTAAGAGTCGAATGAAAAGCTCCTCTTCCTCTGAATGTTTATGCTCCAGGCTTTCCTGTTACTACTTTTCCACCTTCAACCTAAACTCCCTAAGCATGGACTTTGTTTACTAGATGTTACCTTGTTTCTTAATTGCTGGATTTCTTTCTTTCTCTCATAATGAGGAGATACACGCCTTGCCACACTTGTGGCTTAGCAAAAGAATAAGAGTTTAGCACACTGTAGTATACAGTATATACAAAATAGCAATGATTATTAACCAGGGACTTAGAGTATTATTAGGAAAAGTCAGTCATCTTCACCCAATTACTTTTTTACAGTGGTTACAACCTATAGAAACATAAATGTACTTTGATAAAGCTTTTTCAAGTGTGGAAAATTAAGCTTTCTATATCTGCTTTTAAAAACTGATACTTGATGTGCATGCAGTTCTATAATATTTTTCTCATCTGTTATTTGCTGCTTTTTCCCCAGGTGAAAGGAAAGATGTTGTCCCGATTAAGAATAGTTGCAACTCCTTATACGCTAGCATGTCGTCATATGCACATAAAAGAAAAAGGCAAGACACTCATGTTGAACCCAAGAACAAACAAGGTTAGTAACATTAATACTCACATAATGTTTTCTCTCTTCCTGGTAAAGGTTCAATATATTTTAGACTGATAAAGTGAATTTTTTAAATTTTGTAGCTTTATACTAAAACTATTCAGAGATATTTGCTTTTTCTGCCTAATTTTCCACTTTTCTCCACATGGCAAGAATCATAGCTGCTTTATGGCTCCCAGTTTCACCACTGACAATTTCTAATTTTTTTAACATCTTAATTTAATTTTATTTTTTTCAGTGTTCCAAGATTCATTGTTTATGCACCACACCCAGTGCTCCATGCAATACATGCCCTCCTGAATACTCACCACCAGGCTCACCCACCCCCTCCCTTCCAAAACCCTCAGTTTGTTTCTCAGAGTCCACAGTCTCTCATGGTTCGTCTCCCCCTCCAATTCACTTTTCCTTTCCTTCTCCTAATGTCCTCCATGCTATTCCTTATGTTCCATAAATAAGTGAAACCATATGATAATTGACTTTCTCTGCTTGTCTTATTTCACTCAGCATAATCTCCTCCAGTCCCATCCATGTTGATAGAAAAGTTGGTCTTCATCCTTTCTGATGGCTGAGTAATATTGCATTGCATATATGGGCCACATCTTTATCCATTTGTCTATTGAAAGGCATCTTGGCTCTTTCCACAGTTTGGCGATTGTGGACATTGCTGCTATGAACATTGGGGCACATATGGCCCTTCTTTTCACTACACCTGTATCTTTGGGGTAAATACCCAGTAGTGCAATTGCAGGGTCATAGGGTAGCTCTATTTTTAATTTTTTGAGTAATCTCCATACTGTTTTCCAAAGTGGTTGCACCAACTTGCATTCCCACCAACAGTGTAAGAGGGTTCCCCTTTCTCCACATCCTCTCCAACACTTGTTGTTTCCTGTCCTGTTGATTTTGGCCCTTCTAACTGATGTAAGATGGTATCTCAATGCACCACTGACAACTTTTACCACCAGAAAAAGATTGACTTTGTTTCCTAGTTTCAGCTCAAAAATATCCCTAGAATAGCTGTCTGGCCAGAACTTTTGGCCAGTGTTGGATATTTAGATTTACCCAGCTCAAATCCAATTGAGCCCTTGGAATATGGGGTTAAAATTGTAAAATGAAATATTGTCTAATGTCCGCACCTCCACCCAGAGGTACATTATTGCACACAAGTGCTTTAGCCCATTGATCTCATGGTACTGCTTCAAAGTGGAGAGACTTCTGACTCCCTCTTTATACTCTTGGGGTAGAAGTGATGGGCATTATTGATATCTGGTCTTGCCTTTACTCCATGTCCAACCTGTGTTCAGTGGGCAATTCCCTTTCTATTTTCTGGTGGTGATATTAATTAGTAAGTACACATACTTCTAGAAAGAGATTTCTCACCAAAAGCTTGTAAGAGGATACAGTGATTTCATTGTAATAGGTGAAATTTACCTCTTGGGAATAATGCATTCAGATTTATTTTAAAACAATGGTCATCAGAAATTTGCCAATGCTATTTATTTCCCATGATGGGGGTTGAGGATAACTAATTGTACAGTATGATCTGTTTGAAGGATTTCAGGCCTACAAAAGGAAATTGACCAGGGGTCACCCAGAGTGCTTTATTTTTGCATTTTTGGTACCTTGGACAGAATGAGAATTCAGCAGGTAGTAGTGAATTAAATGAAGCTTAATGAGGGATATTTTAATGCTTTCTTGTTTTTGTCTCACTTCCTCAAATCTTGCTTGCTCTTCCAAGGTGCAACTCATTTAAAATCCATTTCTCCTGTAGAGCCTTTTCATACACCATAGACTGGAATAATCGCTCCCTTCTCTGAGACCCAATAGCAGATTTTGTCTTTCTGTTCCTATAGCAAGTAATCAATATCTGTTGCTGTGTGATTCCTTTCATGTTTTGTCATTGAAGTAATTGTTGGTATTTAGTTTTCATGAATTTATATTTCTTAACTATATTTCAGGTTCCTTTGGGGCAGGGACCATTTGAAATTTTCTATTTTTTACAATGCCATCGGTATAGTAAATATTTGCTAATTATGTTGGTCTTATTTTATTTTTATCCTTAAAGAAACTATTTAAAACATACTATGAGGGAATTGTGAGAAATTTATAAAGTAGTTTAAGTGGCAAATTAATTTTAAGGAGGAGGGTAGTCTAAAAAGCATTACAGTACTTCAGAAAAGATACTAAATCTAATTCTCTGGCCCTCTGAAATGTCTATGGTTGGATAGCATCTGTAAGGTTACCTCATTGAAAAATCATTTTTGGAAACCCCTTAAGAATCAGGAAGATTTTTTTGTTGTATATATTTAAGAAGAAACATAGACTAGGGATTCCTGATTTCAGGGTCATAAACTCCTTGAGGACTTAAAAAGAAATCAGGTTTGTGCTTCAAACATTGTAGGCTAAATGTTTTAAGAGTATGTGGCTGCTGTGATTAATAAAATAGTAATTTTAGACAGTATTGAATTCTTTTAAGATTGTGATCTTTTAAGATGTCTGTAATCACTGTCTACTAAAGGCAGACCTGTTACTATGTCTTTAAGGCTTTTTCGGTGTGGTAAATAGTGTACAGTTTACAGTTGTAACAATTTAAAAGTGTATAGGTCAGTGACATTAAATACATTCAGTGTGGTGCCTCCGTCACCTGAAATGGAAACTCAGACACCATTGCGCAGTCACTGCCCCCCACCCCCTTCTCAGCCCCTGGCAGCCACGGATCTATTTTCTCTTCCTATAGATTTGCTGATTCTAGTATGAATACGAAATTATGACATTTTTAAAAAGTCCTTATACTTTAAAGGATTGGACATTATCATGCAGGTTATAATCAGGAGTTTTGGTGTGCATTTGAATTTACTAGCCATGAAACTTTGGCTCTTTATTTAACCTCTCCAGACCTCAGTTTTCTCACTTAAATCATGTAGGTAATACGTTTTGAAGTGTTCAAAAGGCTGTGCATGTGGCAGATTGGATTTCCCCTTCTCTCCTCATGCCTATTTGGTAATCTTTTTAGATAACTTTTTGAACCTCAGCTCTGCATCCTGTCCTGTAGAAAGTGTGCACTTTCCAGTTGGTGCCTGGAGTTCTGGTTTTAAGGTTCTTAGTTCTGTGAGGGGTTTTGTTTGTTTTTATTTTAACTCCCCTGGCTAGACCTCTAATAGTAAGCTAATTCAAAATTTTCTTTTTATTTGTATAAGTAATAAAAATTACATTACAACTAATAAAAGAAAAATCACATCCCAGTATATCATGTTTTTATATTGCCAAAATCCCCTTAAAACTATATTTACTTTGAAGATCATAGGATACAATTTTATATGCCATTTTACTATTGGGAAGAGAAATAATCTCTATGATCCCTCATAAGCCTTCTATATATGGCTGCATCATAGTCTAGTAGGTAGATTTGGAATCATAGAGACTATGAAGAGATACCCAGCTCGACCCTTACAGGCTGTGTAACCTTCAGTGTAGATATAACCTCTTCAGATCCCAGTTTCTTCATCTAAATCGTTATGGAGGAAAAGGAAAATTGTAAAGCTACTTTAGGCACTGTAAATTCTATGAAAGTGTGAGTTACTCCCTTCAGGGGATGTTTTATATTTTGGTTAGCCACGATGCTATTGTTGAATATTGTTTTCAGTCTTGACACTATGAATCATTAGTTACTATTTAGCAGTTTTATAAGTAGATATTTGGTAACTTCCTAATTCCTGACAGTTTATTCTAACTATACTTGGAGGGAAACAAATAGAATGGGCTCTTTCTTTCTTCCCAGATTTCAATCCAAATCTAGTTAATAGATTTTTATCAGTATTGACTTATGTGAAGAAATTGGGTGTATCTGAAGGAAAATAGCTCAGCCAATAGGATCAGCCAAAGGAAACACACTTCCACTCAGTTCATTGGGAGGGCATTGCTGTGGCATAGATGAGAGAAGGGCAGACATGGTGAGGCAGGTGGCCTGGGGAGATGGAGGAGGAGGAAAAATGGACTGTTAAAGAACTGATCAAAGCGTTCCTTTGAAGCTAATGTCATCTTTGCAGGCTTGCTTCACTTGTTAATGCCAGGCTAGCAAATTTAAGGATTTGATCAATTACTAACATAAGTACTTACTACATAAAATTTTTAAATCATTTTAACTCCTGCATTATAAATAAAATGCTTTCTTTTTTAACTTTTTTTTTTTTTTAAGTGGGCTCCACGCCCAATGTGGGGCTTGAACTCATGACTCTGAGATCAAACCCAAGCTGAGATCAAGAGTTGGACACTTGGGGCACCTGAGGGGCTCAGTTGGTTAAGCATCTGACTCTTGATTTCGGCTCAGGTCATGAGGTGGAGCCCCAGATCAGGTTCCGCACTCAGCTTGGAGTCTGCTTGAGATTTTCTCTCTCCTTCTGTCCCTCCCCACTGCTAACTCCATCTCTCGCTCAATAAATAAATAAAATCTAAAGAGTTATACACCCAACTGACTGAGCTACCCAGGCACCCCAAATAAAACACTTTTGAGTGCCCCTTAAACCTGAATAGGAGATAGGCAGTGACACCTTGTGTAGCCAACTCATTTATCTTTGGTAGTAGGGTAGGTAAGGCACCTTTAAGTGAACTAATTAGTTCATTTAAATCTAAATTGTAGGGGTGCCTGGCTGGCTTATCATGTGACTCTTGATCTCAGGGTCATGAGTCCATGCCCTGCATTGGTGCTGAGATTACTTAAATAAATAAATGAATAATTTAAAAAAATAAATAAAGTTTAGCTTTTTCACTTTAGCCTTGTACTAGAGTGGGAAAAGGAAGTAAAGGTGACAGTTTGGGTTTTACCTCTTTTATATATCCCAGCCTTAAGTGAAACCTTATAAGGAGAAACATGAGTTGCAAAGATTTAGAGATTTCATTCTTCTCCCTTTCTCCTTTTCCAGTATAGCTAAAGGTTTGTTGATTTTGTACATCTATTCAGAGAACCAACTTTTGGGTTCACTGATTTATTTTTCCAGTTGTTTTTTCTGTTTTCTATTTCATTTATTTTTCACTCTAATCTTTTGTATTTCCTTCCTTCCTTTTTGCTTCCGGTTTAGTTTGCTCTTTCTCTCCCCCACTAGTTTCTTTTGTTTGTTTCTTTTTTTTTAAGATTTTTATTTATTTATTTTGAGAGAGAGAATGAGAGAGAGAGAGAGCGCATGAGCAAGGTGAAGGGCAGAGGGAGAAATAGACTCCCTGCTGAGCAGGGAGCCCGATGTGGGACTTGTTCCTGGGACTCCTGGATCATGACCTAAGCTGAAGGCAGACACTTAACTACTGAGCCACCCAGGTGCCCTACTCTGCTAGTTTCTTAAGGTGGAAGTTTAGATTATTGATTTGAGATCTTTCAACCTTTTTAACATGGGCATTTATACCTATAAATTTCCTAGTAGGCATTGCTTTCACCGCATCCCCATAAGTTTTGGTATGTGTGTTTTAATTCATCTCCAAGTATCTTCTAATTTCCTTTGTGATTTCTTCTTTGGTCAGTTGGTCATTTAGGAGTGTGTTGTTTGAAATCCACCTATTTGTGAATTCCCCAAATTTCTTTCTATTACTGATTTTTAATCTCATCGCATTATGGTTGGAGATCATATTTGGCTGATTTCAATCCTTTTAAATTTATTGAGACTTGTTTTACGGTTTAACACATGGTCTGCCCTGGGGAATATTCCATGGGCACTTGGTTTGAAGGATATGTCTCCTGCTGCCGTTGCATGAAGTGTGCCATACGTGTCTGTCAGGTCTAGTCGCTTTGTAGTGTTGCTCAGGTCTTCTGTTTCCTTCTGATTTTCTGTGTAGTTGTTTTCTACATTATTGGAAGTGAGGTGCAGAAGTCTCCAACTTGTCTTTCTTCCTTGGATTCTGTCAGTTTATGTTTCATGTATTCTGGGCCTTTTTCACAGATGCATATATATTTATAATTATTATATCTTTTTAGGGGATTGACCTTTTTTATCATTATAAAATGTCCTTCTCTACGAACAATGTGTATTTCACAATCTATTTTGTTTGTTATTATTTTACCCATTCCAGCTCTCTTTGGGTTACTGTTTACATGGTGTATCTTTTTCCATCCTTTTACTTTCTACCTAATTGTGTTTTGAATCAAACTATGTCTCCTGTAGACAGCATAAAATTGGATCGTGTTCTCCATCTTGCCAATCCATGCCTTTTTATTGTAGATTTAATCCATTTACATTATATAATGTCGATAAGATATAATTTATATCTGTCATTGTGCTGTTGGTTTTCTAAATGTCTTGTCTTTTTTTGTTCCTCTGTTTCTCTATTGTTCCCTTCCTTTGTGTTAAATTGATATTTTCTAGTATACCATTTTAATTCCCTTGTCATTTCTTCTACTGCCTTTTTTCTGAGTTATTTTCTTAGTGGTTTGCCCTGGGGATGATAATTACCATTTTTATAGCAATTTAATTCAGATTGATTCCAACTTAATTTTAATAGTACATAAAAACCGTTCCTGTATAGTTTGTTCCATCCTTTCCTTTTGTCTGCTTTGTCATAAAAATTAACCTGTTTATACATTGTTTGATCATCAATACCAATTTATAATTATTTCTTTATGTAGTTGTCTTTTAAGTCAGGTAGAAGAGATGAAGAGCTACAAACAAAGAAAAATACATTTATACTTTTATATTTACCTATATTGTGATCTTACCTGTATTCTTTATTTCTTTGTGTAGATTTGAGTTATTGTCTAGTGTCTTTCAGCCTGAAGGACTCCCTTTGATATTTCTTGTGAAACAGGCCTGCCAACAATGAGTTCTCTATTTTTATTTGAAAATATCTAAATTTCTTCTTCATTTTTAGATAATTTTGTAAGGATTTAGGAATTCTTGGTTGACAGTTTCTTTTTTTTTTTTCAGCACTTTTAATATGTCATCCTACTGCATTATAGCCTCTGTGGTTTCCGTTAAGAAATTAGCTGCTCCTCTTTTTGAGGATTCCCTCTTCATAATGAGTGACTTCTTTCTGCTTTCAGGTTTCTTCTTTTGATTTTTAACAGTTTGAACGTGATGTTTTTAGGAGTAGATCTCTGAGTTTTTTTTCTGATTGGACTGTTGAGTTTCTAGGATGTGTATTTCTTCTAAGGGAAATGTTTCTCACCGAATTTGAGAAGCTTTTGGCCATTATTTCTTCAAATATCCTTTTGTGCTTTTCTCTACTTGCCTTCTGGGATTCCTGTTATGCATATGTTGGCACACTTGATGGTGTCCCACAGGTTTCTGTTCGTATTTACTCATTACTTTTTCTTTCTCTTCCTCAGACCAGACTATCTCAATTGACTTTGACAATTGACTTTATGTTTGCCGATCCTTTCTTCCACCTGCTCAAATCTGCTGTTTAGTCCCTCTGAATTTTTTTATTTCAGTTATTGTACTTTGAATTCCAGAATTTCTGTATTTGGTTCTTTTTTTTTTTTTTAAAGATTTATTTATTTATTTATTAGAGAGAGAGAGACTGAGAATGAGAGGAGAGAAGGTCAGAGGGAGAAGCAGACTTCCTGCAGAGCCAGGAGTCCGATGCGGGACCCGATCCCGGGACTCCGGGATCATGACCTGAGCCGAAGGCAGTCGCCCAACCAACTGAGCCACCCAGGCGCCCTGGTTCTTTTTTTTATATCTCTTCATTCATATTCTATAGTTAGTGGGATATCATTCTTTTTATCATTAAAGACCCCCTTTAGGTGTTTGAATATATTCAAAATCATTGAAGTCTTTTTTTAGTTAGTACAACGTTTGAGCTTCCTCAGGGATAGTTTCTGTTAACTAACTACTCTTTTTCCTGCGTATGAGCCAAACTTTGTCTTTTTGCATGTCTTGCAATTTTTTGTTGAAAACTGGACATTCTCAATAATGTGACTTCTCTGGAAACCAGATATTCCATCCAGGGTTTGTTGTATTGCTATTGTCTAGTGACATTTCTGAACTAATGCTTTTAGAGTGTGTAAAGTATAATTGAACTACTTAAAATCTTTATTCTTGTTTTGATATGCCCACTAAAGTCTGCTTTGTTGGCTTAGTTATCAACTAATAATTAGACAGAGACTGTATACCTAAGGGCTCTTACATGTTGGGGCATGCCTTTAGTACTCAGGCAATTTATAACTACACATCGGCCTTCACTTCCTGCTTACACAGAGCTTCAAGATTAGCCAGAGGTGGGAGCTAAGGGCCTTCCCACGTCTTTCCTGGACTTGGCTATAGCTCCTGGTGATCATCCAGATTTTTAGGAATATGTGAAGCTTTTCAAATTCCCACCCACCCTGTGGACATTTTGTTCCTCAGCTTTTTCTTTTTACCTTTTTGTTTAGCCTATAGTTTGCCTCAGCTGTTATCCCCTGCCTTAGGCAGCTGCCACGTTAAATAATTACCTCTAATTGTTTTCAACAGGCTCTTCTGGAGAAAAACCTGTTCACACTGGGTGAACTCTAAATCATATTAAATAAAGCCTTGCAAGAGGGGTCTTCCACTAAACCACCAGACAGGTCAAATAATGACAAATTTCCTTGAATATAGGGCTGTAGAATTATCTTCAGCCTCTCTTTAGTAGCTGCCAGGCTCTGTTTTCAAAGCTATTGTTTCATAGTGATTGCTGTTTTCTAGGCTACTGTGGAGCTGGGGAGGGAAGCATAGGAATAAGGCAAATAAAAATGTCATGAAGCTTGCTGTTCTTATGAGAATTCAGCTGTTTTTCTTGAATAAAATGTTCCCTGATTGCTGAAGCCTTTGATTAGTTTCCAGAATTCCAAAGAAGTTTATTCTGATCACTTGGCCAATGTTCTTATTGCTTTTATAGAGGAAAAGATTGGGGAAGTCATTACTCTGCATTTTCACTGACATCATTTCGATGAAAAGAATTTAACACACAACTGAATATCAGAAATTGGAAAAGATTTTTTATGACATAGGTTAATTTCTTTCTAAGTACCATTGCTTCCTTTGCCCTCTTTAACTCAGTCTTTCTTTGTAGTGAGGGTAGCTTCTGTCATCAGTTTGGTCTGTATTCTCTCAAGCTGTATTCTGTTAATTGCATTTCTAATATATGCATGTATCTGTGTATAATATGTACTTTGTGGGGTTTTCTGAACATAACAGTCAACAGTGAGTGTGTTTGATTTGCACCTTGTTTTTTTTTTTCCTTAACTACGTGTCTGGGAGATAATTCTACATAATTGGAGATCTGTGTTTAAATGTATGTTATTTCATGGTATGGAAATACCATACGTTCCCTAACTGTTCCATAATTGATGGGCTTTTAGTTAGTTTGTAAGAGTCAAGAGAACTAGAAACCATACTATAACTAGTCTTTTTGTATACTTGTCTTTATTTTATGTATGAGTATTTTTCTAAGATGGCTATCTAGATGTAGCATATGTGCATTAAAATTTAAAAATATTTTTAAGTTGTCTTTTAAAAAACTTAAACCTGTTTACATTTCCAGCAATGGTATGTGAGAGTAACTCTTTTACCACACCCTTACCAATACTAGAGATGACCAGTCTTACAAATTTTTGACAGTCTGGGCAAAATGATATCATACTGATTTTTTAAAAATTTACATTTAAATTACATTTTGTAGGATAGCACCATTGCAACCTCAGTAAGCACTAATTTTTCATCTTTTTCTCCTTTTTAGGGAATGGCATTTACATTACAAGAACGACAAATGCTTGGTCTTCAAGGACTTCTACCTCCCAAAATAGAGACACAAGATATTCAAGCTTTACGATTTCATAGAAACGTAAAAAAATTGAATGGCCCTTTGGAAAAGTAAGAGTTGATTAGATGTTTAGTTCTTTTTTTTTTTTTAAAGATTTTATTTATTTATTTGACAGAGAGGAGAGAGATCACAAGTAGGCCGAGAGAGAGGAGGAAGCAGGCTCCCTGCTGAGCAGAGAGCCCGATGTGGGGCTCGATCCCAGGACCCTGAGATCATGACCTGAGCTGAAGGCAGAGGCTTAACCCACTGAGCCACCCAGGCGCCCCTAGATGTTTAGTTCTTTATTGATGCTCTGATCAGAAAAATTGGGAGCATTATGGTTATTATTGTATAAGAAATAAGCAGTCTTATAATGAAGTTTGTGTTTTAGGCAGTTAACTGTTATTTTTACAATGATTATGTTTCCTTTATTTCACCGAATATTTGTGTTCACTGTTGTAAAATTTAGCAGAAATCTATTTTTTAAGCTTAAAATCGCAGAGCATTTCAGCTTTGAATGGAATGTTAGAGGCAAAAGCTATCATCTGATTTGTACCCTTTCTAGTCAATAACTTTTATTAATCCTCTACTTTGTGTGTGCCACTGTACTAGTCATCGAGGTTATAAAATAGGTAAAAGGTGACCATTTAATATATCATCCAATCCAGGGCAGTGAAAAAGAGAAGTAACAAACTGTCCCGGGTGAAATAGAATGTATTGCCACTCTGGCACACAACCCCGTGTTCTAGGAGCTCATCAGTAGTTACACTGTGGTTATCATCGTACTCTATACCACAGTGTGCAGAACAATGAGAAAAAGGTACATGCAGAAGATATTCTGAAAACACAAATAGGACCCCTAGGCGAACTTAGAGAGTCCATTAAAGCTTCCTAGAGGAAGTGATGCCTGGGCTGAGTTTTAAACGGTACGTTACAGGGGACAGGTAACATGAGAAAGAAGGGCAAGGTATTCTGTGTAAAGGGATCAGTCTGAATGCAGAATTTAAAATATCTTTTGGGGAGCGCCTGAGTGGCTCAGTTGTTAGGTGTCTGCCTTCAGTTCAGGTCACGATCTGGGATTAAGCCCCCGCATCGGACTCCCTGCTCAGTGGGGAGCCTGCTTCTCCCTCTCCCACTCCCCCTGCTTGTGTTCCCTCTCTCGCTGTCTCTCTCTCTCTCTGTTAAATAAAATCTTTGAAAAATATATCCTTTGGGTTTGTTAAGTACAGATTATTGTTTGATGACAAGTGAGGAGTTTCTTTGATCTGATGGGGCAAAAGGAAGTGCACAATAGACTGAAAAATGATTGAGAAGGAAATGCAGACTGTTTCAAGAAGTTAGATAAGGGGATAGGAAAGACACTGAGCACTAAGTAAAGCAAGACTTGGGTTTATAGTCCTGCTTGGGCACTGTATTGGGGGGGGAGTATATTTCAGGCTAGAAGGAGGTCGGAGGTGCTCACGCTGTGAGGAATGAGCCCAGAAGAAAGGGTAACTGATAGAACAAGATCCCAGAGAATGGAAAGAGATATAGGGACAAGTGCAAAAGTAAAACTCATAGGGTCAAAGACAAAGATAGAGGGCAGGGGGTCAAGTGCAGAGGTAGAGGCTGGCCTTGAACAAGAAAAAAGAACAGCTCATTCTCTGAGACAAGAGCAAAGATGAAATATAGGTATAGGTAGGGGTAAACTCTGCAGGTGGTGGAGCAGGGCTTGTGAGATCTCATCCCACCTGATGACCTTGATTTTCTCTGTGATGTAGAATATGAGGGTCATGGCTAAGATTTATAAGGGCCAAGGTTGAATAGAATTGGTGAGGAGAGTGATAAATGTCTAGAATAGCCATTTAGCCAAAAGTGAAGCTAAACAAGGACAAATTAAGGGCATGGGTAGGTCCGGAAGGCCTAATGCCATAGTCTTATTTGTACTGATGCTATTCTGCCCAGCAATGTTATTTTTTCCTCAGAAAAGGTGAAATGTAACAGTAATCCAGGTTTAGGGTTTGCTGGCCTGGCAAAGATGCTACATCAACGCATTTAGCTAATATTCATTCAGGGCTCTTACGTGCCAGGCATTGTTTTAAGCTCTACAAAAATGAGAAATTCCAGCCCTTGCCTTCAGGGAGTTCATGGCTAGAAAAGACAAGCACCATGGCAGTAGTGCAGTGATAAAGGTGCGGGGGTGTTCCACAATGGCGAGGATTTGTTGAGAGTGAGAGGCTTGATCGCGGGATCCAGAGTGAGGAAAGAAGAGATACCAGGAGGGAGCCTAACAGAGCAGGAGAAAACAAAGCGATCCCGGAGCCAGAGCTCTCCCTCAGAACTGTGAAGCAGGGCATTGGATAGCTAGCCAAAGAGGGGAAGGTTGGGATCAGAGGACTGTGTCCATGGCATTAAAGATTTCCGAGCTGTAACAGTCCTCGGTGAGGACAAGATCCAGTGGGAGGCATTCAGAGGAGTGACCAAAGTGAAAGGAAGGTGAAAGTGACTCACATATGCCTGATAAGTCACTGTTCTTGACATCTCTGCTGTCTGTTTCATAAAGCTACTCCATCGTAATTGTTTTCTCCCCTAGCCTGAGGAGTGATCTCCTTCCCTTTACTACCTACTGGTATTATTTCTGCCTGCAGTAGCTACGTAGAAAATATTATTCCTCTTATAAATAGAATCACTGCTCTCTATTTTTCACCAAATATTTGCACACCACTCATATTCCATTTACTTTGCTAGTCACTGGAAATACAGATTTATATAAGGCAATAGTCCCTAGCTCATGGTATCATCCAGGCTGGAGGGAAGACAAAGTCAGCAAGTAGAGTGAAAATTGAAGAAATAGGAGTAGGGTGTTGAGGGACCTGAAAACAAGAAAATCTGTGTATATGTGTGTGGTGGAGGAGGGGAACAGGCAGAAGGGAGAGCGTGCCACCTGTGCTGCATTCAAGGAGTGGAAGTGTGGGACTGTGCGTGGATAGAGGGTGTTCCGGGTCAAGAGTGCCTTTTATATAGCAACACCAAGGTAGGAGATGTAGGGCATTTGAGAAACTGAAGTAAGTTCAGTGAGAAGGTGAGGCTAGAAAGTAGGCAGAGATCTTGGTAACTATTTTAGAAGCATAAGCCTATTTAATGGGTGTTTGGAAGACATTCAAGGAGAATAGAAATGGTCAGAGTTATTTTTGTAAGAGAAGGGTAGATTGGAGCAGGGGGGGCAAAATTGTGTGTGTAAAAACTAGTTGGAAAGTTCTTAAGGTGGGGCTCAGTAAAGCGTTCGACTCTTGATTTCAGCTCAGATCATGATCTCAGGGTTTGTGAGATTGAGCCCTGAGTTGGGCTCCATGCTGGCAAGGAGTTGGCTTAAGATTCTCTTTCCTCCCTCTGCCCCCACCTCTAAAAAAAAAGAAAGTTCTTGAGATAGTCCAGGTGAGAAATGATGCTGGCTTGGACAGGGTGAGGGTAGAAGGGGGATATAGATATATCTGAGAACTCTTTAGCTGGTGGACGCTGTAGGTCTTGTCGATTTGTTAGACTAGGGTAAGACACAGTGCATGAGGAAGAAATCAAGAATGGGATCTCAGATTCCCGTTCAGTCAGATGATAGCAGGAAGAGAGACAGGTTTGAGTAAAAAGTATTAAGTCTATTTTACACATATTTAATTCAAGATGATCACTGGATTTTTTCTTTTTCTTTCTTTTTTATTAGAAACATCTATGGCTTTTTATTTGTTTTTTTAAAGATTTTATTTATTTATTTGTCAGAGAGAGAGAGCATGAGCAGAAGCAGGGGGGCTGGCAGGCAGTGGGAGAAGCAGGCTTCCTGCTGAGCAAGGAGACCAGTGAAGAACTCGATCTCAGCACCCTAGAATCGTGACCTGAGCTGAAGGCAGACCACTGACTGAGCCACCCGCATGTCCCTACAACTTTTTATTTTTAAGTTCATTTATTTTATTTTATTTTTTAGTTATCTCTCTACCCAACATCATACTCACAACCCCGAGATCAAGAGTCACACACTCTTTTGACTGAGCCAGCCAGGTGCCCTGTTACTGGCTTTCTTCAAGTCAACATTTCCCGGTTTTCTAAACTTTATTCTTGAAAAGCCATTATTTATATATGTATATGAATTGACCACTGCCTTTGTGGTACCTCTGCACTCTGTATAGACCCTATAATGCCTTTAACCTACTGGATTCTAACTCCACAAGGACAGGGGTCACTTCTTCCATCCCGGGAGCCAAAATAGTGCCTGGCACATAGTATTTAGTAAATAAATTTGAGTGAATGCCACTTTATTTTGCTTCCATATTTACATATTAATTACCTTGAAGGTTCTTTTTTTTTTTTTAAGCTTTTATTTACTTATTTGACAGAGAGAGAGTGCGCACAAGCAGGGGAAGTGGCTGTGGCTGGCAGAGAGAGAGGGAGAAGCAGGCTCCCCACAGAGCAGGGAGAGCCCAGTGTGGGCCTTGATCCCAGAACCCCAGGATCATGACCTGAGCGGAAGGCAGACGCTTAACCCACTAAGCCACCCAGGCGCCCAAAGGTTCTTTTCTTTTTTTTTTTTTTAAAGATTTTATTTATTTATTAGAGAGAGAGAGACTGAGAATGAGAGGGGAGAAGAAGGTCAGAGGGAGAAGCAGACCTCCTGCAGAGACGGAAGTCCGATATGGGACTCGATCCCGGGACTCCGGTATCATGACCTGAGCCGAAGGCAGTCGCTTAACCAACTGAGCTACCCAGGCGCCCCCAAAGGTTATTTTCTTAAGAGTAGGGTGGTCTCATGGTAGTCTTTGCATTTCTAGTGCCTGGTATAGAGCCTGACTCCCACTGAGGGCGCAGTAAATGTTAGCTGTTGTTTCTGCTGTTCTTCTTCCCCTCCTCTTTGTTATCCTCATCTACCATTTAAGTACATTTTTACTTTTGTTAATTTTTGCCCTCGGTGTTAAATAAGATAATTTAAGGTTTTGTTTTCTCGTAGGGAGGGGAGTCCTCAGTTTTAGATGTTTACATATAACTTATAATTCTAAAGGCCAAAACTTTGAGTGTAAATGCCGACTAATGTAGACATTATTTACTCTGCTTAATTCCAGATACATCTATATAATGGGAATACAAGAAAGAAATGAGAAATTGTTTTATAGAATTCTGCAAGATGATATTGAAAGTCTGATGCCAATTGTATACACACCAACAGTGGGTCTTGCCTGCTCCCAATATGGACACATCTTTAGAAGACCTAAGTAAGGCTTATTTTTAAAGATATATTTGTAAATGAGTATAGGAAAAATAGCACTCCCCAACACCTCTTACATTTTTCTTTCATATATTGCCATCTTACATCAATCATATTTCCCACTTCACAAAAGCTTAATTTGGACAAAAAAGGGTTAATAAAAACCCAGCATGTTCATATCTTGTTTTTGTAGAAATAGCAATATTCATTCCTAACCTTCTGAAAGTTATTATGATTAGTAGAAGAACCGTGCATTTCTGTACAGAAATAAGTGGGGGTACTCTTAATTTTGGTGGCAGATTCTCTGGAGTTATTGTTAATATCAGTTTGAAAATCTGTCCAAATTAAAAGATTCTGATTTTTTGTTGGCTTTAATTTCTGTCGTTTGTTCTTTTTTATGAGCTTCTCCAAATTTTAATTTCAAATAGTCCTAGCATCTCAAATATTTTAAATAGAAAGAGTATGGGAATGGGCATCTACTTAAGTCTTTCCATAAGTCACTTTCTCCCTCTGAATCTGTTTTCTCATAAAATAGGGATGCTAGTACCTATTAAAGAGCAGCAGAGAAGGTCAGATGAAGAACTGATGGGGACAGTTCTTTGTAAACTTATGATTTATGTTTTCTTGTCCCGTTCCTCTAACCTATTCTATAGTCCTCACATGTTTCCCATGTCCTGCTTACATATTGATACAAATGGAGAGCTACAGACAATGCATGATAGCATTGATCTTCACTCTCCCCTCATCTAGTCTAGTGGCTTTCAGACTTTAATGCGTGTACAAAACACCTGTGGGACTTAAAATGTTGATCCGTGCCAACTTTCCTTTCCTTCCCATTCCCAAGATTCTAATGCAAAAGAGAAAGATGTGGAGGTCTGGATTTTAATGAACACAGTTGGTGACAGTATTGCAGGTGTTCCCTAGAAGACACTTTGAGAACACTCTCTGTTCTATGTGCTGCCATCAATTAATGTGTGTTAGACGTTTCTTAAGTTAAACCAACTGTTCAGCTCTTTTATAATTTCTTTTTCATTCAGAATAGTGGTTCTCAATCTAGATTAAAGAACAAGGAGAACCTATGCCCGGGCCCCACCTATAGAGATTCTGATTCAGTCAGTCTGGAGTTGGGCCCCCATGTAGGTATTTCATAAAAGTTCCTGGTGTAGTTCTGATGTGTACCCAGCTCTCAGAACTGGCATGAAGCATAAAGAACAGGGCTTTGGGGTGAAGCAGATACTGTGCTTTTTGCATAGAAGATGGTCAGTAAATCTTGATCTAAACTCCAGGTCAGTTTAATCAGAATCTCTAGGGATGGGAAAGCCCATCAGATGATTCTGTTATGCAGCTACAGTTGAGAAACTATTTAAACTGATGTGAGTTCGGATAGCAATGCCAAAGTTGAGATGCCAGTGAGAAAGTTAAGTGTAAGAGCCGGTTTGAAGGCACTGGGGGCCTGTTGGCCTTCATCTCTACCTAACCCTGTGTTTCTGCATACGTTTCTACAACCTGTGTTTCTCCCTCCATCCCCTTCTTCTTCCCTCTCTTCCTTTTTAAAAATCTAGAAGATTTATCTCAATTGGATAGCAATAAATAGTATATTTAAAATAACTTTTCACTTCAAAGACATCCTCTTTTGTGTGAAGTTACTGTACTTTTCTTCTTTCTTTTCCTGCTCCTTCAAATTTCACATTTTCAGCTTTAGTGAATTTTAATAGTAGTTTATGTAGCTTTATTATGCTGTCCTGCACTTGTGGTTTATTTTTATACTGCTTTTTTACCGGAGGTATATCGAGTTTCTTCTTGGGTAGAACAATCATGTCACTTAATAATGATCTTTGTTGCAGCAACTGTGTGAGCAGTGCAATTACAGTTTGGAGTAGTTGAAAATGTTTGAAAATAATCCAGTGTGATTTAGCTAAATCTGCTTGGAAATGATACTGTGTCTTGATGTTTTATTAAAGTATCTAAATATTCCAGTTATGAACAAAAACTTAGAAGAAAACAAAAAAACTGTTGTGAAATGCAAAGGTGTTTTTGTTCTGTTGCAGGGGATTATTTATTTCAATCTCAGACAGAGGTCATGTTAGATCAATTGTGGATAACTGGCCAGAAAATCATGTTAAGGTACTACTAATAGCACAACCTTCCTCTTCATAATCTTTTTTTCCTTCTTTGTAAGTTGCCTCTGAATTTCCAAGAATAGTTTTCATTGTTGCTCTGATTTATTTTGCACTTGCATACATGCAGATTCAGTGCTCTGAGGAGATCGTGATAGTAATAATTGCAAGATGGTTCACCAGTACAGAGTTGGACTCTGAGAACGAAATTGGAGTTAGTTCACAAGGTGAACCTGTCACTGTTAATACCACTGGTGTTTCTCGCCTTCTCTGTATTCCTTTTCTGTTTCTATTAATATTATTCTAGGTAGAGAAAAACACATTAAAATGCCATAAAAACTTTCATTTTTGTGGGTGGTGAGAGGATTTGACACCTATTTTCTTCTAAATCTCAGATAGATTTAGATCCTTAAGCAAATATAAAACTCTGTAGAGTTTCAAATGTAATAAATATAAATCTTGGTCCATGTGGCTTTCATAAAATAAAATCTAATGATTTACTTAAGATCTTTTGGCAGGCTTTAGTGCTTGTTACAGGCAGCAATCTTACTTGCCTTTATAATATGTCTTTCTCAGCAAAATAATCTTTGATGAATAATCATGAGTTCTAATAATCTAGGAAAAATTTGACCAGATAATTAAACTCATAGTATTACCCTCAAACCTTGTAGATACGTATATTTTTTATTTTAGATCGTCTTCCCCTGACTGTTGTTAAGGTGTCTCTTGTTTGGCCTAGGTTATTATGTGGAAACAGCATATCGTTCATTTCTAACCTTGTTTTTCTCTTCTGGTTAATCTCTATCAGAAGTTGCCTGCCTCTCCCAGGTTTAGTTTTTGTGAAGATACATAACTGAGCCTCTTGTCAGAAACATTCTATTTCTAAACCAAAGACAAAGGGAAATCAGATCTAGTTCATCCTTATTTTACATCTGGATTCTAGAAATCCTAGAATTTTAAATATGCTTGGTTGGTTTACTTTGGAAGTTAGTCGAGAAATTATTTGTTATTTAAAGTGAGAGTGAAAATATACAAAGAGAATCTTTTTTCAAATGCTTTTTTTAGTACCCCACTTTTGACGACTTTTAATTTATATGTATTTTTTTTGTAATTAAGGCTGTTGTGGTGACTGATGGAGAGAGAATTCTGGGTCTTGGAGATCTGGGTGTCTATGGAATGGGAATTCCAGTAGGAAAACTTTGTTTGTATACAGCGTGCGCAGGAATACGGCCTGATGGATGCCTGCCTGTGTGTATTGATGTAGGAACTGATAATCCAGTGAGTCAAACCATTTTCCACCTTTGATCTTCCTCCCATATTTAAAAAACAAAAGCTTTACTACATTCTTCTTTTGAAGATAATATAAGATGGGAACATTTTGTGATTAAAGTTAGTCTTTGTCTTAAACTGTGCTTTTAATATTTATACAAATAACAATAAATTAAGTTTATTAAAAATTTCTTGAAGAAATATAGTAAGGTTCTAAAAATTACCTTAGTAATTTTTTTATTTTGCAATTTTTGTTTTATAGAATATGTTTAAGCTGGTTATGTAACAAAATGATTTTATTTTTACATTTGGTCTATTTTATAGGCACTGTTAAAAGATCCATTTTACATGGGCTTATATCAGAAAAGAGATCGATCACAACGTTATGATGACCTGATTGATGAGTTTATGAAAGCCATTACTGACAGGTATTTTTTTTTAAGTTGGAGTAAATGAAAGCATCTTTAACTAATAAAAGAAGGAACTACAGTTCTGTTTTTCTTTACCTCTGATAAAGATGCATAGAAGGAGATACATTTTTGAGGGCTTGGGTTCTGTCCTGCCTGCTTACATGCGCTGATACTGGTGACCCCCTTCGCCTTCTGCCTTGCTCTCCTGCGTCGTCTGACCTGTGGCAACTGTGCACTCCCCGCTCCTGCCAGACCCTCACTGCTCAGCTCTCCCAGCCCTGGGCATCTGGGCTCACTGCCGCCATTCCTTGGGCAGCTTCCATGCTTCAAATTCACTGACCGTGGACCCTCCTCTCTCTCCACTTCTACAGCATCTGATCAGGTCTTCTACTTCTTCATCTTTGAAATTCTCTCTTCTCTCGACTACTAAAAGGCTTTCCTGGCTTGGTCTTTCTCCCACCTCATTCTGTCTTTGTCATCTTCACTGGTTCTTCTTGCTCACTTTTATTAAATGGGGATGAGAACATAATTCTCTTCTCTTTGAGTCACGGAAGCTATGACTTTAGGCATGTGACTCCTAAACCATGAAAACCCATCTCTAGTCCAGCCTCTCTCTGAGGCCAGTATCCAGAATCCTCCATCTAGACATTCTGTTGCTCCTTCATATTCGTGTCCAAAACAACTCCTTCCCTTAGCAAATAGCCCATCTTCTGTTTGGCCAGCGTCTATTAATGGCAGCAGGATTCACACTCTGGCCAAAACTTTGCTCTGGATACTATCTTTGACTCTTCCTCCTTCTCCATCAACCCCCTACAGAGTCTGTCAGTCCTCAGACCCAGATGGTACTACCACTTAAAGCCTCGGAGATACATCTCCTCTTTTCCACTGCCACAGCCTTTCTGCAGATCCTCCTCTCTCTCTGGGATGCATCTAAACTTGCCTCCAATTTTTCTCCTCTCCATTTCATAGCCTCCTTAGCGCCATGTTATACTTTTATTTTTTTTTTCCCAAATTTATTTTAATTTTTCAGTGTTACAAGATTGATTGTTCATGCACCACACCCAGTGCTCCATGCAGTACGTGCCCCTCTCGATACCCACCACCAGGCTAAC
>CM052808.1:59070156-59104587 GCA_028533885.1 Nasua narica
TCAAGATAAAAAGCTTCTGCACAGCAAAGGAAACAGTCCTCAAAACAAACAGGCAACCCACAGAATGGGAGAAGATATTCGCAAATGACACTACAGACAAAGGTCTGATATCTAAGATCTACAAAGAACTCCTCAAACTCAACATGTTATACTTTTAAAAACATGCTCTTACTCATGTCATTCTGTTGCTTGAAATCTCTCAGGGGGTCCCTATTGTCATAGGGTAAAGTCTAAACTCTTTATGATCCAGCCTGGCCCTACCTTTTTTACGCTGCTTGTACATAGAAGATACTATAAAATTAATGCCTTTTCAGAGTCAAAGTTGACTTATAGAGCTAAACTTTTCATCTTCCCAGAAATTGCCATCTCCCTTCCCCCACTTCCCTCCCTTGGACAATCAGATAGTGTCTTCTTGGTCATCCATGTTTCCCTGGCACTTGAACAGCTTTTCCTTTACACTTCAGGTGATCCTCATCAAGTTCTGTTCGTTCATTCCAATGTCTCTTAATTGTCCCTTTAACTTCCTCTGGCTTCTCCTTCAGATTTTCTTGTCCCCATACCACAGGAGCCTCCCAGCTACTTCTCCACACGCGAGGATGTGCTGCATATCACGGGCAGGTCTGTCCTTCCTAAAGAGAGTCTTCCCTTCCCTGAAGCCTTCAGTAATTCTACATCGCATACAGAATAAAGGCCCCATTCCCTAATTTTGCATCCAAGAATCTCCGTTATCTGGCTCCAAACTACCTTAACCAACTTCTCCTTATCTTTTCATATAAACCCTGAAATATATAGCCTGACTGTTGAAAATTCAGGGTCACCAAAATACACCTTGTTTTTCTTCCTATCTCTTTACTTTGTGTTCTTTGAGGGCCTAAATAAAGTCTTACCTCCTTTTCAAGCCTTCCCTTACCTCAGCTCACCAAGGTGATTGGGGTCTTTTTCTTGAATGCCAGTGAACTCCTACAGCAATTACTTTTTAACCTCTTATTTAATAAAACCTTGTAGGCACTTAGAAATAGTTTATACTGATTAATATCCCATAAGTTCACCCCACAAATTTTTCTGAATGAGTAATAGATTTCCGCATTTCAACTCCAGTTTTCACAGGCTCTGAAAATTGCCAGGTGGCATTAAATGGACTAACATGACACATTTTTTCATGGGATCATAAGGAACATTAGACAGGAAAGCTTTTTAATAATGGTATTTTCAATACAGCCATAATGGATTTTGCTGTTTTTAGATATGGACAGAACACACTTATTCAGTTTGAAGACTTTGGAAATCATAATGCATTCAGGTTCTTGAGAAAATATCGAGAAAAGTATTGTACCTTCAATGATGATATTCAAGGTAAAGCAAAAAGAAAACCTTGGGTTTTTGATCTCTACCTTCTTTAAATGTTTTTAATCTGCCCTTTTTTTATTTTAAAAAATCTTTATTTGGGGGGGTCGCCTGGGTGGCTCAGTCGGTCGGTTGAGCGTCCGACTCTTGATTTGAGCTCAGGTCTCGGTCTCAGGGTTGTGAGATGGAGCCCCATGTCGGCTCTGCACTCAGTGGGGAGTCTGCTGGAGATTCTTGCCCTCTCTCCTCCCCCCGCCCCGTTCGCGAGCTCTCTCTCCTCAAAATAAATAAATCATTAAAAAAATATTTTTCTTACAGGGACAGCTGCAGTAGCTCTCGCAGGTCTTCTTGCAGCACAAAAAGTTATTGGTAAATCGTTCGCAGAACACAAAATCTTATTCCTCGGAGCAGGAGAGGTAAGTTGTTGTAAGCTTTGAGAATTTAAAACTAAAACTCTCCTTTAGAATTGGAAAAATGGAACATAATGAGCTTCTCATTTCATTGCGATCTTGTATGAATTGAAGATATCTGTTGTAAAGTAGGTACTTTAAAATATGTTTAGAGAAAATATTATGTTTGGAGAGAATATCACAAAGAATCAACTTTTGCAGGGCGCCTGGGTGGCTCAGTCGTTAAGCGTCTGCCTTCAGCTTGGGTCATGATCCCAGGGTCCTGGGTTCGAACCCGCAATCAGGCTCCCTGATCAGTGGGAAGCCTGCTTCTCCCTCTCCCACTCCCTCTGCTTGTGTTCCCTCTCTCACCGTGTCTTTCTGTCAAATAAATAAAATCTTTAAAAAAAAAAAAAGAATCAACTTTTGCATGATTTTTTGGAGAATAAACCAAATATTCCTCATAATGTATAATCCTCATATATAAAGTAGTTCAAGCATTGTATTATATCCTGGTCTTTATTTTTTAAATTTATGTTTTGTTGGACAGGCTGCTCTTGGAATTGCAAATCTCATAGTTATGGCTATGGTAGAAAATGGCGTCTCAGAAGAAGAGGCACAAAAGAAAATTTGGATGGTTGATAAGTTTGGTTTATTATTTAAGGTAAGGTACTTAAATCTTGGAGAAGCAAAAGAATGTTGTTACAATGATACTTTTAGTTTGACTTTTAAAAAATATTATCAATTCTTAAAATAATGTATCACACTGGACTATCCAGATTGTAGCAGTTGGGGACCTTCCAGTATAGTCTCAACGGAAAACCTTCAGTCTCCTTTTTGTCTTTTATAAAGACTCTTGCTTCATAGTCAAGTTATAATCTCCATGTTGGCACCAGACATATTCTTTCTTGCTTTGCTCTCTGACTCTTTAAGAGATCAAGCAACCATACAAATAAGATTGTACTTGACCTTTCTAAAACTAGGTTTTTAATTGGAACGCAAAAGTTTCTAATTAAATTGTTAGCAGGACATCTGACATTTGAGAATCTGACAATTCCTTTAACCGTTGAGAGATCATAATCCCTTGTAACAGTCTGAGAGAAATCCATGGACCCTTTCCTGAAGCAAGTTCATGGATAAGGGAGAGCTTCCAACCCAGATTAATTTAGTATCCTTTGCACCTGCCTGCTTTCCTAGCATTGGTTGCTGTTTTTAGTAGCTTAAGAAAAATGCATTATATTGGGGCGCCTCAGTGGCTCAGTTGGTTAGGCATCTGCTTTCGGCTCAGGTCACGATCCCAGCATCCTGGGATCAAGCCCCACATCAGGCTCCCTGCTCAGCGGGAGGCCTGCTTCTCTCTCTCCCACTCCCTCTGCTTATGTTCCCTCTCTCACTGTGAAATAAATAGATAAAATCTAAAAAAAAAGAGAAGAGAAATGCATTATATCTTATACTGTGTAACATGTTAGGTAAACCATTTCATAGTTGAACCTACAGTACACAGTGCTATTGTATTTTTGCTCTATATAATGACATACAGCAATTACTTGAAATATACCTCTTTGGAACAAGCTTATTTCAATGTACTTTGTTTCCGTTCTGAAATCTTTTCTTCTTAACTAGTACTCACAACTGTTGATACAAAAAATAAAATGAAAAAGTGTTTGAATGAAAAATTTTGAGGGCTTAAATTATACATAATTTAAAATAGTAGTTTAAAATGTACTAGACCTTGTTATAAGACTCTACAGGTATCTCATTTAATCTTTTGTGGAGTTTTACAAATAAGGAAACTGAGATTTAAAAGGGCAGGTGACTTTTCCAAGGTTGTCAGCTTATAAATAATGGACGTAAGAGTCACATGCAAACAGACTGTGAAGCCTGTGTTCTTGACCATTCAGCTGTGCCGCCTTCCAAGTGAGCTATAACCACTGTACTTGCTTGTACATAAGATCCAAGGATTATAAACTTCGTACTTTTAGAAGGCTATTGGTGGAATACCATATGGTAGAATACATATTTTTACTGGTACACAGTTTAGTGCTTCTTTTTGTGGTGTTGGTTTTCACAAATGTTTTGTGTTTTTTATATTTGTAACAAGTCAAGTCTAGAACGAATATGCTGTTGGCTAGCACAAACGTGAATTCCTGTATATCTGCAAGCTCAGGGTATATTTTTCTTTTAGGGTGTGTGAATAGGTTGACCTATGGATTTTAGGCATCTAGACTCTTCTGCTGACCCAAACACTGCCCTCCTTTTTAAGACTGAGAGTTTCCTGTTGAACCTGCATATTGGAGAGCATGGTCGTCCTGGGGGCAAGCATAAGAAGCCACTGTTCTGAGAATCTGGATCTGTGGAGGCTATGTGTCAGTCCTTTAATTAACTCCCCATCTAACTGGTGATGGTGTGCTGCTTTTCCCAGACCCCACTAGTTCTTATCTGGGGGGATTCCAGAGTTCTGATGGAAAAATTCACCTCTGCAGTGGGTTCTCCTCTTTTGCCAAAATAAGGATATGGATTGCTCAGCCTGGTTGGATTTTGCGTTTGATATATTTTTGACTGCTTTATATTGTTCAGAAATTCTTCATTGTTCTAGTTTGTCAGTGGTATGTCTCCTGGTCTTATAACACTACTAAGGATTTAATTTTTATAGTTTTTGGCTTGTGATTTAGGGAGGAAAGCATGTTTCTGCATTCAGCCATCTTGAACCAGAATTCCCTGTTGCTCTTATTTCAAGACTCTAGCTAGTACAAGTCCATGATGTCTATCTGCAATTCTAAAATCCTAAAAGCTCTGAAATCCCAAAGTTTTTTTTAAGTTGGTAACAAAACTGATTGACTTGAGCTTATCTGGTAGCAAGACAGAGAGGGTATTTGTAGTCTTGATCTTTTGTACTTAGTGTACTAAATTTTCTTCAGTTTGGGGTGCCCATGGTGGGAGGATTTATAATATTTGATATATTACCATTAATACATTTCTAAAATATGAAAATATTTTACATCTAGCCCAGATAAAGGATTCTAAGCCTTTGTGCCATATTGGATTTAGAAACACTTCACAAAGTAAATGAGTTTTTGACTGGGACTAGAAAGTTTCTGGT
Source organism: Nasua narica (assembly GCA_028533885.1). Classification (NCBI taxonomy): domain Eukaryota; kingdom Metazoa; phylum Chordata; class Mammalia; order Carnivora; family Procyonidae; genus Nasua; species Nasua narica. The sequence continues at coordinate 59,074,990 of CM052808.1, forward strand.
TATGATGGGATTTATATATTATATATGGGTTTTGTGGACACTGCAAGATAGAATCGGAAGGCAGAGGCTGAAGAGGAAAGTAAATGAGAATGAAAAGGCATTCCTATTGTAGAAACAATATATGACTCATAATGATGTCTTTTCAGTTAATCCTCAGTAAGAATTTACTGAAAAATACTGTATTTTTCCCAAAAATTCAGGGGCGGAAGGCTAAAATAGACAGTCATCAGGAACCATTTGCTCACTCAGCCCCAGGGAATATACCTGATACTTTTGAAGATGCAGTAAATATTCTCAGGCCTTCAGCTATAATAGGTAAGTAGAATCGTTGACAAGTCATCATATTACTTAACTATATGTTGTTGGTCATAAGTACCATGCAGGAGTACTAAAAATGAAATGACCTATTTTTTCAGCTTTCAGCATATAATGTGTTTTTCTGTGATAGCCTTTATGTGTAAAGTTCAGTTAACAGATGTTGCTTGTAACCTTAAGTGTGGGTAGCTGTGCAATTGATCATGCTTCGCTTTTAGACTTGGTGTGACTGCTGTGCTTAAAACCTGAAAAAGACCAAGGTCGTATGACAGACTAAACCAAGAAAGTCCTATGCAGGGTCAAAGCTTTGGACTGGCAGCAAAGCAGAAAGCTTTGGTATGTTTTGAGAGTAAGGCATTGCGTAGCTGACTTCAGAGTATGCCAAAATGGCATTGGGTTCACCCCAGAAAATGTAAAAGTCTTTATTTTTTTTTTTATGTTTTTATTAACATATAAAATATTATTTGTTTCAGGAGTACAGGCCCGTGACTCATCTATCTTACACAATTCACAGTACTCAACCATAGCACATACCCTCCCCAATGTCCATCAAAAAGTCTTTATTTTTTTTAAAAGATTTTATTTATTTAGAGACAGGGAGAGGATGCGAGCAGGGTGTAGGGGGGTAGGAGGGGTAGGAAGAGCAGAGGGAAGAGCAGACTCCGTGCCGAGCACAGAGCCCGACACAGGGCTCAATCTGAGGACCCTGAGATTATGACCTGAGCTGAAACAAGAGTCAGACGCTTAACCAACTGAGCCACCCAGGTGCCCCAGAAAATGTAAAAGTCTTTGAAAGAGGAGCTATTTCATTTCCTATATAGCTGTAAGATTTGAATCCATAAGTTTTTAATAGTTTTATCACTTTCTTGTAGAAGCCCTATTGAATGTTAAGTAGAAAACAGTCACAAACGGTAAGTTTCTATGGTCATTAGCTTCTTCATTGATTAGAACACATAATTTCTTAGAGCAAGAGGACATCCTGAAGATCACCCAATTTCTCTCAAAACTCAATATGAAAACCTAAGAATCTGTCCACTGATTCTATCTCTGGAGGGTCAAGGAAACAAAAATTGAAGAAGTTTAATTCTTTTAGAACTCATGGACTCCTAAAAATATGTCCACACACGTCCTTATACAGAAACACTGAATATAGAATTTCCTTTTTTTGCATAAGAAAAACAAGCACAGGGATGTTAAACAACTTGCCCAAGATTTGTGAATATTTCATATAGCCAGGAGTGACTGGCTATGGAGAGAGCACCAAAACTCTAGTCTCCAGATGAGTAGTTTTCTTTGTTACCCATCAGTTTATAAAGTGGAATTGAAAATTAATTATTTTGAGTGTTGAATATAAGTCATCTTACTAGATGAACTGGAAAAGGACTCAGCTGAGCTATTGCTTGGTCATCCTCAGATTCTCATCATGGGCTGAGTACTCTTCATGCTTCTGTAACACTGCACACTTGGCACCTATTATAGGTGTTTGCATTTCTTGCTTACTTTGTTTCTCTCTCCACTGTAAGCTGCATTGTGTTCGCGTTTATATCCCAGTGACCTAATGCAGCGTCTGAGACGTTGTAAGGCCTTAAGAAAAGGTCATTAAATTGCACCAAGAAAGTAGATTGCTTTAGTCAAGATGATTATTTTTTTCCCAAATATGTTTATTTTATTTTTTCAGTGTTACAAGATTAATTGTTCATGCACCACACCCAGTGCTCCATGCAATATGTGCCCTCCTCAATACCTACCACCAGGCTCGCCCAACCCCCCACCCTCTCCACTCCAAAACCCTCAGTTTCTTGCTCAGAGTCCACAGTCTGTCATGGTTCATCGCCCTCTCCGAAGTCAAGATGATTTTTTTTATCCCTTCTGAATTCCCATTATTTGTCTTATTAAACCAGAGTTTAACAATTTAACATTTGAGATGGAAGTTTTTATCTTGTTAAAATTCATTTTTAATTATGGTAAAATACAAATAAAATTTGCCATCATAACCATTTTTTAAAATTGAAATTCAACTAGCCAACATAGAGTATATCATTAGTTTCAGATGTAGAATTCAGTAATTCAAGAGTTGCATATATCATAATGTTTTTTAAGTGTACGATTGGATAGTGTTAAGTGCATTCACATTGCTGTGCAGCTGGTCTCCGAAGCTCAGTTTGCAAAACTGAAACTCCGTACCCATTAAGCAAATACTTTCCCTGGCCCCTCGCCATCACCATTCTACTTCTTCTGTTTATGAATTTGACTACTCTGAGTATCTCATGGAAGTGGAATCATATAGTATTTGTCCTTTTGTAACTGGTTTATTTTACTAAGCATAATATCCTCAAGGCTCATTCATGTTGTAGCAAGTTTTATCTTACTTAGACAGTGATGGAGATAGTCATACTCTTTTTTTTTTATTTCCTACAGTTTACTATGTTTGGGCAAACAATAAATATTTTAGTGAAAACTTTTAGCATTTATCGTTTTCAGAATCGAGATTGTGTTCCCATGGCATTATCTCAACAATACAAAATCTATGTTTTGTTGTATTAAACCTATCATAGAAATGCTGTTGATAAGAATTGTTTTATGTTACATGTAAGGAAGTTGCTTTTTTCGCCCCTTTATGTATTATAGGAGTTGCAGGAGCTGGCCGACTTTTCACTCCTAATGTAATCAAAGCCATGGCTGAAATCAATGAAAGGCCTGTAATATTTGCATTAAGCAATCCTACAGCAATGGCTGAGTGCACGGCTGAAGAAGCATATACACTTACAGAGGTACTACTAATAATTGTATGAATTGGTTATGTCCATTATTTTCCTTCTGTTGGCCTTATACATTCTTGCATAATTCTTTTCTTGGTTAACTGTAGAGATTACAGTATGTGCCCTCAGATCATCAAATTCTGATATAAACTATTGGATGTATGAATTCTGGAAAGTAATTACCTTACATCTCCATTTTAACACCTTCCTGTCTTGTGGGCTATTGTTGTACATTTTAATTGTATTTTAAATCCCAAAAGATGTTATTGTTCTAACCACAAGATAATTCATTTTGATACATTTTGGTACATTTTAATATCTTCTCTTGCCATTCTGTCTGACGTATATGTTTGTGCTTTTATCTTGGGTCATTTTCCTTCTACCAGAATAACTTTGCTTGAATGTGAGTCTGATGAATTTCTCTTAATAACCTCTTTATTTTGCCTTCATTTTGAAGGATATTTTTTACTATGCATAGAAGTAAAAGTCAGTGGAGATATTATTCTATTATTTCCTGACTTCTGTTTTCCTTTTGATACATCATTTTGTCTTGGGTTTTGCTACAATGGGCATAGGTGAGTTTGTATTTATTCTATCTGGAACTGTAGAGTTCTGTATCTTGATACCCTCTTTTGTGATCTGTGTTGGAAATACCTGGCTTGGCTGTGTTCTCTCTCCTCTTGTGGGTCTCTAGTTGTAGAGTGTCAGACTTGTTCACATATCTCATGCATCTCTTACACAGCTTTCTTCATATTCCGTCCTGCTGGCATACCGTGTGGTTTTGTTTTGTTTGTTTAAGATTTTTATTTATTTATTTGAGAGAGAGAGAGCAGAAGGAAGGGCAGAGGGAAAGGGACAAGCAGACTCTGTGCTGAATACAGAGCCCAAGTCAGGGCTTGATCCCATGACTCTAAGATCATAACCTGAGCTGAAATCAAGAGGCAGATGCTTAACCCACAGAGCCACGCCAGCACCCCTGCATACTGTATTTTAATCTGGTGATTTTCTTTGGGTTTATCTTCCTGTTGCATATACTCTTTTTAGCTATGCTAACGTATTGACAGGCTCTTAATTTTATTGTATTTTTCATTTGTAGAATTTCGATTTGATTATTTTTCTAATTAGTGAAACAGACTTACAATGACATATTATAGAAATAATCAATTCATAAATAAATTCTTTCTTGCTGTCACATTTAATAAAACAATTATTTTTACTCTTTAAACATATTTTCAATGTTGGTATTTGTCTTTATGAAAGCCATTGTTTTCAGTCATCTGACAGCCGTCAGAAACAAGTTTTTACTTTTATCCAAAACACTTAAGATTTAGTACTTTGACATGGCCACAGGGTTATATCCCAATCACAGGTATCTGCTTGTATACCATTAGGACAGTTAGGTTTTTTCCCACTGTTCTGTAGGTGTATATTTTTAATCTCCACAATGTAATCACATTCTGTATTGTTCTTGTAAGTGATCTTTAAGTGACCCCAGGAAGTAATATTTAAAAGCTCGTTTTCAGTGATACCCAACAGAAATAATTATTAGGTCATATACATCAGAATAGGGAATAAATCTGTAATGAATGTTTTTTCTCCACTCTATTAAAAACATCTTCTTTATGGAAAATTTCGAACATATACAGAGGTAGATAGTCTAATCAATTCCCCTATGCCATTACCAGCTGTAGAAATTATCACCTCCCTGTTAATCTCATTTCTTTTACGTCCTACCCATCCTAAACAGATCTCAAGACATAATATCATTTCATTATGAATATTATAGTGTATCTCTCAAAAGTTAAGAGTTCTTTTAAAGATATAATCACAGTATCATTATCACACCTCACAATTTTTAACAGTATTTTTAAAATACTTATTTCATCTTTCTGCATAGTTTGTAGTCCTCTGCTAAAATATTCTATCTTGTTATTTAATTTCTGAAATATATGAATCATGATGAAAGTTAATGTCTGATACCAGGAAATACTTTACTCTGTAATTCCTTTTCTATCATCTTTCTTTTTCTTGGTTATGCGGTCTTGTATTTTTGTAAGCCTAGGTGTTTTTTTTTTGTTTCCTTGTTGAATGCTAGATGGTGTGGGTGAACAGTTGTAGCAGTAATTTGAGGCTCTGGATGAAGGGGTCTTCCCTTTTCCTCTGGTGGGAGTTGGTATGGAGCAGCTCACCGTAATGTAATCAGGATGCAGCCCATAGGGTGCCTGCTCTGTTTCCATGGTTCACCCTTTCTCCCAGCGTGTACCCCTTCGGGCATGAATCACAAGTTCTGGGGTATTTAGTAGCACCCATCATCCCTAGCAGGCCCTGAACTTTACTTTTCTCCCTCTGTCATCATGAGGCTCCTGATAGCTTTGTTGCTCAGGTTCTCAGCCACAGATACCGCTTTTTTTGAAATCCACAATCTCCTTGAGGAGGAGAGCTTCAAGTGCTGGACTCACATATCTTGTTTTCCTGTTCTTCTGCATCTCCCACACCCAGACCCTCACGATCTGGATAGCACTGCTGCTTTCTTAACAAATATTTTTAATGTATTTTATCCGGTTTCTTTCATTGTTATCAGAGGGAGAATAAGATTCTGCCAAAGCAGAACTTTCCAGACTTAATATTCATGTCTTTAGCATTCTTTTTTTCTCTTTGCCAAAAATTTATTTTGATATGTACATTCCTTCTAAATTCCTTTTGCTTCATATTGCCACTCAGTTGAGTCAAAATAAATTCTCCTGACTCCTGACTACTGGTTTCCAAGTTATAGTAATAACTGAAACTTCTAATAGTCATTGAAATCTTTTTCTTTGAAATCATCCACAAAATCAGCATTCAGATATCAAAAAAATAAAATCAGTCTCTTTAGTATATTGTCTTAGCTTTTTACCAAGGTATGATATCCTGTTTACCTGTCTTTGCTGCTCAAAACTAATGGTTATTGCCCCCCAAAATTAAATCTTAGTCTTATACGATGACTGATAAATATACTCAATTTATCAGTAGATTTTGGCATTTTAGAAATATAAAAAATGTAAATGTTTTGGGCTTTAGTAGCATATCACTAGAAGACTGCCCAAACATTTAAGAATTTTATTTTTTGAATAAATACTGTCGTTAGAGCTGTGCATTATTGGAATGAATAAAAATCCTCCAAGGAAACTAGTTTGATATATTGTATTCTGTCAGTTCTAAGATGCAATTTTTTTCTCAATATTATATTACCTCCTAAAAGTGATTTAAAAAAAGCATTGTACCATAGTTTAATTTTACATAAATTCTTTCTTAGTCTTACATAAAGTAATGGCGTAAATTACGAATTTGCAGTCACCTCTTAAATTTTCAGTGTCCTTTTTTTTTCAGCAGAGAGAAATCTTGGTGTTACTCTAACACCCTCTACTGCTTAGTGAGAAAAATACTTTTTTTAATTCTTGAACTTCTGAATGAGAACACTTGGTTTTAAGATCCAGCCATATTTAAACTATAAGTTGATCATGAAAGACAAAAAATAGCCTGAAGAAGATGAACTGCTGTAGAATCTTGCCATTCTAGAGAAGATACCCAAGATCTTTCTAAATCTAAAAATTTACTGATATCATGAGAATGTAACATTTTTTCTATAAAGAGCTTATATTGTATAAGCCATTTATAAAGCTATTAAAATTAGTGTTATCACAAAAATAATTTATATTATTATATGATTATCATTGTAATGATATATGGCATTAACCATGAACTGACTTTAATCTTCAAAGAAACACAACTTCATCACAAGTGGAGATATGCGTAGAACAGGTAGAGAATGACCATAGCTCTCTGTGGAAAATGATACAGCCGCCTGACATTGTAGCTTCAGGATAGTCACCTGGGCGCAGCACTAGCATAGTTAGATAGCTTCTACACTTTGTGTCATTTTGAAACTGAAAGTATGTCTTATAAAAGTAATACTATACACTGTAGACCTTCACATGGTCCAAAGGGTCAAACTGTTGAGTGTTAAATCCACTAATGCCAAGGATTCACTATACTTCAAAGAATAATCAGCCTTGGTATAATACACATTTTTAGATCTAGAGAAAAGAAGACAAAGCATTGTCTAAACACTTATTATTCTGTCCAGTGTTCAGGCGCCATATCAGATTGTCCATCCTTCTGTGTGGAGATCAGTTTTCTGTGAACAATCTCTTACTTAATCCAGGTAACTGTTTAAATGTGACTGACTTTTGGGGTGCCTGGGTGGCTTAATTGGTTAAGCTTGATTTCAGTTTGGCTCATGATCTCAGGGTTGTGGGATCGAGCCCGGTGTCAGGCTCTGTACTTAGTGCGGAGTCTGCTTAGAACTGGCTTTCCCCTCTCCCTCTGGCCCCCCTGCTGCGCTCTCTCTCTCTCTTTCTAAGATACATAAATCTTTAAAAAATAAATAAAAATTTAAAAATAAAAGAAATAAACATGACTTACTTTAGTCATACCTCAAGCATTCCAAGATAGATTATCCTGTTTGAGAACTACTACTGTTTTCTTGCTCTTTGTGGTTTTTTTTTTTTTTTTCTTTGCCAAAGAGGAGTGGAGCAGATGGGATTTGTGGTGGGGAAATGATCTTTAAAGGATTTATAGGGGCACCTGGGTGGTTCAGTTGGTTAAACATCTCTTTGGCTCAGGGCTCACGTCATGATCCCAGGGTCCTGGGATTGAGCCCTAGGTCCCTGCTCAGTGGGGAGCTGCCTCCTCCCTCTCCCTCTGCTGCCTCCTGGGTTTAGGCACTCTCTTTCACACTCTCTCTTTATCTCTCTCTCAAATAAAATCTTAAAAAGAAACGATTTATAAATTTACTTTCAGGTACTCTTCAATTTCAAAGGTATCTAATTCTTTTAGAAATATTAAATATGGGGCCTCCTGGGTGGCTTAGTTGGTTAAGCAGCTGCCTTTGGCTCGGGTCATGATCTCAAGGTCCTGGGATTGAGCCCCACGGGAGCTCCCTGCTCAGCAGGGGGTTCTGCTCTCTGCCCCTCCCCTGCTCATGTGTACTTGCTTGCTCTCTTTCTCTCAAATAAATAAATCTTAAAAAAAAAAAAAGAAATCTCGAATATGCTAGTAACATTATATTCCATTGTTGAGCACAGTACTAAAATTGATACAACAAATTTGGAGACTTATTTTTCTTTAACAAGGCAACATGCTGTATTTTTCTGGGGTAATAGTGTGGTTATACCATACATCTGTTGTGTAAACTGCCCAACGGGGGCATCGTTAGCGTAAGAGAAAGACCATGGGCTTTGGAGTTATAAAAAAAAAAAATCTGGATTCAAGTTTAACTGCTACAATTATGCCTGACTTTTACAAAGTACTTGGAAATCTAAGCTGTAGTTTTCTGAGATTCTTTTTTATTTATATCAGCGAGATGGAGGTGATAATAATCTCATAAGGCTTTTTATGCAGGCTAAACTGAGTTAACACGTACAAAACACCTGGTACAGAGCCAAAATCAGTAGATGTATGATCAGTGATCACAGTTTGATTTCTGGTGTGTTCCCCTTCATTCACAGAGGTTTATAGCAATCTTTATTATTCAGGATGGTATTTGTTGGCCCATCTACATTTTAAACTTTTTAAAGGAAACAGAAGTGTGAGGTTTTTTAGTTTATTAATGGACAATTTTCAATTTTATTTGTGTGCTCTGCATAAAAACTCATTCTGATAAGAATTTTAGGGGAGCCTGGGTGGCTCAGTGGGTTAAAGCCTCTGCCTTCGGCTCGGGTCATGATCTCAGGGTGCAGGGATCGAGCCCCGCATCGGGCTCTCTGCTCGGCGGGGAGCCTGCTTCCCCCTCTCTCTCTGTCTGCCTCTCTGCCTACTTGAGATCTCTCTCTGTCAAATAAATAAATAAAATCTTAAAAAAAAAAAAAAGGACAATTTTAATGAAAAGATTATGTTAAATAGTAAATTATGCCTGTTTGCGAGTAATACATTGGTCTGTTTCAGCACAGGATTTAATTTTGTTTTGATTCACCTCAGTGTTAGTCTACATTGAGTTACAGATTGAGGTCATTTCATTTCCTAACAGGGAAGGTGTCTGTTTGCCAGCGGCAGTCCATTTGAGCCAGTGAAACTCAGTGACGGGCAACTCTTTACACCAGGCCAAGGCAACAATGTGTATATTTTTCCAGGTAAGTGCCACCATGATTTATATTAAAGAATAATAATTATATTAAAATGCTTGATGAAATTATGTAGAATTTAAGATTAAAATGAACAATAGTATTTGTAGAATTTGGGTATGTATGTACAGGGAAACTCAAGGAATTCAGCAAATCCAACTTGCTTTATTTTCCCTGTAAATGTATTTATTCATCTTTTTCATTAAACTTGTTCTTATTAGAGAAGTAATGTAGTACATGGTATATAAAAATGTAAAAGGAACAGAATGTTATAAAATTATTTAATTTTCTTTGTCTCCACCTTTAGTACCTCCTGTTTTTGTTTTTATTTAAATTCCAGTTAGTAAAAAAATAAAAATAAATAAATTCCAGTTAGTTAACATACAGTGTAGCATTAGTTTCCAGGGTGCAATATAGTGATTCAGCACTTCCATGCAACCCCGTGCTCATTAGGACAAGTGCCCTCCTAAATCCCACCACCTATTTAACCCAAACCCCCCCCCCCACTCCTCCTCTGGGACCATCAGTTTGTTCTCTATAGTTAAGAGTCTGTTTCTTAGTTTATCTCTTTATTCCCTTTGCTTGTTGGTTTTATTTTGTAAATTCCACGTATGAGTGAAATTATATATTTGTCTTTCTCTGACTGACTTCGCTTAGGATTACTCTCTAGCTCCATCCATGCTGTTTCAAATGGCAAGATTTTATTCTTTTTTTTTTTAATGGCCGAGTAATAGTACTTTGTATATATATACATCTACTTTTTTTTTTAAGATTTTATTTATTTATTTGACAGAGACAGCGAGAGAGGGAGCACAAGCAGGGGGGAGCTGGAAAGGGAGAACCAGGCTCCCCTCTGAGCAGGGAGCCCAATGAGGGGCTGGATCTGGGATGCTGGGTTCATGCTGGGATCATGACCTGAGCTGAAGGCATATGCTAAACGACGGAGCCACCCACGTGCCCAATACCACACCTTCTTTATCCATTCACCAGTTGATAGGCAGCCTATGTAATGGGAGAAGATATTTGCAAATTACATATCTGATAAAGTGTTAGTATCCAACATATATAAAGAACTTATAAAACTCAACACCCAAAACCCAAATAATGCAATTAAAATATCGGCTTTTAAAAGACATAAATAGACATTTTTCCAAAGAAGACATACGGATGGCCAAGAGATTACATGAAAAGATGCTCATCATCACTGATCATCAGGGACATAGGAGTCAAAACCACAATGAGATAATCACCTCACTCCCATCAGAATGGCTCAAATCAACAACACAAGAAACAGCAGGTGTGGGTGAGGATGTGGAGAAAGGGGAAGTGCTGGTGAGAATGCAAACTGGTGCAGCCACTCTGGAGAACAGTATGGAGGGTCCTCAAAAGGTTAAAAATAGGACTACTCTGTGATCTAGCAATTGCACTACTAGGTATTTACCCAAAGAATACAAAAATACTAATTCAAATACTAATACGTGCACCCCGATGTTTATAGCAGCATTAGCTACAATAGCCAAACTGTGGAAACAGTCCAAGTGTCCCCTTGGTACCTCTTTATTGTACTGCTCAGCTATAACCACTGTCAGTGGTTTGCTTTGATTTTTTCTGATGGTTACCATCATGACTAATACACTTATCTTCCCTTATCTTGATTCTAGCTTTAGACTATATGTTTGAACTCCCCACTGTTAAATATAATAGTGTACACATCCCTACTAATACTTTGCTTCTCTACCTTTCAATTTGTGTTACTATTTTTAGTTTTCCTAGTAGTTACCTTTATTTTTATATAACATATCTAAAAAACTTTTGATAGCAACTTATGACAGTTTTTATTAGCTTATCTGTTCTTATTCCATCTCTCAATTTTGGATAGTTAATATTTCTATATTGTAGGGCGCCTAGGTGGCTCAGTCATTAAGTGTCTGTCTTTGGCTCAAGTCATGATCCAGGGTCCTGGGATCGAGCCCCGAATCGGGCTCCCTGCTCAGTGGGGAGCCTGCTTCTCCCTCTCCAGCTCCACCGTGCTTGTGTTCCCTCTCTCGCTCTCTCTCTCTGTCATAAATAAATAAAATCTTTTAAAAAATTTATTTCTACATTGTAGAGAGGGTTTTTGGACATGTAAGTTGTGCTCTGTTATTTTCTGTGATTTGTGGATTGATTCTGAAATTACATGATTATTATTTATGTCTAAAGAGGAGTATGATTTGAAAAATATAGTAGAATATGTAATTCTATATTACAAAATTTTTAAAACTCAAAGTCTTTCAAGTATCAAGTATCATGAATCTTTATTTAATTTCCTGCCAGCTTTCTTCATTTCTTCTGGATCCCGCTCCACAGCAGACTACTTTTACTTTTTCTTTTTCTTTTTTTAAGATTTATTTATTTGAAAGGGAGAGTGTGCGTGCGCATCAGGGGAGGGGCAGAAGGAGAGAATCCCAGGCAGAGCCTGATGCTGACGGTGGGGGTGGGGGGATCAACCTTACCACCCCAAGATCATTACCTGAGCTGAAACCAAGAGTCAGATACTCAACCGACTGAGCCCCCCAGGCACCAGCGGCAGACTACTTCTTGTGACCCCTGTTGTTTTCTCTCTTATGCATATGTGCTGTTTCTGTCTTGCTACTATTCCTCTCTATCTTGGTCTCATTTTTCAGGAGTACATCTTTTGAAAAAGGGTTTTTGTTAAGCATGGATGAAAACTTCCCGAGTTTTTACATATCTTAAAAATGTCTTTATTTTGTCTTCTCACTTGATAGTTTGGTTGCGTAGTAGAGATTTGTAGATTAAAAGCCCATTCCGTCAGATCTTTGAAAATATTTCTGGGGCGCCTGGATGACTCAGTGGCTTAAAGCCTCTGCCTTCAGCTCAGGTCATGATCTCAGGGTCCTGGAATCCAGGCCCCCCCCCCCCATCGGGCTCTCTGCTCAGCGGGGAGCCTGCTTTCCCTCTCTCTCTGCCTACTTGTGATCTCTATCTCTGTCAAATAAATAAATAAAATCTTTAAAAAAAACAGCAAAAGAAAATATTTCTCCACTTTTAGTGTTGCTGAGAAATCTGATGTCATTGAGATTCCCATTTCTTTATCCATACTAGCTTTTTGTCTCTAAAAATACTTAAAATTTTCTCTTTATCTTTAGATTTCTGAAAGGTTACTGGGATGCATCCAGGTTTGGGCTTATTTCCATTTATTACGCATATCTGTGTGGGGGCCAGGTTACTATATATTCTTTTCCAAAGGATTTTTAAAATTTTTTTTCTTTCTCATTTCTTTCCTTCCATTATTCCTGTTTTTCTCTTTCAGAACTTATGTTTGACCATGCTCAAATACTTCTGTTGTCCTTGACTTGTAAATTTTATTTTATGTTTTCAACTCTGCCTTTTTTTATTCCGCAATGTGGGGGAGTTCTATGGCATTCATTCATTCATCCGTTCTTTAACACTTTTAGTGTACGTTTCAAAAGTCTTTTTTTATGAGGTGCCTGGTAGGCTCTAAGATTTCATGACAGGTAGATTTTTAGGGTGCGTAGGCTAGCATCAAGCAAGCACGTTTTAACTGTCGTCAAAGTAAGGAAGACTTTTAGCCTGTGAATACCCCAGTGCTTTTGTGTATGAATTTCCTCCTTTTCCTCCTGTGTAGCTGTTTCATGTCCAGAGTTCTACCGTGCTTGGCTCTTAAGACCTCGTGTCTATAATATAAGCTCTCCCCTCACCAACGATCTCTTTCTAGAACTTGATAATGTTCAAAATCAATCTATTCTATCCAACACTATTTCTGTGGCATAAAGGCATAAGAGTATGGAAAAGAATACTTTTCTGTTGATTTTAACAGTCATTTTCTGTGTCTTATTTGACTAATAAGGAATTTGGCAATTGATTATTTTTATACACCACCACAAAGTCCTAACTTTATTACTAACCATTACCAGCACTATAAATACAGATGTAAAAATGACTTGGTAGTAGAGGTAAAAATGGACTTTTAAAGCAGGAGGCCAAAAGTCTGTTGATAAAAAAAATGTAAGGCTCCGATAATGTTTGAATTAGCTCGTCCAGCAATTATAACTGGATGAAGTAACAACAAAAGTAAAACCTTAACAGGGTCAAAAGGCTAGTAAGATATGACTAATAAAGTGCTCAGGAATTCTTGATCAAGAGTAGGGGGAGAACTTGAGCCCAGAAAACCAGCATGTGAAGGATTTTCACCGTGGAAGTGCTTTCTCATCAGCGAGAAGGGGCTGAGTGGTCCAACAGTGCTTTTCGTGGAAAGAGGGCAAGCGTTAGAGTCTGGCATCTGCCAAGAACAGGATTCTGCGTGAACCACCCATGGGCTGAAACCCTAAAGGCTGGCTGTACCTTGGAATATGGGTCTGGTTTGCACTGTCGTGCAGATGATCTAGAAAACCTCAAGCCTTTGTTCTGGTTAGCCAGCACCCACAAGTGACTGGCAGAAGCAAACAGAAATCTTCTGTGGAACAAGATACACACTGTCCTTTTCTTCAAGTTACTTTCACAAATTTTGAAATATACCTTCAGTTAAAAAGTAAAAAGGTAAAGACACACGTACAGAGACAAGAGAGCTGAAATCCAGAAGTATCAGAAACAATAGGAAAACTGGAATTCTAGCTACCAAACAGGTGCTGTGAAAAAAATATGCTTATTGTGCTTATGGAGATAAAAGCCAAGCTTGAAAGATTCAGCCAAGTAACACTAAATTGTAGAATTGAAAAATAGAATAAATTTAAGAATTCAGTGAATGAGGCTCATGACAGATTAGACTAAAGAGAATTAAACTATAATGTCAAAAGAAATGATCAAGAGTTCAAAAAAAGAGAAAAATATAGAAAAACAGATATATTTACCTTTAATTAATATACTTTATTGTATGGTCCCAGAAGATGCACATGAGAATGAAGCAGAGGCAATATTTGTAGTCTTCATGGCTGAAAATGTCTTAGAACCTGATGAATGAAGTCAATGCACAATATTGACATGAAACCAGTGAAATGCAGATGGGATAAATAAAAGGAAGGCCACATCTAGGAACACCAATCATTCTTTTAGTTCCTAGCCCTTACATATGAAAAACACTCAAAGATTACTGGTCAGCTAAGGAAAGTTCTTATTTGAACAATTTATCTCATAAGAGAGACTAAAATAGACATGAAATAAAAAAGCCATTTAGGAAGAAGCAGGGATTGATTAGGTGGAGAGAGGGAAAGTTTAAAAATCATCAATATCCACATGGAGACAAAAATACTATGTTCCAGAAATAAGACAGAATTTTTTTTTAATTAGAAAACAAAAATGAGCTCTTGAAAATAAAAAATTTGATAGCAGGATTATTAAAACAAAAACAAAAACCTGAAGAAATCACCTAAAAAACAAGGAGAGAATGAGGGATGGAAAACAAAAGAAGAAAAATTAGAGGACTAGTCCAGAAAGTACAATATCAGATAAAAGAACTGTAGAGAGAGAGAACAGATAAGAGGAAGGAAGAAAATTATCGAAGACCTCATGAACATTTCTCCGAACTAAAAGACCCAAGTTTCTAGATCGGAAGGGGCTCCCACAGAGTGCTGGATGTGATATGTGAAAGTCATGCACCGCAAGGCCCATCACTGGGAAACTGCAGAACATTCAGGACAAGAAAGGTTCCTAATACTTCAGAGATGGAGTAAAAAGATAATCACTGAAAAGGATCTGGAATCAAATTGGCACTGATTTCTCACCAACAATGCTGGCAGCTAGAAGGTATTGAAATAATGACTCACAATTCCGAAGGGAAATCATTTCCAAACTAGAATTCTAAACCCAAACAATCAAATAAGTGGAAAGTAGTAAAAAAAGGGGGGGCGGGGAAGGGGGGCATCTTCAGAAGACTACGGGAAGACATGCCCTACTAAAAAGAGGGAGTAACAAAAAACTAGGAAGAAGTGGGATTTAGAAAGTGAACTGAGAAAGAAACAAAGGGAATCCCCATGAAGATGAGGGATTTTCCAGGATGACTGCTCCAGATCTGGGATGGAGAGCAGGATCTGGGATGGAGTGCAGGTGGTCGAGGCAGTGGAGGTTTCTTCTAGATGATGAAGGAAGAGAGTACTTGAGGTGTCTGAGATACTGCATAATTCAGGCAAATGAAGGAGTGTTTCAGTGCGAAATAATTTTAAGTACTGAAAAAGTAAAATAAGGAGAACAGGATAATAACTTCAGGGAAAACGAAAAGTTACACAAAAGAGGAGAAATTATCCTGACATGGTGTTAATAATGGCTCTGCTGTGAGTAACATTCATGAAGCTGCAGTAATATAAATGTTGACTACTGATTGATTCAGCCCAAATGGTGCTCTAACTATACAGGAAGAAGGGACAAGGCTGGAAATGTGGAAGAAAGCCAAGTACTTGTTTCCTACAGGAAGGAGTGGGTGATTTATAAAACTCAGAAGTCAATTAGGAGAAATACAAGCAAGCTGTTTAAGAGAAAGAAATATAAAAATAATCAGCTAAAAGAATTGAAAGTAGCTGCCTCTATAGGGCAAGAAGCGGAAGGGTTAGAGGGAAACAACTGATGTTTCTTGTAACAAGTGTTGAATTGTATGCATTGTAATTTTGCTAACTATAAAAACTAAATTGAGAAAAGCCATTTGATATTTCTAAAGTTATTCTAGGAGAATAAAATAAGAATTTTAACAGTTAACAAAGATCATTTGATTTTAACTCTAGGTTTCTGTTTTCTCTTGGCTGCTTTGTTTTTTTGGGGGGCAGCCATCTGGAGCTAGTGGTTACCATTAACTCGCTTCAAATCTGGGAATTTATTTGGTTCCTTTCATAATTTGAAAAGTGACCTTACTAAGTAAACTATTTAATGTTTAAAATGTTTTATAGGCGTGGCTTTAGCTGTTATTCTGTGTAACACCCGGCATATTAGTGATCATGTTTTCCTAGAAGCTGCAAAGGTAAATGTTTTAAATATTGTTTGGCTCTTTTATCAGGATGAATTATAAAGATGAGTGGATTTTAATTAAAAGCAGAGAGAGAAAATGGATTAAATCTGCCGTATGAATGGAAAGGAAGTTATTCATCTGTTGCTTTTTTGATTTGGCTATGTACTTTTGCATAAGATCAATTTTTTATCATGATTTTTCTAATGTTTGCATGTTAATCTATGAATCCTTTCATATTTATAACACATACTATACCTGTTGTGTATCTGTATCCAAAAGTAATATATTGTGATGGCATAGATAAATTGTAACACCTTCATTTTTTTTAATGGACAAATTCTGGTTTATTTGGAGTGTGCTGGCCTAGTAGAGCACCAGACTATGAGTTTTGAGAGCACCAGTAATATCAGTTTTGAAGAACTCACATTAATACAGATATTGTTTATTTTCATAGTAACTGATGTAATTATTGCCAAACTTTGTATGTATTAAGTAGAATATGTCAATAAACCTTTCAATCTGGTTATTTCTTGTTTAGTGGTGAACAGTTTTAATCTCTGCAGTGCTTTAAGCATATTCCTGCTAAAAATAAGGAGAATTATCTTACCTATATTATTCTCTGCTCCCCAAACCCCTTTTCCATTTTATTAGGTCCTTATTCTGTTATTTAAACAAACAAAAATAAAATGCTGTTTTTCTCTTCAGGCTCTGGCAAATCAACTGACAGATAAAGAGCTAGCTCAAGGGAGACTTTACCCACCACTTGCAGATATTCAGGAAGTTTCTATTAATATTGCTATTAAAGTAAGTATTAATTTATACCTCTTCACATAAATTTTAATGATGTTTTCTTAAGTAGTATAAGTTTATTAGAGAAAAGTTTGAAACATTTCAAGGGTGCAAGAAGAAATTTTAAATCACCCATTTTCTTACAACCAGAATATAACCCACATTATTTTTTTTAAGATTTATTTGTTTATTTGAGAGAGAGAGAGAGAGAGAAAGAGCAGGGGGAGGGGCAAAGAGAGAGGAAGAGAATCTCAAGCAGACTCCCCTGCTGAGCAAGGAGCCCGATGCAGGATTTGATCCCAGGACCCTGAGATCATGACCTGAGCCAAAGGCAGACGCTTAACCAGTTGAGCCACCCAGTTAAGCCCCTGGGGGGCACCCATGCACCTTAAAATTGTTGTGGTATGGGGGTGCCTGGCTGGCTTGGTCAAAGAGTGCGATTTGTTCTGGGAGTTGTGAGTTGGGCGTAAAGATTACTCAAAAATAAAATCTTAAATAATAACTATTGTGGTATATATAATGTATGTTATTTGATACTACGTTTCCAATTATTATGGTTTTCCATTCTTTTGGATGAATTTTTCTATCAAGTTTTTGAATTCAAAGAAAACCTTACATCTGTGTATGAAACTATCAGACTTATAAATTAAATTAGTGAAATTGAGTCTTTGGTACTGGCTCTTCCCTCCTCACCAAGTACCTCTTTCCACTCAGCAGTCTGTTTCTTAAGTCTTTCAAGATAATTTTGTTCTTTTCTTCTTTAAACTGGTATGTTATTTAATACTTATTTTCCTAGATTTTAAAACTTTTTGTTCTTTATAGTAAATAAAGATTTTTCTTTCCATGTCCTTACTTGTCATTTCTGGCATATAGGGAAGGTATTAATTTTTATGAATTTACTTGATAACTAGTTTGTTGAGCAATCTTAACTTTTTAACTCTTTTGGAATTTTGAGTTTTGAATGATTTGCAAGTAATTTTTTCCTTCAATTTTATGTATTGCTCTTTTTTCCCCTTAAGAGCAGTTTTAAGTAACTTAGTTGATAAGAGCATCCTTGTATTTTAACGCTAAATTGATACTAGCTTTTGGTTGAAATAAATATTCTTTTATCTTTATAAAGAAGTAATCTTCATCCCTAGTTTACTAAGATTTTCTTTTTTTTTTTTTTTAAGATTTTATTTATTTATTTGAGAGAGAAAGTGAGAGAGCATGAGAGGAGAGGTTAGAGGCAGAAGCAGACTCCCCGTGGAGCTGGGAGCCCGATGTGGGACTCGGTCCCGGAACTCAAGGATCATGACCTGAGCCGGAGGCAGTTGCTCAACCAACTGAGCCACCCAGGCGCCCACATAGTTTACTAAGATTTTCTTAAACATCAGGATTAGATGTAGAATCTGTCAACCACGTTTTTGACTATATACTGATGATCATAAAATTTTCCCCCTCTAACTGTAAATGTTATTGTTGCATATTTTAACACTCATAAACTAAATAAAGATTGGGAATTAGAGGATGATGTGTTTAAGAAATAACAGCCAGGGCGACTACGTGGCTCAGTCAGTTGAGCATCTGACTCTTAATTTCAGCTCGTCATGAGATCAAGCCCCACATCAGGCTCTGCACTTGGTGGGGAGTCAGCTAGGCTTTTCTCCCTCCGACCCTCCCCCCACTCATGCACGCTCTCACGTGCTCTCTCACTCACATAATTAATCTTTAAAAATAATCTTTAAAAAAAAAAATAACAGCCAATCCAGGGGCACCTGGCTGGCTCAGTCAGTGGAGGATGTGACTCTTCTTGGGAGTTGTGAGTTCCAACCCCGTGATGAGTGTAGAGATTACTTTAGTTTTAGGTTTTGGCTTCAAAGTCGGTTTTTTGATTACAGGATATACTCTAAGCTATTAAATATAAATGGATTCCTCCTTGTGCACTGCTGGTAGGAATATGAATTAATGCAGCCATTATGGAAAATTGTATGGCTGTTCCTCAAAACCCAAAAAATAGAACTACCACATGATCCAGCAATCCCATTTCTGGGTATATATCCAAAGAAATTAAATCATAATCTTGAAGAGCACCCCCATGTTCACTACTGCATTATTCACAATAGCCAAGACACAGAAACAAATTTAAGTGTCCATCAACACTGAATGTAGCATATATACATAAAATACATGTACACACATACACACGAATATTATTCAGCCTTAAAAAAGAAGGAAATCCTGCCACTTGTAAAGGATGAACGTGGAGGACTATGCTAAGTGAAATAAATCAGTCAGAGAAAGACAAATACTGTCTGATCTCATTTATAAGTGGAATCTAAAAAAGTTAAACTCATAAAAACAGGATAGAGTGGTGGTTGCCAGGGGCTACAGGAAAAGGGGAAATGCTGATCAAAGGGCTCGAGCTTTCCATAATAAGATGATTAAGTTCTGGAAATCTTAATGTACAGCATGGTTTAATGAAATTTGCTAAAAGAGTAGATCTTAAATATTCTCGCCACACAGGCAAAAAAATAAGTATGTGAAGTGATGGAGAGGTCAATTTGGTTGATTGGGGGAACTGTTTCATATTGTACACATACATCAAAACATCACATTATATATCGTAAATACATGATTATTTGTCAATCGTAACTCAATAAAGTTGAAAAAAATTTTTTAAATTAAAAAATAAATAAAATAACATCTTAAAAAATAAAAGCCAATCCACTTGAGCTAGAATCTAAAGTATAGGTAGGAAAATGGCATCAGACAGGATTTGCAAGTTATCTTAAGGCCGGCTTGTACAGACACCCAAATGCCAGGCTAAGGAGTCTAAATACCTTACCATTGCAAAACAGCTGGGGATTTTAGAGCCCAGAACTAGGATGAATAGAGCTCAGCTTTAGAATTTATAGAATGATACTATATTTGGGACAGATTTTGGAACATATCAGTTATGTTGTGTGTCCAGATGAAAGGTCTTATGAAATAGGAGGAGATACCTGTGCTTAGGGCATGGTGCAGAAGCATAGCCCCAGGATCATGCCTCTTCTCCCTTCTCCACGGTGGAGAATTTGCTCCTTCTTCATTGGCTTAAGGCTTTCCTTTTTAAAAGCAAAGGATCAGGAGAGTAGCAATGCTTTGTTTCTGTCCCTCACCAGTGAGCATCTCTGATCTCTTGCTTTGCCTCAGCCTTTTCTGTGGGTACAAATATGTTTCTTATAATAGGCTAGAAAATAATTGAAGCACATTTTCATCATAAAATACAGTTAAGGTAGAGGCCCCTGGGATGAAAGGTTTTTTTTTTTAAGATTTATTTATTTATTTATTTATTTATTAGGAAAGAGAGAGAATGAGAGAGAGCATGAGAAGGGAGAAGGTCAGAGTGAGAAGCGGACTCCCCGTGAAGCTGGGAGCCCGACGTGGGACTCGATCCCGGCACTCTGGGATGATGACCTGAGCCGAAGGCAGTCACTCAACGAACTGCGCCACCCAGGCGCCCTGAAAGGTTATTTTTAATAGCCTTCATTTCTTTATTAAATTTTTTTCTTAGAAAGCTGAAATAGAGGCGCCTGGGTGGCTCAGTGGGTTAAAGCCTCTGCCTTCAGCTCAGGTCATGATCTCAGGGTCCTGGGATCGAGCCCCACATTGGGCTCCCTGCCTAGCAGAGAGCCTGCTTCCCCCTCTCTCTATGCCTGCCTCTCTGCCTACTTGTCACCTCTCTCTCTCTGTCAAATAAATAAATAAAATCTTTAAAAAAAAAAAAGAAAGCTGAAATAAACTTTAATATGGTCACTGTTTAAATGGGAATTGGAGTAGGAGGAGAAAGGCATAATTGTTTGAATTTTTTTAATCATATGTTATGATATTTTTTTTAAGTTAAAATGAAACAATAACTTGAGAATTTACTATGCAATAGGCACTGTACTATCCTGGGAAGAAGCTTTTCATACTACCTCATTTTACATCAAAACTGAGGCTCAGAGAGGGTTTATCTTCATCACCAGTCATGGTGTGTGGCTTGATTACAAACATCAGAAATCCACTCAAGCCAAATTAGGTGGGAAGTAATCTGGCTTGTGTAGGGCCTGGGATCTGTAATCTAAATGCTTTGGGTTGAGACACAGCTCTCACTTAACTGCCTTGGGCAAGTTACTTAACTAAACTCATCATACTTTGGTGTCCTCATATGTAAAATGAGGATAATACTACCAATACTTACCTCATAGGATTCTTTTGAGGATTAAATGAGCTGTATATGTAAAGCACACGGAACATGCCTGGCACTTCATGATGGTGGTGGTGAGTTGCCATGTGTAGGTCTCAGCCCTAACTTTACTTGACCTCAGAGTTCTAGTGTCCAACACCGGATTCATAATAATTTCTGTGTCTCTTAACCCAAATTCTAGAGCACAAACACCTGGCTCCCCATTAGGTTGGGTTTTCGCCCCAGTCCAGCTATGGATAGGAAGTAGACTCTCTTACATGCTGTTTGAAAGTGGGGGAAGGACAGGGGCTAGTCACTCAAGTAGGGCTACTTGACTGACACAAAGTAGAGCTTAAAATTGTTTGTTAGACTGAAGCATTAAGGAAATGCCAATAATGGGGGGGAGTGACTTTAAAACACATCAAACTTACATTGAGATTGCAGATTATTTTTATTTCGTCTTTCACGTTTCTAGTAGTTTCCAAAGGTTTTGAAATGAATCCAAGTAATGTTTTTTTATTATCATTTTGAAAAAAGAAAAATGTCATTCTTCTAAATTCATTTCTCTGTGTTTTAATAGTACTTTTTCTCTCAGATTACTATCAGAGCCTACACAGCAATCTTATTTATTTTTCAGGTCACAGAATACCTGTATGCTAACAAAATGGCTTTTCGATACCCAGAACCTGAAGACAAGGCCAAATACATTAGAGAAAGAATATGGCGAAGTGAATATGATTCCCTGCTGCCAGATGTGTATGATTGGCCAGAATCCGCATTAAGCCCTCCCCTGATACCAGAATAGAAGCCCACCCACTGGAAAATACTTTCCATGCTTCAGGGCTCCCCCCCCCCTTTTTTTTTCCAGAGAAAAAGAGATAACGTTCTCAAATTTATGGTTTTTTCCTGTGTTTTATTCTCCCCACTGCTTTGCTTTTTTTTTTTCCCCATGAATCTGTACTTCCTTAGAGGATCAGTGTGTTGGCTACATTGTGTATATCCACCAGCACCCTGCAATCAAATAACCATAAAGCTTTCTTCTGATTGGTAGCTCATACCACATCAAAGAGGTGTTACAGATGCATTTGTAAATGTCTTCACTTGTGCTGTTGTTCATGCTTGCCAAAGTATTTGCTGTTTACTATTACAGTAATGATCTTCTCTCCCCAGCTCTTTTAGGGCTACTAAAATAGAAATTTACTTCTGTGGATATAGGTATAGAGTTTTAAGAAGCCAAATTTAACCAGATTATAAGGACAAACTGTCAGTATCTAAAAGTTCTTTTATTTCAGCCTTACTTTATCTTCATGCTCTGAAATTCCTTTCCAGCTGATAAATCTAGAGCTATGTGAAAAATCTACCCTGTTATTTATTTTCTGGACCCAAATTGAGGCTTAACTAAAACATCAGGAGAGAAATGGAAAGTACTGTCTTTAGAGAGAGAAACAAAATAGTTACTGTTTTCAACAGTGTATAAAAATCACAGTGTAACTTTTTTATTTAATAAAGGTAATATCTTAAATTTAATTGCTTCAATTAATGTGATTTTATTGCCCAGCTAGAAATTTAGGTTTGCTTTCTATGAAAAACACCTATTGCCATTTCATTTATTTCTAGGTGAGTCAAAGGAGGGGATATAATACATAAATTATAACTGACATCATGTGACTTTTAACAAATTAGTCCTGCTTCACATCTTAACGAAGCATATTTAACTGTAGAGGCTATATGCCTTATTCCAAGAGTGGTGCTCTTTATTGTTTGGATAATTTTGGAATGTCTTTATGATACATTCCTTTCAATAACATTAGTGACAACTCTTTCCACTGAAGAGGGATATAATTTTTTGGAACCACCAAAATTAATTTAGAGCTAAGGGAGAATGAGTAAGGTAGGTGTATAGACCAGGAAATGCCATTTTTAATCCCAGTAAAATGGGTAACAATTGGTAAGACCAGTTTTCTTATGTGACTTAAGTATTGGAGGGTTCTAAAGGAAAACCCAAAAGCATTTGGAGAGTTAGTAGTATTACTTTATATGTGCCTAACATAATTGCTCTGAAGGAACAAAAACTTATTTTAAGTGCTCATTCTAGAAGATTAACTACAAAAAGTTATTCTTAGGTCCATGTAAGGGTGTACATTATCTGGTATTTCTCTCCACAGTCCTTGATATGTTAGATGTGATATTCTGTAGGGGGAAAAAGGGCATCATTTGTATGTTCATATGTCCAATGTATAGGTAATTGATTGATTCATACTAATTTTGAATATAATTTAACATTTTGTGAATGCTTGAAATGGCACTGCCATTTGGAGTATTTTAAAATGCACTTGATTAATCCATTTAACAGATGAGTAAAGTCAGAAGTCTGTTATATAAATCTGTTTTATAAAATAGCAATCAGGTCACTATTTGTTTCTTTTAATTAAAAATGAAAGGTTTATGTTTTTCATGTTACCTGTCAAAAAAAATCGCCCCCAAAAATACTCTCTTGATTTTAGTTAAACAATACAAGTATAATAATTACAAATCCTGTTCTTTGCTTAATGCTTACTGAAGGCATGACCATATGCTGTGTTAATGTAATTATACTAAGATGTTTGCTTAGTAAATATGCCTAGTACAATCTTCATGGAAATTATATTTTATTTTAAAGAAAATTATAAAATTATAGTATAATTTATATATTTATTATGTATATATAAATTTATTAAATTATAAAAATATAATTTAAAATTATATTTTAAAGAAAAACAAAGCCAACTGGTATATAGCCTACTTATTTAAATAAGACAAATCATATATAAAAACCAGTAATGTACTGGTTGGTAAATAACACATGAGAATAGGTGATTTTTAATGAATACATATTTATCTGGAGAAATAAGATATTTACACATACTATATGAGATATATGATAAATATATATAATAAATATACATTATGCATAATGTATATTTATTAAAAGCCACCTGTTCTCATGTGCTATTTACCAAATAGTATTTTACCAAACAAGTAACAACTATTGATATAAATCGAAGAAAAAATTTAGGAATACAGGCAGGAGCTACCAGTGTGGTGGGAAGGAGATGGTGGCATGATGGGATCAGATTGGAAAAGAAACATTCAGATCTTTTATGGAAACTTTTACCAAGCAAGAAGATAATTACTTTTTAAAAACAGCAAGGGAGAATCATTTTCATTCTTCTGAATAGGGAAGGAATTCTGTAAGGTTAGTCTATCAGAAATTGCTAAGTAGGGGGAAGTGAGAACACACGTTCTAATCTGGCACCAGCACCCACGGTGTGAAAGAGACTGGGTCAATTGTGGAGTAAGGTTTATTGACTTTAACATGGTAAACATGTTAAAGATTTTGGTTAAAATCTTTTAACGGATGGTTTCTTAACCAGGAATCTGCTTCAGAAATCACCCTGAAGCTTCTTTAAAATGCATATGGCTCTGCGTCCTCCTTCCAGGCCCCCGGGACTACCAGGGGCAGAGCGCTGGCAGCTGTATTTTCAGCAGGTTCCCAGGGGATGTGACGCACACTTCCCCTGCCTCTCCCTGGCTGCCCTAAAGTGGATATCCGAATCATCTGGAGAGCTGGTTACTCCTTGTGATACAGTGGGTCTTGGGGAGGGCCTGAGAGTCTGTATTCCTTACCTGCTCCCGGCTGAGGTCCAGGTTGCTTGCACAGAGAAGGCATTGAGTACTGAGTGTGGTGTGCAGTTTGTTTAGTTCTCGTACAGTAAATATTTCATAGGGAAAAGATAACTGAAATTATGTTCTTACATGGAACTGGTTTCATCTGTTCTTGTTATGTCTGGTTTTTATGGGATGTTCATAGGGACAAAAATACAGAACTTTTAAACAGATTTCTCTGAAAATACAGAACTAGAATACTGTTCAATTCTCAAGTATAGTTTTTAAATTGACATATTAAGTAAAACCTAGCAACTTTTGAAAGGTTAGCTATCAGATGGATAATTATTTCTTCTCTGTTGGTTGTCTTTTAATAATGACTTACCCTATCCTTTGTCTTTTCTTTCTCTAAAATTACCAGCTCCTGGAGAAATAAGAGTCTACATTCTCCTTTGCAAAGGAGTTGCTAATGAATTAAGATCAGAGCATAATTATTATTAAGAGGTGTGGAGCATTATTTACTGCTTTCAGATAACTGAGAAAGCCCAACGGGGTGAGGAGAGTGGGAAAGACTTGCCTTCATCCAGATGTTCTGTAGCTTTCTTCCCAAGCCCATTCAGTATCCCTCAGAGAGAACTTTATATTCTTGAACAGTTCCAGGGTTCTGTTGCATTTATCAAAATGGAATCAGCTCTGCTGAGCCTAAGTAACATGTAAGAACATTAGTGTAAATATCAAAGCTCTCTACTGGGATTCCCTTTAAAGGAACTATCGCAAATAATGAAATAGCACCAATATCGTATTTCCATTCAAAATAAGACCACACATGATCAGGTCCAGGCATGTTGGTGACTTTACAGAAAACACAGATTCATTATCTACTTTCGTTCTCAACGGATGTGTGATTTGCACTTTGATGTGCATCTAAATGTTAAAATGAAATTCTCTACAGCCAAGCTAAATGAAGTAACATTTAATATTTAAAATATTCAAGATGATCTGACTACAGACAACTTCCCCCCCATCTGAAATGAGGATATTTTAATATTAGCAGAGAAAAAGCTCAATGCTTTGTTTCAAATTTGAATAAATTCAACAGGGCCTAATTAGAACATGACTCTTGCTTATTGCATAATTATTGCTAGGAACTTCTCAGGTAAACCGGTGATTAGATTTTAAAATAATAATTTTTTCCCCTTCCTTGGAAAAGTAAAATTGTGCCTCTCAAAGAGAAAAGTAACATGATAAGATATAATATGGAAATGTGTTCATAGTTTAGTTGTGTAAAATATACAAATTAAGTCAGATGACTTTGGATGGTTTGTATACATACTGGTTTTTACCAATAAACACTTTTTCACGTGGCTACTTAATCTTGTTTTTTTCCAAATAAAAGCTTATTTACCACTTCTGTGGGAAGTTACCCTTACATTCAGAACACTTTTGAAAGTTTTATGACTTGGGAAAATTTGTGGATATCTATTCCCCAGTTTTCAGTATGTCCTTTTATGTCCTATTTTCCCTTTCCTAATTTTAAGTGTATATTCTAGTAAATTGATTCCTAGAGAGTCACTGAATGGTCACTAATCTACTAGGTATGTACAGTTAGCAAATAATGCTGAAGTAAACTTTATGGACAAGCACCGGGCCTTGTTCTAAGCACGTCATACGCATCAGCATAATTAATTCTCAAATCGCCTCCTGTCACTGCACCTGTTTTACAGAGAAGACCGCACGCACAGGGAGGTTAAGTGCCTTGTCCAAGTTCTTAGCTGGTGAGTGACAAAGCCAGTGTCCTTAACCTTAGCCCCTCTCAAGGAAGAAAGACCTCGGTGACAGGTGATTTTACCTGGATCTTAAATAAAGAATTGTTATTTCAGATGAAAAGTCTTCAACTATTCTTATAAGATTAGGCTTGGGTCCTTTTTAATGTGTTTTAGCAGTTTGTTTGATTTTTACTTTGTTCCCATTTATAACTCAAATAGATTATAAATGTATTTTATTCATTAGTCTTCAGCATTTTAAGTACTGGATGTAAACATAAAAGATTTGGTTTTGAATTTGGTAAATTACACCAAAGATTCTTAATAGCCAGTTCCCTAACATCTTTAGATTTGGTAATCTTTCCAGAACTACCAAATATTATCACTTCTGTCCAAACCAGTTTCTATAATGTTTATACACTTTGTGACTCTGCCAATGTCAATGTGAATTGTAAGGTATATTGATATTCTGATACAGTGATAGCTTTTGTATTGGATGCATACATATAACTTCTTCCATTAAGAAGTAAGAACAGTTGGGTGCCTGGCTAGCTTGCTGGGAGAGCATGCAACTCTTGATCTCGAATTGTGGGTT
Source organism: Nasua narica (assembly GCA_028533885.1). Classification (NCBI taxonomy): domain Eukaryota; kingdom Metazoa; phylum Chordata; class Mammalia; order Carnivora; family Procyonidae; genus Nasua; species Nasua narica. The sequence goes on from CM052808.1 coordinate 59,102,152, forward strand.
CAAGTCCCAAGTTGGGCATGGAGCTTGTTTAAAAAAAAAAAGGTGAGAACAGTTAAAAAAATATAAAATGTGTGGATTAAGCAATTTCTAAGACATAGTTTAGCTAACTGTTTGACAAACATTTTTGCCTAGTGTTTTATTATACTTTGTCTAATGACCTTTTTTTTTTAAAGCTTTTATTTATATGACAAGCTCAAGCAGGGGGAGCAGCAGGCTACCCGCTGAGCAGGGAGCCCACTGCCAGGCTCCATCCCAGGACCTTGAGATCATGGCCTGAGCTGAAGGCAGATGCTTAACCGACTGAGCCATCCAGGCACCCCTGCCTAATGACCTTTAAAATTAACTGAAATTAAAACCATATTTTTGCAATGGATATTGTGTTCCTTTTGATAACATCCCAAGCACTAATTGTTAACTTTGAGGAAACCACACATTGCAAAAGTCACTGCTTAGCCTTTCTCACCTGTGCATTTAAGATAAAAGGATGGAATAAACAGACTTTGGTAATACCAGCTTAAGGGAGAGTGCCTTGCATAAAGTGTATTATACTAGATCAACTTATTACAGATGGTTCCAGGAATCCGTCTAAATGCTCCATAGTGATGTGAATTGTTTTTTCTCTTGTGATACATAAATTGTAATGAGATGTGTATATTTTCTTAGTAAAATTTCCCATGCATAAAAAGTGTGTTATGACCTTGTTTTTAGAGGCTGTTGTATAGAGAGCACTTCTAAAATTCAGTATTATCTCAATCCTTAAAACACCCCCTCAGCCCCCACCCAGAGCACCTGCTCCTTTGGAAGTGCTCTGCGGTTGGACCAAGATTCGCCCATGGAGCACTACTACTCATGCTCGTTTTTTCCTTTCCTTTTGTTCAGCTTCCTGCTTTCTCTCATTTAGTTTAATCCTAGCGGTGAAGGAATTATTCCTCACCCCTTCTCCCCCACCACATACACATTCCAAGACCTGAATGTTAGAACACTAAGAAAAGATTGTATGTTGATTTTGTGGTAAAGGGATAAAATGGTACAACAGCTAATACCTACTGAGTGCTTGCTTCAAGCCAGGCACTGTTCTAAGGACCTGAGATCTATTTACTCATTTCATCTTCACAACAACTTTCTAAGGTGTAGGTGCTAATATTTCCCCCATTTTGCAGAATGTGAGGTGCAGAGCCCTTAAGGTCATGTAACTACCCAAAACAGCAAAGCTAGGATTCAGACCTCTTGCCTCCGATGCTGTTTAAACTACTCTCTACCAATAGCGAGCACAGCCCGTGCAGCAGAATGTGGCTGCAGCCCATCTCCCTAACTTCAAGAAAAAACCTGTAACGCTGCCAGCATTGCAGGCATCCAGGACTCCGACGCCTTCCCTGCATCAGGCCTTGGACATCCTCCTGCATCCCCACTTTGGGCAGACAGTCTTGCTTCCTGTTTCACAGAAAAATAGAACAGTCAGAAGAGAATGTCCTCAAGGTCCCCTTTCCCCATCTCCCCAGGTTCAATGAGAAAGTGGGAGGCAGTGGCTAGAGAAGCTGGCCTGACAAAATCAGCCAGCCTCGCTGGCGCTAGGAACTCACAGCTCGGCCTTGGTGTTCTCCTGTGGAATGGAAACCAGCTCCCAGAGCACCAGCATCCAACAGGCCCACTCTGACCGTCAGTGCTTCCTCCCTAAGCCTCTTCTAGGCTCCCAGCATACATACATGTCTCCAGTCAAAAGCCATGGAGTTATCCTTGACTCCATCTCTTTCTCTCACACCTCACATCAAATCCATCAGCAATTCTTGCAGGCTCTACCCTCAAGTATATTGAGAACGTGACCACTTCCTAACATCTCCCCTGCTGACTCCCTAGACCTAGCCATGATCATGATCACCTGGTCTCCCCTCACCCCCCTTCCCGGTCACCTACAGTCTATTCTTAGCAGAGCAGCCAGAGTGATCCTTTTCAACATAAAATGGAGCAAGTCACTCCTCTGTTCAAAACCCTAACTGGATGAGCCAATGTCCTTAGAGGGCCACAAAAGCCCCGACATGATTCCCCACCACTGCCACCGCCACCACCACCACTCACTTCTCTGACTTCATTTGCTACTCTCCCTGCTCTCTTGCTCTATTTCAGCCCTACTTGTCTTTTTTTTCCCCAAATATGTTTATTTTAATTTTTCAGTGTTACAAGATTGATTGTTCATGCACCACACCCAGGGCTCCATGCAATACGTGCCCTTCTCAATACCCACCACCAGGCTCGCCCAACCCTCCACCCTCCTCCCCTCCAAAACCCTCAGTTTGTTGCTCAGAGTCCACAGTCTCTCCTGGTTCATCACCCCCTCCGATTTCCCCCCATTCACCCTTCCCTTCCTTCTCACGATGCCCTCCATGATTTTCTTTATGCTCCACACATAAGTGAGACCATAAGATAATTGACTCTTTCCGC
>CM052808.1:59105087-59231256 GCA_028533885.1 Nasua narica
GCTATGAACATTGGGGTACATGTGGCCCTTCTTTGTACTGCATCTGCTTCTTTGGGGTAAATACCCAGTAGTGCAATTGCAGGGTTATAGGGTAGCTGTATATTTAATTTCCTGAGGAATCTCCATACTGTTTTCCAAAGAGGCTGCACCAACTTGCATTCCCACCAACAAAACAAACAGGCAACCCACAGAATGGGAGAAGATATTTGCAAATGACACTACAGACAAAGGTCTGATATCTAAGATCTATAAAGAACTCTTCAAACTCAGCACTCACAAAACAGATAATCACATCAGCCCTACTTGTCTTGAGCGCGCCAGACTTCAGACAGGACTCGGCACTTGCGGTACCCTCTGCAGGGACATTCCCAGTAATCTCTGCTGCTTGCTTCTTCACCTGCTTTAGGTCTCGGCTCAGATGTCACTTCTCAGTGAGGTTTTCTCTAACTCACCCTTTTCAAGTCTGCAACCCAAACTTCCCAGCATTCTCTCTCTCCTCCCTAATTTTCTCCATTGAACTTAACACCTCCCCTCTATGTAGAGTGTTGCAGGGGATGTTCTCCTTTCCTCTGTGGAAGCCAGAGCTAGTGGGGGGGAAGCTTCAATCTCCCTGCTTCGTGGCTGCCAAAAACAGTGGCAAGTATCAAGTGGTGGTTCATCAACGGTGGTGCCCTAAGAAGACACAGAGGCAAGACCTTTGCTGTGCTCCCTCCATTAGTTCATGTTTTCTGTCCGTTCTGTGGGCTCTCTAATCTCCTTTCAATCTGCAACTTAAATTAGCCAAAATTGATTTCTATGCTTATAACTGAGAATTCTGATTGACCTTGAATTAAGAATCTCAGTTACTTATAAGTATGTAAATATTAGCCTGTCCAACAATACTTTGAGCAAATCAAGGGCTAGGTCATGTTTTTTGTTTATTTTGTATAGTCTCAAAATCTCTTCCTCACCCAGTTCAGGGTTCTTTCTCTATATAGGTTTAAGCAGTGATTGATTTATAATAATTGAATGATCAACAAAAAAGTTTCTGAGTATAATCCGAATGAGAAAAATAAAGTCATGGAGTCTGCCATGTTATCTCTTTGTTGACTCTGAAACTTACCCACTGTTTTTACTAATTTGTGATTAGAGCCATTACCCTTCCCCCTTAATTCCAGGCCAGTTACAATTGTAGATGTAATGATAGGTCGGTTCATTTATTAATTTGAGAAGACCACTATTGTATTATATCTAAGTTACATCTAAGATGAGAATGGGAGAGAAAAGAGAGGCCAGCTTTCTCCCACCTGTATAAATTATATTATTAGATGTGCTAGGTATCACTTTGGAATGACTCATATTTGAATAACACTTTACAGACCATTTTCAACAAACACTATTTAGTCTTTATAACAAAAGTTTGAGCCAAGAAGAGCAATTAATATCCTTATTTCACCAAGGGAAAAACAGAGGTTTAGGAAAGTTAAATAACCTGGCCAAGGTCACCCAAATGCAAAATCAATACTCAAACTGTCTTTTGGCTCAAAAAAAAGTTTATGTTGTTAAGCAATGGAAACAGCCAAATGACAAAATTTGGAAAATATTTGCACCCTGCATCATAGTTAAAGAGTTATTATCCCTAATATATAGAAAGCAGCTAAGAATTTGTAAGAAAAAGACCACCATTACAATGAAAAACTGGGGAAAAGGTATGCACAAAGAGTTCACAGAAAAAAAGTCAAATGACCCTTAAACTTTTGAACAGATACTCAACATAGCTCACTTGTGAAAGATAAATTCAAGTTTAAACTCCACTAAGATGTTACATTGGCAAAAAAATCCCAAAGTTTGAAAACATTAATGGTAGTGAAGCTCTGAAGAAAAAGGTCCTCTGGTAAGTTGCTAATAAAAGGCAAAATGAGGAGCACCTTGGTGGCTCAGGCAGTTCAGCGTCTGCCTTTGGCTCAGGTCATGATCCTAGAGTCCTGGGATCAAGCCCGGGGTTGGGCTCCCTCCTCAGCAGGGAGCCTGCTTCTCCCTCTCCCTTTGCCTGCTGCTCTCCCTTCTTGTGCTCTCTTTCTCTCTCTCTCTCTTTGTCAAATAAATAAATAAAATCTTAAAAAAAAGAAAAGAAAGGCAAAATGACATAACCCCTAGAGCAGTACTTTTAGCATTCTTCAGCAAAATTATACATGTAATTATTGGTTGAGTCATCAATCCCACTTGTAGGAATCTATGCCAAAGATAAACTTGCAGAAATAAAAAATAACTTACACAGAAGGTTATTTGTTACACCACTATGATAGCAAAAGACTGTAAACAACCCAGAGGACTGAATGAATATACAAACGATGGTATAATCATTCAGTATGAGATAGCGGTAAAAAGGAAGGAGGAAGAAATTTGTACACGGATACATGTCACGGTAGCCAAGAGATGTGCTGCTTGGAGCTTCTTCCCCAAAATAATTTGCTGCAAGGAGTGCACCTTTACTGATGTTTTTTCCCTTTGGTGTTTTTAAATTACCACCTGAGGGTCACTTGCTTTCAGCTTGAAGAACTTCCTTTAGTATTTCTTTTCTTTTTTTTTTTAAAGATTTTATTTATTTATTTGACAGAGAGAGATCACAAGTAGGCAGAGAGACAGGCAGAGAGAGAGGGGGAAGCAGGCTCCCTGCTGAGCAGAGAGCCCGATGCGGGGCTCGATCCCAGGACCCTGAGATCAGGGCCGGAGCCGAAGACAGAGGCTTTAACCCACTGAGCCACCCAGTCGCCCCGCCTTTAGTATTTCTTATGAAGCAGGTCTACTAGCAACAGATTCTCTCGGTTTTGCTTATTTGGGGATGTTTTTATTTCACCTTCATTACTGAAAAATAGCTTTGATGGAAATAAGATTCTTGGTTGACAGGTTTTTCCTTTGAGCACTTTAAGTATATTATACCACAGCCTTCTGACTTCCATTGTTTCTTTTTTAATCTTTTCATCTTTTTCCACAATTTCTTTTTTAATTTCAAGGTTTTTATTATTATTATTATTACTCTCAGAGGTAGAATTTAGTGATTCATTAGTTGCAAATAACATCCAGTGCTCATTACATCAAGTGCCCTCCCTAATGCCCATCCCCCAATTACCCCATCCCTCCCCCACCTTCCCTCCAGCAACTGTGTTTGTTTCTCAGAGTTTAGTGTCTCTTATGGTCTGTCTCCTTCTTAATTTTCATCTTATTTTATTTCTCCTTCCCTTTCTCTATGTTCATCTGCTTTGTTTCTTACATTCCATATAAGTGCAATCATATAGTATTTGTCTTTCTCTAACTGACTTATTTCATTTAGCATAATACCCTCTAGTTTCATCCACATCTTTGCATATGGCAAAATTTCATTCTTCTTGATGGCTGAGTAATATTCCACTATATGTATATATGTGTGTGTATACACATATATATCTATCTACACATATATATCTATCTCACATCTTCTTTATCCATTCATCTATCGATGGACATCTGGGCTCTTTCCATGGTTTGACTATTGTGGACATTGCTCCTACAAACATTGGGGTGCAGATGCCCTTTCAGATTACTACATTTGTACCTTTGAAGTAAATACCCAGTAGTGCAATTGCTGGGTCATATGCTAGTTCTATTTTCAACTTTTTGAGGAACCTCCAAACTGTTTTCCAGAGTGGCTGCACAAGCTTGCATTCCCACCAACAGAATAGGAAAGTTCCCCTTTGTCCGCATCCTCGCCAACGTCTGTTGTTTCCTGACTTGTTAATTTTAGCTATTCTGACTGGTGTGAGGTGGTATCTGATGGTGGTCTCGATTTGTATTTCCCCAATGGTTAGTGATGTTGAGGATTTTTCATGTGTTTGTTAGCTATTTGTACATCTTCTTTGGAGAAATATCTGTTCATGTCTTCTGCTCATTTCTGGCCTGGATTTTTTGGTTTTTTTGGGTGTTGAATTTGATAAATTCCTCATAGATTTTAGATACTAGCTCATTATCTGATAAAACATTTGCAAATATGTTCTCCCATTCCATAGGTTGCCTTTTGGTTTTGGTTGACTGTTTCCTTTGCTGTGAAAAAGCTTTTTATCTTGAAGTCCCAATAGTTCATGTTTGCCCTTGTTTCCCTTGTCTTTGGAGACATGTCTAGCAAGAAGTTTCTGTGGCTGAGGTCAAAGAGGTTGCTCCCTGTGTTCTCCTCTAGGATTTGGATGAATTCCTGTCTCTCATTTAGGTCTCTCATCTATTTTGAGTTTATTTTATTATTATTTTTTTTTAATTTATTTTTGCGTATGGTGTAAGAAAGCGGTCCAGTTTCATTCTTCTGCATGTCCAATTTTGCCAACACCATTTGTTGAAGAGACTGTCTTTTTTCTATTGGATACTCTTTCCTGCTTTGTTGAAGATTAGTTGACAATAGAATTATCAATAGTTAATAAATGACAATGTCATTAATGTCAATAAATCTGCAATCAGCTGGTAATCAGAGGAACTTAATAGATCAATATAGTGAGAGAAAGAGACAAAGGGAGAAACACTGCTGTGCCAGCCCTTGCTAGAAGACAGCTCTCTGACTGTGAGCTGGGAGGACAGGGAGATCCATGTTGTTGGTTGCACCAGTCTAGAGTGGAGGTATGGCCTCACTGATTCAGGAGGGGAAAGGGGGGAAGCAGGTCTCAGTTCAAATACTATTATCTCTCACTGTTCCTACTGAATTTTGGTAGAGTTTTTGAAAAAAATGTTTCTTCATTTGCTAAATTTCCTTAGGACCATTTCCAGAGATTTTAAATGATCGTGGGTTTTTTTTTTTTTTTTTTGGTGGTTTTTTGCTTGTTTTTGTTTTGTTTTTTTACCATTTTAACCAGTTTTTCTGGGAATAGGGCCCATAGAGCATTTCATGCTGTCATATTTGAAGTTCCCCTAAAACTGATTTTTAATCAAGTATCACTTATGCAGGGAAGGAAGTAATACTTTCCTGAATATAATTTTGACTTTGGAACCCACGTGAGTAGTTTACATAATTTAAAACAAATTTTAAAAAGAAATACCTAAAAATGGAAAATAAATAAAAGAATTTACCTGCGTATCAGGGTGGTGGCATAACAACAGGGAAAAAAGTGATTCTTAAGTAACCTAAAAATAGTTTTTTGACCATACATGCCTAATGTGATATATACAAAAGTTTGCTGGAGTTACTTTACTGGAGCTAAATCAAATTATGTTAATGTTATTAGGAACCAAGATTTTTTTTTTATATAAGTGACATCAGTATACAATTAAAGAAAGTAAAAACTCTATAATCTTACACTTGAGTTGAAAACAATCACTATGAATTCATGATTTACTTTACTTTAAAATATATATATTTATGTATTTATTAGCTCTGTCTGCTAAAAAGGCTTAGAACAAGCCTCTAGATCTAATTCCCATGTGATAGGAAATGCAAGAGATAGGGAAACATGTTAAATGATACTATGAAGATACAATCAGCCCAGTCCAGAACTTGGGAAATTTGGGAAATTCTAGAAGACAAGTGACCCAATTTCTTCCACAAATTACAAGAAAAAAGGAGAGGGAAAAGAAACTATTGAAGTTTAAAAGAGGGGCACCTGGGAGGTTCCGATGGTTAAGCATCTGATTCTTGGTTTCAGTTCAGGTCATGATCTCAGGGTCCTGAGATTGACCGCATGTTAGGCTCTGTGCTCAGTGCAGTCTGCCTGAGATTCTTCCCCCCACCTTCCTCCCCCTCTACCCCCTCTTCCCACGTGTGCTTTCTCTCTCTCTCCAAAATAAATTTTAAAAAAATGTTTTTTAAAAAGTTCAAAAGAAACTTTAAAAACTTATACTATATGAAGTGTAAGCCTTTTCCGAACACTGATTCAAACAAGCTACCTACATGTTGGGACTTATTAGAGAAATCCGAACACTGAACAGTTATTAGATGATATTCATAAGTAGTTGGGTGTTTTAACAAATCATCAGGTGAGATGATAACATTGTAGTTACGTTTTTTAAAAGAGATTTTTGATGTTTTTATTGTATATATTTTGTATATATATATTGTATATATATTTTTATTTTCTGACTTGAACAAATGAGCCTCAAAGTTATGAGATGATCAGAAAAATTTAAACAATGAATGAATATTTGATGTTAAGGAATTATTGTCTTTTTATGAGAATATTATGGTCATATTTTTAAAAATACTTATCTTGGGGTACCTAGGTGACTCAGTCAGTTAAGAATCTGACTTAAACTCAGGTCATAATCTCAGGGTTCTGGCAACCAGCCCCCTGTTGGCTCTCCACTCAACAAGGTGTCTTCTTCTCCTGTTCCCTCTTCCTCTGCCCCTCCTCCCACACACGCTATCTCTGTCTCTCTCTCAAACAAATAAATAATAGCTTTAAAGCAAAGAACAAAAAAACAAACTTACCTTGAGGTTCCTGGGTGGCTCAGTAGGTTGGGCAATGACTCTTAATCTCAGCTCAGGTCTTGATCTCAGGGCCATGAGTTCAAGCCCCACATTGGGCTCTTTACTGGGCATGGAGCTTACTTAAATAAAAATGAATGAATGAATGAGTGAATAAATAAATAAATAAATAACACTTATCATTTATATTTATATACTAAACTGCCCACCATCATTACGTAGTGATGAGACTTTGCCAGAAAAAGGAGTCTTAAATGCTTATAGAAGTATTTATGGATAAAATGATATCATGTCTGGAATTTGCTTTGAAACAATCCATGTTTTTGTTGCTTTTGAAGGGAAAGGGTTTGGTTGCAGGTGAAACAAGATGAACCAGATGTTATTAACTAATGAAGGTGAGTGATGGTTACACATAAAGGTACATTAGACATTTTCTCAACTTTCATGTATGTTTAAAATTTCCCATGTAATGGAAAGCTCTAATAATAAACAAAAAGTTCTATCCGTGACTCTCTAAAGATATAACAACTTTGAGGAGAGGAGTTGTAGGAAGCCTTGATGGGTAGGCAGGAAGCTGTGGAGTGGACGAGTCTGTGGCGAGTACTACTATGGGCAACCCCTATCCTAGCTCAGTTGTGACCAGGACCTAGCTGTGGAATGATGTGTGTCTTTCTGGGCCCTTCTGAGCTAAGCAAGTGTCAGGATAAATAAAGTTCCAGTTCTGGTGTTTAATACTGGCTAAGTCGGACCCCATGTGACCAAATCCAATTTATTGTTCCTTTTTGGCAACACCAATCCAAGTCTCAACCATCCTATCAGACCCAGCTCAAGCCCCACCTTTTCTTTACTAACTGCATATCCATTAATCTCCCTTTTTCTATATTCCTATCACTCATTTTGTCTTCTCATTTGTTCCCTCATATTGTTAGTTGGTGGCTTCCCAATACATACTTTTGCAGCCGCAGTATATGCTCCTAAAACCAGGGGCCATGACATACTTGAAAAATCCTTTCAGCCGCAAAAATAACATGATCCACAAAGCTAGAGCTCAGTTAATACTTGAATGAAGGCTTTGAAGAGGCCAAAAAGTAAAATATGTAATGGTCTATTGAGCAAAGCAGAGGGGGTGGGGCAAAATGGTCCTTGATCCCTCTCTTCTGGTTATTTCAAAGACCCCACAGGCACATGCACCTCTATTCCTGTTATGAAGCTACTGGATACTTTGACCACCTCAAGTATGTCGAGCAAAAATCCGTGCCACTTGGCACTGCATAGGAGCTTAAAATAGCATTTTTTTAAAAGCTGGAATTTAAACCGAGTTTTTTGTCCTAGTTGTTATCACCACGCGCAATTTCTGCACAGAGCAGGCCCGGGTTTTTCACTCGTGCGTCCAGCAGGCTATGCTGTGCCCAAAGAGAACACACCTGCAATGCTTGTGTGGAAGCGGATATTGCGGCGAATTCCTAAATAAAGTGGAATAGAACGGAGACTCAGGATCTACGGTAATGCTGCTGTGAACTCTGATTCAAAGGCACATTGCTTTTTCTTACGACATCGCAGACTTAAATGTTTAGAGTTAGTGATTAAAAGACAAAGACTCATCCCAGCGAAAGATTAGAAATGACACAAACATATGCAGGAACAAAATACCGCAGACAACACTCTTCGAGGAGCACACTGGAAAACATTACACGGAAAACAAAAGGGAGAAGCTCCCTTTGGGGGCTCTGATCCTCACAGGTGACCACTATCACCTTACCCAGAGAATTGTGCGGGCGAGTGAAGGCGGACGGAGAGCCAGTGGGCACCAAGACGGAGCCTGCCATCAGCGCCTAGCCCACCCGCACAGGCCGGCCCGGCCGGGCACCACCGAGCGCGGACCTCCGGCGAGTCCTAGAGCGGCCACACGCGGTCACAGCCCGCGGCGCATTTCCGCCCGCGCCGGCGCCGCCCCGTGGACGGCTGGGCCTTGCCGCGGGCCTGCGCCTCCCTCGGCTCCTGCCGCGGGCCTCGGGGAGTGGGTGAGTGGGACAGGGCGCGCCGGAGAGGGGCGGGCCAGGGTCTGCGCCGCTGCCTGCTCCGCGTCCGCCGAGTGGGCCGAGCCGCGCGGGCGGACACGCTTCCTCCGGACTCTTGGGCCGGGCCCGGCTTGGACGACCCAGTCCCGGGGAGCGCCGGGGAGTGAGGACGCGCGCCTTGTCTACCCCTGACCCGAGGCGGGCGCCCCCGATCGCCCCGCGCCCCTGCCGCCGCCCACCCCTCTTTCGGGAGACTGATATTGACTTAGGAGAGAGCCTGGGTTCGCACGTGGTCGGAGACCTAGCCTCTGGCCCTGACTTGGGCTTGGCCTCTCCATTTGTCTCTCCCCCAGACACGGTTCTTTCATCTCTAAAATGGAGGAAGGCAGTATCCGCCCTCCCTGCACCACAGGGTGATTGCAGGGTTGGTGCTGCCTGTATGGAAACTGGTTCTCAACTTGGCAGCCTTTAGAGTCATTTGGGAAACCTCCCAGATGCTGAGTCCCCAGAACCACCAGGTGATTGTTATATGCAGCCGCGACGAGAACCACTGGCCCAGGGAGTGTCAGGTGACAGTACTGTGGACCTGTGCTATGTTCTCGGCCGGACTGTGCACTTGATCCAACGTGGTTCATAGCCATGAGAGCAGGCGGCTGGCTTTATGTTCAAGAAGACAGGGACTAAATCTGGTTTGGTTACTTTTTAATTCCTGGTGCCTTCAATGGTGCATGTCAGAAAACATGAACCGTTGATTAAATTAATTTCTGATTCATTCCCGACCTGGTGGAAGGGTTTTGATTATTTGGCTCATTTTTAAACTTTTTATTATGGAAACTTTCAAACAGGAAAATAAGATCAGTCTTGTTTCATCTGTTACCCTCACCTCACTGGATTATTTGAAAGCAGATCTGAATGTACCATTTTGTCGGCGAAATACTTGCTTATGTTTATAAAACAGAGTAACTCCTTTTTAAAACAAAGCCATTCTCAATAAGCATATCATGTTATCGTTTATCCAGTCATCGTTTACCTTTCCCCAATTGTCTCTTTTTCTCCCAATTCTCTCTTTTTAAGTTTGTCCAAATCTAGGTCCAAACAAGCTACAAATGCCACATTTGGTTGACGTCTTTTCAATTTCATTTAAGCTTCTTATGGCTTCCCTCTTTTTTTCCCCCTGGTATTTTACTTGTTAAAAAAAAAAAACAACCTATTTGTTTGTTCTGTAAAGTTTCCTACATGCCAGATTTTGCTTCTTCCATCCCTGTGGTGTCCTTTAATAAACTGGTGTTTAGATTACAGTTTTTTTCAGATTGAAGTTCTACTTTTTGGCAAGAAAACCTCATAGGGTTGTTGTGTACTTCATACTGCAGCACATCAGGAGTTAGATAAGATCTCGTTTCTTTTTGTGGTGTTAATATTAGTCACTGGACCTTTTCTGTACAGATTGCACCGCAGGGTAACTAAATAATTGACCCAGGATTCACAGAAGGATGCCAGCTAATAACTTCAGGGGAATGAGAGAACCTTTGGGCAGCCTCTAATGAAATAGTGAATCCTGGCAATGAACATTAGTGGCTGTTAACATCAGAAAGAGAGAGACAGCCAGACAGCATGAACTTGCTGATGGAAGTACCAAATACCACTTAATCAAGTATTCTTGGATAATTGGTGGGGAATATAGACCAAACAAGATTGTCCATGACTTGATAATTGTTGAAGCTCGGTGATGGGGGTGATGGTTATATGGTAATGCATTACACTAATCTCTCCACTTTTGTGTGAAATTTTTCATAATAAAAAACAATTTTATTTTTTTTAAGATTGACTACTTGACTAGTGAATTCAGGTCAGCCTGATCTATTCTTTGTAGTTTTCCATTAGCCTTTCACTAAGTGATTCTCAAACCTGACTGCACATTAGAATCACAGGGGAAGAATTTTTTTTTTTTTTTTTTAGTACTAAAACACATGTCTTCCTTGCAGAATTTCCTTTTTAATTGTTCTGGGATGGAGCCCAATTATTGATATGGTTTAAAAGCTCTCCAGGCGATTCTAATATGCTCATGGGTTCTGTACCAGTGGCCTAGATCCATTATTTGTTAAGGATTGCAAAGTGATTATATTTTATTATTCCTTCTGCATTTATTAGCTTTTAAAATGTTTAACTTTCTACATTCTGTTATTCTCACCTCTGTTGCAAACTGCAATCCAACAGGAAAGCCTCTGCAAATTAAATTACCTAATTATCAGAAGAAGGCTTGATCTTGGAAGTGAAAGTGGAGTAACACGTGGAAGGGACACTAGCAATTACCTAAAACCTATGCATGGGTTGGAGAGATGTACCATCTGTGTGTGTGAGGTGTGTGTGGGACGAGGGAGTGGGAGGGCTGATTGTATCTCCAAATGGTAAGAAAGATTAGGTGACGGGTAGTTAGAAAAGTTTGTTCAGCCTTATGACACATTTCCTTTAAATAATCAATATTAAATAAATTGAATATAAAATACATTGAAAATAAAGACATCAAATGCTTTTCATTGCAACCAAAACCAATCCAAAGATTTAAAAGAAAACTTAACCACTCCCCACCATCACTATTTCAATCACCCCTGAGATAACCAATATTAATACTATGGTGTATATCCTTCCACGCAGACCTTCTCTGTCTTATGTAAATGCAAAGGTTCAGGGCATTTTAAAAATGAGATCATGCCAAAGCCATCTATAATTTTTATCATTGTCATCCCTCCAGGACAAGAGTTACAGACCTGACTTAACTGCAGAACAAATAGTTCATGGAATGAATGTACAATAAAATCTTCAATCAGTAGGGTAGATTCTCAAAAATGGGGTTTCTGGGTTAAAATGTGTTGTTTTTAGCAGCATCATTATTATTGGTAATGTATATTGCCAACTTACTCTCCCAAAACATAAAAGCAGTGTGTACCTCCAGCACTAGTAACATGAGAGTACCCTTTCCCCTGTGCTTCGCCTATTCATCCTTCCCTCCTTCTCCCCAAACCACTGTCAACCATTGTTGTTAACTATCTCAATAGTTATGCCTTTTCCAGAATATCATATGGTTGCGATTCAACTATAGTTTTTAACTGGCTGGATTTGGCAGTTTTTTTAACTTGTTTGTTTTCATGTGTATGAGCAGTCTTATAAGGTTTGGTAACTTGTGGTTTTAACTTGCTAGGAGTTATTAAAATCTTACTTGGTATTTCTTTGGAAAACTATTAAAGAACAAGAATCCAGTCTCTTCTGAATAATTTATAAGTAATATTTATAGATAACATAAATGACAGTAAATTTCACAGGAACATGTTTTTGGTGATTTTGAGCAGTGATGTGTAATAATCCCTGGATGATCTTTTCATTGCAGGGGAAGATGTCTATGGATGTGACATTTCTGGGTACGGGTGCAGCATACCCATCCCCAACCCGGGGTGCGTCTGCTCTGGTCCTTCGGTGTGAGGGCGAGTGCTGGCTCTTTGACTGTGGGGAGGGGACTCAGACACAGCTTATGAAAAGCCAACTTAAAGCAGGTTAGTGTGCTTTCAGCTATCTCATTAAGACTTTCTTATTCATTATTTTGGCTCTCCTTGGGCCTTTTGCTCAGAAACAGCCCCAACAGTTGCATCCCACCTCAGTGCTGGAGCCCTGGTAAGATTTGGAAGGCCCTCAGCCATACCCCCTGAACTTTGTTTATTTAGTTTTTGTTCTTCCTGTAAATGTTGAGAGTAAGGATTTACATAAGCTTAGGGGGTGGAGGATGGAGTGGGATACATGAGGCATATTACATAGATACTCCAGAAGCAAAGGAGCAGTGTACATACTTATTTCACTGGGAGATAGTTGTAAGTATCACAAGAGGGTATAAAGAGCAATAGTTGTTCAGGAGAGTGAGATGTTCTTTTCAATTTGGGGTTATCAGGGTAGGGATCTCAAAGAAGGTGACCTGTGAGTTATTGGAGGAGGAAGGATTCGCTGGGCTGGGGAGAAATGAGCATGCCAGCTAGAGGCAATGGTGGGAGCAAAGGCCCACCAGAGTACTCCACCAGGCCGGAGGGTACAGTGGTGCAAAGCCTTGGCCCAGAGTCGGACCAGCCCGGGTTGCAGTCCCAGCTGTGTCTTGGCTTATAGCCTTAGCAGTTCAACAAACTTAAGTTTTATTTTCCTCATCTTGAAAATGAAGATAAAATTCAACTTAGAAGGGGTGTTGTAAGAGTTATATATAATAATCCCTTCTCTGTATGGTTGTCTCTTGTCAGTTAAATCTGAGTTCAGATGCCATCTCCTTAGAGGCTTTCCCTGAACCTCTGGGGTTAAATAATTCCTTGTTCATCCCAGGTATTCTACTTCTTTGTGCTATTTTTATTGATTTCTTAGCATCAGTATCTAAAATTGTTATTTAAATAGTTGTTTCTGTGTTTACTGTATATTCTCCTGAATGATAATGTATGTTCAAGGATCGTGTATATATCTAGTAGATGCCTAATAAATAACTCTACAGTTGATGCATGAAAAAGGTGTTCAGCATTTAGCATGTGCTTCTCTTACTCGGTCTTGATAAATGATAGTTATTGAAATTATTCCTGTGATTCATCACAGTGTGTGGCATTGATGACTAAAATAAAGTTAGTTCTAACATCCAAGGATCTCTTAGTCTAGTGGTGGAAACTGATATGTAAATAGATGTAATGTAATGTGATAAAGAGAACAGTGGAAGAACTGATTTCTAAATCCTTTTGGAGCACAAAGGAGGGGGACATTAACTGTGTGTTCAGAGAAAGCATCCCAGAAATTTTAATAGTAGAGCTAGGATCTAAGAGATGATTAGAAGTTTTCTCTGGTGAGAAAAGTAGGGGCGAACATTAAAGGAACAGAGAATGAAGTGAGCAAGAAGTAATAGAATTTCCAGGAGAGAAGTGACATGTTTAGGGAATATTGAACCATCCAGAGCATTGAGTGGTTGGCCGCAATAGATGAGAGATAAAAATGCTGAAAAAATGAGGGCAGACTATGAAGTCCTCCATGGTCTACCAAGGTAATTTGGACCTTCTTATTCTACTGGCAATAAGGAACCATTAAAAGTTTCTAAGCCGGGAAATGACGTGGTCTGATTTGTGTTTTAGGACAGAGTTTTTCTATGGCAAATATACTGGGAGAGATCAGTTTTTTGGGGTTTTTTTTGTTTTGTTTTTAAGATTTATTCATTTTAGAGAGAGAGAGTGAGCAAGGGGAGGACAGAAGGAGATGGAGAGAATCTCAGGCAAATGCCCTGCAGAGTGTGGAACCCAGGGGCGCCTGGGTGGCTCAGTGAGGGGCGCCAGAGTGTGGAACCCAACTTGGGGCTCAAGATCATGACCTGAGCCAAAACTGCTTAACCGACTAAGTTACCTATGTGCACCTGGGAGAAACCAGTTGTGTGTGTGTGCGTGTGTGTGTGCGTGTGTGTGTATTTGAGATTTTATTGATTTATTTGAGATAGAGAGTACAAGAGAGGGAGCACAAGCTTTAGGGAGGAGCAGAAGGAGAGGGAGAAGCAGGCTCCCTGCAGAGTGGGGAGAGGGAGAAGTAGGCTCCTTGCAGAGTGGGGAGCCTGACACAGGACTCAGTCCCAGGACCCTGAGATCAGGACCTGAGCCAAAGGCAGATGCTTAACCAACTGAGCCACCAAGGCGCCTCTAACAAGGAGAGACCAGTTTTAAGGAGGTTGCATTCATCTGAGAGAGAGAGAGAGAGGATGAGGCTGTTGAAACAGGAAGTAGGGATAGGGATGAAGATGAGAGACTCAGTTTAAGAAATACTTATACAACTAGCAGGGGATGGTGGCTGATTGAATGTCTAGGATGTGAAGTAGTGAAGGACTACAAGTTACTGGGGTGGTATCCCAGACCTGAATAGGAAGTCAAGAGCAGAGCTGTTGGGGGAAGGAACTAATGCATATCAGTTAGGACTCATGGCCTTGACGTATACACAGTTCAGCCTAAGACCCTGAGGTGAGGGCAGGTACCATGCTTTATTTCCCTTGGATCACAAAGGGGTTCCTTTCATAAGAATTCTCAGGGACAAACAGGCTAGCGTAGAGGCTGTAATCTTTCACATTTTAGACAGTAGGGATTGAGGAGGTGGGATGATTAAAACAGAAATAAGAAACTGTTAAGTGTGGGTACCAGAGGTTTGGGTGTGGGGATAAGTCTTTTTATTTAATACCTGTACCAGTTATCAATGCTACATAACAGATTATAAATTTAGTGTCTTACTTGCACTTATTATCTCACAGTTTCTGTGAGTCAGGGAGTTTGGGCCTAGGTTGGCTGGGTTCTCTGCTTCAGGGTCTCACAGGGTTGCAGTCCCTGTTTGGCCAGGGCTGAGATCTCATCAGAGCCTCAACTGGGGAAGAAACTGGTTCAGTGCTCACTCAGGTTGTTGGCAGAATCCTTACAGTTGTAGGACCAGGGCTGCCACCACTCCTAGAGACCTCCTCTGGTTCCTGCTCATGTGGGTTTTGTTCATGGTAGCTTGATTCCTTACTGCCAGCCAGGGTGAATGAAAGAAACTCAAGAGCAAGCCTGCTAGCAAGATGGAGTCTTATAATGTAATCACACTGTATCCCTGTGCCATCTTTGACTGGTTAGAAAAGTCACATGTCCCACCCACACTCAAGAAGAAGGAATTGTAGTGGGACATGAACATCAAGAGGCAGGGGCTATGACTACCACCTTGCATCTATTTGCTACAATATCTTTCTCTAATGTTTTATATTTTATATAGGTTTTAAGTAAACATTTTTGCAAT
Organism: Nasua narica; assembly: GCA_028533885.1. NCBI lineage: Eukaryota > Metazoa > Chordata > Mammalia > Carnivora > Procyonidae > Nasua > Nasua narica. The sequence goes on from CM052808.1 coordinate 59,120,322, forward strand.
GCTAAACCTCACAAAGAATAAATAAAGTAAAGCCTAAGGGAACCTTTAGTTTACTAAATTCTTATTGGCTAAAAAAATTCCTGGCCTCAGAGAAGAGGGTAAGATGGTAACCACAGGACATTATCTATGACTTGTAGCATTCCAAAAGCCCCCCTTCTCAAACTGGAATGGACTACCCTTAATTCATCTGCTACTCTAAACACAATATGGACCGATCATTATTTGATTCATTGAAACCCTTTCAGCTTGTACTCCTCCTGGGGTAATAATATTTTATGAGTTTCATAAGGAAGTACTTTTTATTTATCAAAACATACTTGTTTTAAGCTTCCTTGGTCCTAATGTACAAGCATCTGGTTAACAAGTATGGGTTTGGCATGTCTATTTCTTTCATAATTTTAAAGAATGAGCTTAGGCCTTCCTTTTTCTTCCCTTAAAAATGATTATTAAAAGTATTATAAAAGTGTGATGAAATGATTTTAAAAAGTATTCATGCAGGGCACCTGGCTGGCTCACTTGGAGTAGCATATAACTCTTCATATTGGGGTGGTGAGGTTGAGTCCCACATTGAGTAGAGAGGTTACCTAAATAAATAAAAACTTAAAAAAAAAAAAAGGTATATATGCTCATTGTAAAAATTCAAACAAAGCAGAAATATAAAATAAGAAAAGCCTGAATTCCCCTTATAGGTAAATTTTTTGTAGATGCAGCTATGTTAATGGTATATTTGTGTGAGTGTGTACAATTTGCATAAATGGTGTCATACCAGGTGTCACCTGCTTTTTTTTCGACTGAACAATTATATTGCAGGCGTTTTCCTACGGCAGTCAATATAACCGCATCCTCACTTAAGGGATGTTCAGTATCTACTTCTCTGTGGATGACATATACCCCTGTAACTTCCTTGTTCTCAAGTGAAAGGGAATTCATGTACTCTGCTTTCTTCATTTGATAGCATCTCCTAACTTTGATCATTGTGGTTGCCATTCCTTCTCCCTCCAAAATCAAGTTTCTTGAAAAATGAAATGTTTGTCTTCCCTGAAACTGTGATAACTGTGGGAAGAAATTTTTGCCTTACTTAATTTGTCTCACTTGCTTTGGGCTCACAGATTGTTTTGGTGTTCAGTGTTGGCTTTGTTGTACACTAGATAGGAAGAGGGCCCAGAACGTCTGACTCGGCAGTTTTAAGGTCAACGTGAGGTCATGACTCAATAACCATCATAGTTCTTCTGTCTGCAGAGGACTCAGGTCATACTACGGGCGCCTTAGCAGCCCGGACAGCAGGAAGCAGGGAATGAAAGGGTTCCAAGAAGTCAAAAGACAGTAGAAGCAGGCCTAAAAAGAGAAAACTAAAAGGAACATACTGAGGAAACTTCTAGAGTGCTTCAGGATTCTCCAGATCTCAGTCAGCCTCTGCCCAATCTATTGTTCCCTGCCACTGGGGCCAGGGTTTGGTGTATTAACTCTGGAAGGCTTACTTGGAGAACACTTTTGCCTAGATGTTACTGGACAAATCACTTTACAGTACACTCTTCCTATTCTTTTATGGTATCAATAAATTGGTCCTGTTCTTTTATGGTATCAAATGTTTGAAATAGGTGGTCCATGAAGCTAGGACCAGAAGCCTGTTATACTAAAATTGTGTTAATTGTGATTGTTACTTTTAAAATGCCTTGGTGCATCTCAGAAAAATGCTAATGTGGCATCCTGCCACATACCAACAGTAAATTCACCTTACCATTGACTGAGTCAAGTTACAACCTAAGGCAATATGCGCTGAAAAAGACAGGGTGTTAGCTCACACTGAAGAGAAGGGATGGGCCCACATACCTTTACATAACACCGTAGGGAATCTGCCCTCTGATCTACATTCTAGATCTGTTGCCCACCTCCCCTCTGGGTTCTTCACCCTTATCCCCTCCCACCTTCTCCTTTCTCCCTCCTGTCTCATGATCTTCCTTTTTCTCCTCCCCCTTCAAACTCACTCAGACAGGCAGGTTCTTTCTTGGTTAGTTAATCTCTATCCAGTGTGCTGAGTCCTTAAATGGCAGTTTGGGGTTCAGGTGTTGGTCAGGTTGGAGCCAGGGGAGTATTTGATTTGCTGGAAGTATATGTTTGTTATTCTCAGAGGAAGCAGTAGAGGGCATTGTAACCGTCAGATGCTTTTGACATTTGAGGCCTATCTAGTTTAAGTGAACATTTTAGTACATTTATTTTTCTCTCTTACTTTCTTTTCTTTCTTTTTTTTTCCCCTAAAGATTTTATTTATTTATTTGACAGAGAGAGAGATTACAAGTAGGCAGAGAGGCAGGCAGAGAGAGAGGGGGAAGCAGACTCCCCACTGAGCAGAGAGCCCGATGTGGGACTCGATCCCAGGACCCTGAGATCATGACCTGAGCTGAAGGCAGAGGCTTTAACCCACTGAGCCACCCAGGCACCCTCTTTTCTTTTTGCTTTTCCTTTCTTTTCTCTTTTCTTTTTGTTCATGCTTCCTTCTTTCCTTCCTTCTTTCCTTCTTTTTTTCAGCAAGAAGATATGTAGGAAATACTCTTAAAATTGGAATACTACATAATTTGAAGATATTTCATGAAAAAAGTTATATCTTATTAAAACCATAAAGCCTGTCTTTTTTGCTTCCAGAATCATGTAGGAAAATATAAAGAAATAAGTTTATGGTGATAAATAGAACCCTAATTCATTTTGCTGCTTTCTGTGTAAGTTGTTATACATGTTTTAAGTAGCATTGTATGGGTTTTTACTTCTGGAAAAATTTCCAATTTTATTTCTCTACCTCAATCAAAAGGGAGAATTACCAAGATCTTCATCACACATCTTCATGGAGACCATTTCTTTGGCCTACCTGGCCTCCTTTGCACAATCAGCTTGCAGAGTGGCTCTGTGGTCACCAAACAGCCTATTGAAATCTATGGCCCTGCCGGGCTTCGAGACTTTATCTGGAGAACCATGGAACTCTCTCATACAGAGTTGGTGTTCCCCTACGTGGTCCACGAGCTGGTGCCTACAGCAGATCAGTGTCCTCCAGAAGAACTAAAAGAATTTATGCATGTGAATAAAACAGACAGCCATCCCAAAGAGGGACAAGGAAGAACTATCCTTTTAGACTCAGAAGAAAACTCATACCTTCTGGTTGATGATGAACAGTTTGTTGTAAAAGCATTTCGCCTCTTTCACCGAATTCCCTCCTTTGGGTTTTCGGTTGTGGAGAAGAAACGCCCAGGTAAACTCAATGCACAGAAACTGAAAGACCTCGGTAAGTGATGTTGTTTTGTTTTGTTTTGTTTTGTTTTGTTCCCCTCTTCCTCGTCAATTAAGCTGTTGTTATGTGAAGCTGCTAGAAGTGTCATGATAACATTCCTTTCCTGTCTCCAGGCCTAAAACTGACATTTTCTCCACTTATATCTTTTGCCCAAAGTTTGTTTTTTAAGGGAAATATGTGGGGCTCAAAGATGGTATTCAGACCAAAACCCAAGTATACACGTGAATCCTTTTCTCTTCAGCTCCCTGCATCCACATTTTTGGTCTGTCTTACCTTCAGCTAGCTATCTTGGTTGGCAGGGTAGTCGTGGTTATCTTAGGTCTAGGCTTTTATGTTTTCATGTCTTCCTTTTGAAGTGTTTTCAATGATTCCTTTGGCCTGAGAATTTTTGCCATACTTTTTAGCCGTGCATCTGCAACTAGCTACTTTCAGGGTTTTCCTTCTTTGCCAACCTTGCCTACTCATTCAACCTTGATTAAGTTAATTTAGTGTTCAGAACACTGCGCCTCAACTGTTTCACACACCTGGGTTCGTCATAGGCGGGAGCTAGCACACAGAGGCAGACTTGGGCCCCCTCTGAGGCTTTGTACTTCCTCCGTGCCAGGCCATCTTGTGTGAGGGGGTCTTCACGTCTCTCAAAGCAGCGTCCAGATCCCTTCTACCCCCAGCGTCCCTGCCTTCTTTGTCATGGCCACAAAGGAGCCCATAAAAAGCATGATGATGTCTTTTGTGTATTTGTTTCTTTATGCAATCTCTTCCTTCTTCTCCAACGAAAACAAAATACTAAATAATGAAGAGAAGTGACTTAGGCCAAAGGTGTTTTTCTTATCTAAAAACCTGTGGAAATACTATTATATTGGGAAACTTTAAACAGGATGCATGCTGGAATTAGGGAGTACTTTCTGTTTGTTCGTTAGGTGTTGTTCAGAGTGATCGTCTCGTGTTCTAGATGAATGTAAGATAATATAAGAGGAACTGCCCCTGTCCACAAAGAAGATTGGTTGTTTTTGATTGTCAGCAATGTTTCTTGATCTTGTGATCCAAATGATCCTCTCAAACCATTTTTTTTATTAAGTTAGTCAGTTTGTAGGTACTTTATCATTATTTAAATGGACTCATTAAATTTACTCAAACATGAGCTTGTTAAATAAAGCATTCTCAGAAACCGTTACTCCATTCACAGCAGAGAATCAAAGCTAGTAGCTTGATTGTAAGGTCTTAGTCTTCGTAGGACTTAAAAGCTTAGAGCTCATCTGAGACACGTGTGCTTGGGAAATGTGTTAAGTACAAGGCCATCACCAATATCAATAGCCAACACCGAACTTTTAAAAATGTATAAATATTCCAGCTTTCCACAAGTAGTAAAATACTTATAACAATTATGAAAAGAATTGGATGCCTTTTCCGTTTGCTGTGCTGTTAAAACAGACTCTCCTAACAAGTCATAAATTCCATTCCCATGATGTGATGTTATCTGCCTCCATCATTAGGTGTGCCGCCAGGTCCTGCCTATGGGAAGCTGAAAAACGGAATTTCTGTTGTTCTGGAAAATGGAGTTACAATTTCTCCCCAAGATGTCTTAAAAAAGCCTATTGTTGGAAGAAAAATCTGCATTTTGGGTGACTGTTCTGGGGTTGTGGGTGATGGAGGAGTGAAGCTGTGCTTTGAAGCAGACCTGTTGATCCATGAGGCGACCCTCGATGACACGCAGATGGACAAAGCAAAGGAGCACGGCCACAGCACACCACAGATGGCAGCCGCATTTGCAAAGTTGTGCCAAGCAAAGAGGCTAGTTCTGACTCACTTCAGTCAGAGGTATAAACCGGTTGCCTTGGCCAGAGAAGGAGAGACAGATGGGATTGTAGAACTAAAAAAGCAAGCTGAATCAGTGTTAGATCTCCAAGAAGTGACTCTAGCTGAAGACTTTATGGTGATTGGCATTCCGATCAAGAAATGAACCCAGTATTCCAGAATGCATCCCGACATGTCTGTGAATATGTTACTGAACCAACAGTCAAATTGGTTGTTTTGGTGGTGGTAGTTGTGGCTGGTGCTTTGGTCTAAGATTATTTGGGTCCTAAGAATCCTAAAAAGGGTAGAGCTGCATTGCTGAACTGATTCAGCAGTGAGGGAGAACAAGCTTTTTGATAATAAATCATTTTAAAAAGAAAGAAAAAAACCAGCATCCTTCTTAAAGACCAAATTTGACAAAGTGATAGACTATTCAGGTATACTTTTTGTTTTGTGGCTGCTGCCGCAGATATAAGCCAGTACCCCCGTGCAGTCCTGGGCTTGCTTCTGCCCCGTTTTATTGCTGTTGTTGGCAAAGTACTTAGAACTCAGCCTCTTGGCTAAAAATGGTATTTTAGCAGTTTGTTGAAATCTGTCCACGTTATTAACAGAATAGAGAGAAATGTAATGAGACATTATACATGCAGGATTAAAGCTAACATATTAAATATTGATTTGTTTTCTGGAATACTGAATACAGGGGTGGGTGGGTGTTTATCCTTCAATTAATGTTTTTTTTTTTTTGGAAGTTTTTGATTTGTTCTAAACCTGTGGGTCTCAGCTGGGGGTGATACCATTCCCTTAGAAATTATAGGTATGTTTCTTATCAAAATGATGGGGTGGGAGCCAGAAAAGAGTACTATTAGAATTTAGTCAATAGGGGCCAGGGATGCTAGATCCTGCAATGTTGGGGTCAGTCTTCTACAATGAAAAATGATCTCACCCCAAAATGCAAATTACAGGCTTATTGAAATACACAGCAAGTTAAAAATTATACTCCCAATGTGAATATACTTTATCGAAATTAGTGACATGAATCGAACTGGTTCAGTCAAATTCTTAAAACAAACATTAGAGAACTAGCTAAGTGGAGATGTTGGGATTGTAATATCATATCAAATATTTGACAGAAATGAGCCATGAACTGTAACTTAGGAATCTGGAGGTCAAGAAATGATATCTTTTAAGCCGAGGTTTAATTTATGTGTCCCTATTAATAATTCTTTGAGCACAGTTTTAATAAGCTAGCTTTTCCTTCTGAGCTGCCTTCCACCTCCCTTCTGTCTGCCGTGGGATATCTCTGATTCATTTGACCCACAGTGTTTCTCAAAATGGAAAGCTAGTCTCAAGCAAAGATTCATTCAAAAGGATTTCCTCATCACAGTTTGGGAAACGCTTTATGTTGTGTGTCCCTCTGGAGGCGTTCTAGTGCCCATCAGTATCATAAAAACAGTGCGTGAATGATCACAAACCTGTCTTTGGTGTCAGAAAGACACGATTTCTGCGTGAATGATCACAAACCTGTCTTTGGTGTCAGAAAGACACGATTTCAGAGTCCTATTCTGTACCTTGTGGTCTGGGGCCGATTACTTACTCTTTGTGAGCTTCAGCTTGCTCGTTTCGAAAATGAGAAAACTAATAAGACCGACTTTGTAGGATCGCTGTGAAGATTAAATAAGACAGTGCATAAAAGGAACATAGCACATTGCTTACAGGTGCTGAGAAGTCCTGCAGTAGACGGGCCTGTCAACTGTTTTGAACCCCTTTCTCAGTCCTGTTTCACCACAGACTATCTATTAACCTTTCAGGAACCTTGAGAGTTTTACAGTAGACATATTTAGAAATTCTATCATGGTATATACTGTTCTGTATATACCATGTATATAAATTCTTTTGGGTTCTGGGGCTTCTCTCATAAAAACTTTTGACTCCTGGATGGTTCTAGAGTCTCTAGAGTAGTGATAATTAAGATGGGCCTGGTTATTCAAGATCTCAGTCATTCTGAAGCAGTTTCCAGAATGGTCTGATTCTACCCTACTCTAGGCTCTTGGGCCACCAAAGTTTGACTAGCTTAAAATGTATCTTAGTTTCTGAACTCAATTAAAACAAGCATTTATTAGACTCCTAATGTGTGCCCAAACCTGTGCATCCAGGAATGGCTGACTGGTAGTACTACTGTAAGGAGCTCTTGAGGGTAAAGACTATCTTAGTCACCTCTGCATCCTTGGAATTATCCACTCATAATAAGCAGTCAGAAATGTTTATTGAATGAAATGAGGCCTGACATATGACTGCATAAAGTTTAGGACCTAAAGTTCAGGACCTGTGCCTAGCCTATTTCATTACTTCATTTGTCCAAAAAATTTTGACCCCGTTTGGTGGTGCCCTGTTCAGCTGAGTACCAGCTAAGTGCCAGTGTCGGGTTTTACTGTAAGTGAATAGAAGACAAAAAATTCAGGCTCACTGTCTAGGTGGTAGATAATGATAGTGAAAAACAAAAGTAAATAAACAGGTCCTTTACATACTCTAATCCTGTAGCCTGGCACTCAGTTTTGCTGTTCTTGAGGATTATTTGGTAGCTGACTTGAGCTGTGCCCTTAGAATCAGGCCCCACACAAGCCCTCAGAGACCATGGGAATGTGGGAACAAATTGATACAAGGAATCGATCCAGCACAGGGTATATAGATCCATGGTGAGAATTGCTTCTTGGGCTCTCTTCCGGCCTAGATTTTTTTTCTTAATGGTAGGCCACATTCTAAGAATTTGTAGAGCTAGAATTAAGAATGAAGCTTATACTGGACTTCCCAGAGCCTGTAATCTGCTCATGGTTGTATGACTCTAAGAGGGAATTGGAAAATGTATCGTGCACCAAACTTACTTGATCCCCGAATCCTCTTTTGCCAAGGAACCTCTTGGAACACAGAGAAATATTATTACCTAATGCTTATCAAAATTATATTTATATTTTTTACCTGTACAGTTTATTGAGGTAATGAATTCCCTATCTATGCTTTTCCTTATAAACTGGCTCTTCAATTGTCTGGAATCTATAGGTACCTGCTTACTTTAAATTTCCAATTCTCGGAAGGTGTTTAGACTTGCCCAAATAGACCCCAGATCTGCTGTTTTTCTAATACTCATGCTTCATTAATATACTTCTAAGGAGCTTTTATTTATAAAAACCAGCTTACACTTGGTAGATAATCTTTTTTAAGGATTCCAGAAAGAAGATGATTACTCATAATTCTACCACCCCGAGAGCAACTACTTCTCACTCAGTGGTGTTGAAACCAAGGTGTGAGTCAGTATCAGTCAAGGTAGTGCATAGGCGGACAAGATAGTATGTGGGTGGACAAGGGTGTGTAGGCAGGCAAAAATCCTTGGGCTGTGATTCCAAAACCTCTAATTCAGTTGGTCAGCGGTGGAACCCAAGGATCTGCATTTTTAGCAAACCCTCCATCTGGGTGGTTCTGAGATAAATGGGTAGCCAACCACACTGGGAGAAAAAACGGTCTTTTTCTATGCACTTAAAAAAAAATTGAGTGTGCATAGATATTTTATATATATTTAAATATGCTATGTTTATATATGTGTGTATGCTTTTACATGTAGGTTGACCTCAACTGTTTTTCTCATTGAACATTATGAACATCTTCCACAATGTTAATTGTTCTTTGAAAGCATGAACTTAATGATTTTATAGTATTCCATTCTATAGATGTAACATAATTTTCCTACTTTGGGGACATTGAGATTGTTTTCCATTATATATAAATAATACTATCGTGAATATTCTTGGGCGTAAATCTTTGTATCTCTGAATATTTCCTTGGGGTTGATTTATTGGAAGGTCAAAATATCTGACTTGTTTTAGACTCTGCATGGGAATCACGCACATGTTTTCTAGCTTGCACTCTGCAGCAGCAAGAGAAAGGCCTATGTTGCTACTCTACGGGTGGATGATACAATTCATCAATTAATGACCTTTTGAACACTTCTAAGACATTTGTCTTAAAAAAATTATTTTGGCCTCCTTGTGCAAATAGCTTATTATGTCTTTGAACTACCACATGTAATTCAACTGTAATTTCCTTGACTATCTTACGCCAACTTCAAAATTTGAACAGTTTTTAGGTTACAAGTCTTTACTGCTTCAAATATGTTCATGACTGATGTACAGGGAAGGTACTTTTGTCCTCACAAAGATATCAATTTATAGTGAAATGTGGTTCTGTCCTTATTGATTGATGGATTTGTCAGGCAATGAATGATTCAGAGTATTTTTTTCTTACATGGGAAGAATAAAAAGGAAATGCTAGTAATGCTTCGAATGTTCACTCTTGGCAGGATAAGAATAGAGTTTGGGCATGATGGGACCTGAGGTAAGCTCAAGAAATTCTTTTCTTCCCTAGTAGAAAGTAAACAGTGCTTAAAACTAGAAAATAAATAGCATTTTAAGCAAATCATGTTAAAAAGAAAAAAGAGGAGGGGGTAATAGATACCAGATGAATAGTTAAGAGTGGAGGAAGGAATCCTTAGTGGAAGGTGCAAGGGGTATGAGGAGGGATGTTTGGAGGACTACTGTTTTCTATAAGCCTAACAGTACTAGTTCTAGTTGCTATTTTGAACGAATTATGTGTGTATATATTAATTTAGTTTAAAAATTATATTAAAACATACCTAGATATGATTCTAAAGAGTCATATCAGTTGCTGGTTTCCACATGGATGCTCCAGGTATTTGACAGTTCCCCTCAAGCCTTTTTAACATTCCAATCTGGGGTGCCCGATTGGCAACCCAGGCTCAGTCTGTGAAGCAGCCAGCTCTTGATTTTGGCCCAGGTCATGGTCTCAGGGTCCTGGGATCGAGCCCTGTGTCAGGTTCTGTGCTCAGCAGGGAGTCTGCTTGAGGACTCTTTACCTCTGCCCTTCTCACTCATGCTCGCTCTCCTAAATAAATAAATAAATCTTAAAAAAAAAACAAACAAACATCCCAATCCTTTCTCCATACTGCAAAGTGATTTTTTTCAAAATGCAAATCTGAGCCTAGCATCCCCCTACTTGAAACTTGCCTTATCCACCCTTTGCAACCCAATCTTTTTCCACAGTGCCATTCATTTTTGCAGCTCCAGCCACATGGGCCTTCTTTTAGTCCTTTGTCAGAAGTTTCTGTTGTTTCACAGTATTGGGGAACTACTCCCCACAAGTTAATGTTCTTTCTCCTTCCCACAAGTTAACTCTTACTGGGCCTTCAGATCACAGCTCTGCAGTCACATCCTCAGAGAGGCCTCACCAGACTTCCCACTAGGTAGCTTATTATTCTAACAGCACCTGCACACCACCTTCCTGGTGTGACACTCATATTTTTGTTTTGTTTGAGTATTTGATTAATGTTCCTCTTTCCCGCTAGCCCTGCAAGCTTCCCAAGAGCAGAACTATGTCTGATTTTGTTGCCTTTTGTGCCCTAGCTCCTAGAGCATTGCCTGGAGCATACTAGGCACTCAATAAAAAGTAGTGAGTGGCTCAATTTTCCTTGCCATCCTGTTCTATTAACATACAATAACTTGTTCTCCTACAGATTTTTTCCTGATCAGTACTAAAAACAAAGAAAAATCCCCACCCTTACTCTCTGAACTAACACTGGTTATCTGTAACCCTAATGAGGCAAATCCTTATCAATAATAATTATAAAGTTTTAATTTTGTGTCCTATATATGCAGACAGATATCTAGCATCAGAGAAAGGGAAAGAGAAGTTTCTGTGCCTAAGATTGGGATGTTGTTTTTTGCTAGGCATAGAAAAGTCAGAACAAGGTAATAAAGAATGAAAAGAGAAGGCCACGCCCCATGCAGGAATCAGAGCCCCATGCGGGGAAACTGGGAGAACCTTAAAAATACAGATGTCTGACATTCAGTGTGACGGTGGCTGTGTTGCTTGAAGTAAGTCCCTCCAATTCCCCCAAAATGTCTTTGAAGTCTGACAGACACATAGGATTTAAGGAATCTCTCCTCAAGCCTGCACACTAAACGAGAACAAGTCTGAATTCCCTGACTGGGTTGACCCAGGGTGGAAAAGGGACAGCAGAGGGGAATCTGGGCGACTCAGTCCGTTAAGCGGCTGACTCTTGGTTTCAGCTCAGGTCATGATCTGTGGTTGTGGGATCCGGGCCCATGTTGGACTCCAGAGTCAGCTTCAGATTCTCTCTCCCTCTCCTTCCAGCTCATGCTGTCTCTCTCTCTCTCTCAAATAAATAAAATCTTTAAAAAGAAAAAAAAAAGAAAGAAAGAAAAAGAAAAGAAAAGGGACAGAACAGAAGGGAGAGAGTAAGACAACCCTAAACCAGTGTATTCATAGGAGCTGGAGTCAGGTGAACACAGAGCCTAAGTCTCCCAGGAATTTTCAAAATTGTGAGGAGGGCATTGACCTCTATGTAACCCATGGGATGGGGAAGCAGGAGAGGTGTTGAGCCAGTTTCATGTGTGTTTTAAAGGGCAGGGCAACTTTAAAAGCTGGATACAGATATTTCTGTGCCCTTGACAGACATATTCTAAGGATTAAAAAGCTGTCATATCCAAGATAATAAGGAAGTTGGGAGGGAGGTGCCTAAGTTTACCCAAAGTAAAAAATATTTCCACCCCTAAATAAAGCTGAGAAACACTGTTGTTCAGATGTCAGCATGCTAATTATACACTCAGCAGACATGGCAGGTACAAAGATTAAAATCGCCCACGAAAAAGTAAAAGGGGAAAGGCAAGGGATCAAGTTTCCCAACTATATAAATCCCCCTGTAATTGTCAGAAACTGTTCGGGCAACCTCAGGTAGAGCTAAGCAACATTTAGTTTGGTGTCACCAAGTGAAACCAAGGTTATTTTGTCTAGGTCATTCTCTATGTTGTTGTGGCTTCCAGAGATCATAGGTTTGTCTAAATGAGACCATATCTCTGTCAAACATCCTGGACCGAAGCTGACCTTGTAGAAATACCCATGTCTGGGTCAGCAACCCAATTGGCCAACAAAAGCCTTGCCGTAGAACACGTCTTCATACAGCTAGTAGATACTGGAACATAATTGATTTTCTCCCACATGCCTCTACTAAAAGGCAGTGTAGCCTACTGCAGTGGTCTTCAAACTAGGGTATTTGTATCTCTAGGGCTATGCAAAGACTTTTCTAAGGATACACCAGCATATTTCCATATGAAATACTTCCTAAAATCAATTTTCGTGAGAACTAGTTTAGGCAAAATACCTTTCTGAGTCCATTGCACAACGCTTCAGGATACCAAAGAAGGAGATAACTGAAATATTGGCATTGGGGCTAAAACATGAATAATCGGGCATCAGTTCTTTTGCTTGTTGGGTAGGTAGTTTCCAATCTGTTCTTTGAACAAAATTGAAGGAGGATCTAATCTGGCCAATGATGGATTTTTAAAACTGCCTTATGGAGATATAATTCACATACCATGCAATTCAGTGGTTTTTCTTATATTCAGAGAGTTGTGCAGATATTACCACTATCCATTTTAGAACATTTTCATTATCCTGTAAAGAAACTTGTACCCTTTGGCAGTCTCTCCCAAACTTCCCAAACTTCATAGCCCTAAACTTTCTACCACTCATCTCCTTTCTACTCATCTGCTTTCTGTCTTTATAGATTTGCCTATTCTGGACATTTCCTTCTAAACAAGGAAGAAATAGACCTTTCTTCCACAAATACTTCCCAAAAATGGAAAAAGAGGGAATACTTCCCAAAGTATTTTGTGAGGTCAACATAACCTTGATGCCAAACTTAAGGACATTAAAAGAAAGGAAAATAATTACAGGGGGCACCTGAATGTCTCACTCAGTTAAGTGCTTTTGGCTCAGATCATGATCCCGGAGTCCCAGGATGGAGCCCCGCATCAGGCTCTCTGCTCAGTGGGGAGTCTGCTTCTCCCTCTCCCTTTGCTCCTCCCCCACATTCGTGCTCTCTCTCTCCTGCTCACTCTCTCTCTCTCAAAAAAAGGAAAATTACAGTCTAATTTCTCTCATAAAAACCCTAAAGAAAATAATTAGTTAACTGAATCCAGTAATATATAAAAAGAATAAGACATTTTGACAAAGGGAGTTTATTCAAGGAATGAAAGATTTATCTAACATTTTGAAATCAGTATTATTCAAAACATTAACAAACTAAATGGAGAAAAAGTGTTAAGATGATCAAAAAGTTTTCTGATACAAAAAAATTTTCTGATAATTTTTTTTTAAAAATTTATTTATTTCAGAGAGAGAGAGCATGTGAGTTGGGGGAGGGGCAGAGAGAGAGGGAGAGAATCTCAAGCCGACTCCCTGCTGAGCTCAGAGCCCAATGTGGGGATCCATCTCATGACCCATGAAATCAGGACCTGAGCTGAAACCAAGACTCAGACACTCAACCGACTGAGCCACTCAGGCACCCCTCTGATAAGATTTAATACCCCTATGATAAGAATTCTTAGCATATCAAGAACAGGAAGGAATACCTTTAATCTGATAAATAGCTGCAAAATAATAGAGTAAATATTACATACATTTAATAGTAAAATATTGAAATTTCTCCTCCTGGGATGAGAAACAGACAAGGATGCTCATTTAATACCGCTTCTATACATTGCTTTGAAGGTCTTAGTCAGTGTAATAAGGCAAGAAAAATTAATTAAGGGTATAAGGATTAGAAAGGAGGAAATAAAACTGTCAGTGTTAGATGATATGATTATGTACATAGGAAAATCCAAAAGAATAAGCAGATAACTTGTTAGGATTATAAGTGAACTTAGCGAGACGTCTGGATACTCAATCAATATAGGGAAAATCAATTTTATTTCTATATTCCAACAATAAACATTTAAATTTTTAAAATAAAACCATTTATAGGAACATCAAAAACCTAGAAATAGATATAATGAAAGATATACAAACTTTAATTAAAAACTATAAGGGCCCCTGGGTGGCGCAGTTGGTTGAGCGACTGTCTTCGGCTCGGGTCATGGTCCCGGAGTCCCAGGATCGAGTCCCAGGATCGAGTCCCACATCGGGCTCCCAGCTCCATGGGGAGTCCGCTTCTCACTCTGACTTTCTCCCTTCTCATGCTCTCTCTCACTCTCTCTCTTTCCTAATAAATAAATAAAATCTTTAAAAAAAAACTATAAAAGATTATTGAGATATATTGTAGAAGACTCAAATACATGGAACTGTATACCATGTTAATAAATTTGGGATATTAGCACTGGAAAGATGTCATTTATCCCTAAATTTCTGTCATTTCTTGGTGTAGGTGGAAGTTATATGGGTACCTTCATGGTGTGAAAATTATCAAGCTATTCAGTTGTGATTTGGACATTTTTCTCTGTGTATATTATACATCAGTGAGAAAAAAAGAACATTTTTGAGTTGTATGTCAATTATATCTCAAAGCTGAAAAAAGAACGGGGGGAGCTTTTTTAAAGAAAATAATTCTAGGCAGAATTCTAGAGATTCCTATTTCCTGGTTATTCAATCAAGCACCAATCTTGTTTGTATTCTGTGAATCTTGCAAATATGATTAAAGTCCCAATCCAGGTTACCTTAAGATATGGAAATTATCTGTGTGGATCTGATCCAATCTGGGATACTATCTGAAAGCAGAGAATTTTCTCTGGCTAGTAGCAGAAGGGTAAATTAGAGAAGTCTGAAGCATGAGAAGGATTTGAGAGTCCATAGCTGGCTTTGAAAATGGAAAGGGCCACATTCAGGGACTGGAGAGTGGTGCCTGGCCAGTAGCCAGCTGGAAAATAGGACTTCGGTCCTAACAACTGCAAGGATCTTAATTCTGCCAACAATCTGAATGAAGCATTTTCTTCCCCAGAGCCTCTAGATAAGAACTCAACCCTACTAATACCTTAATTTTGGACTTGGGAGACCCTAAGCAGAAAATTCAGTCACTAGCTCTAACCCTCTTTCCCCACCACAGACTTCTCATCTACAAAATGGTGAGATAATAAGTGGGTGTTGTTTTAAGCTGCTAATGTTGTGGTATTTTGTTATGCAGCAGTAGAAAACTAATACAATCGCTATGGAATTTTAAAAATATTTTTGTTTTATTGAGATATAACTCACATACTACAATTCACTCAAGGTGTACAATTCAGCGACTTTCAGTATATTCAGAGTTCTATCACCATCACCACATTCAATTTTAGAACATTCTCATCACCTCAAAAAGAAACTCCTCACTCTTTAGCTATCACCCCCTAGCTTCCCATCCCCCTAGCCCTAGGCAACTACCAACCTACTTTCTGTCTCTATGGATTCTGTCTATTCTGGATATTTCATATAAATAGAATCATACAATATATGATCTTTTGTGTTTGGTTTCTTTCACTTAGCATGTTTCCAGGGTCACACATATTATATCTGTGTATCAGAACTTCATTTCTTTTTAAGACAGAATAGCAAATATTCCATTATATGGACATACTGTATTTTGTTTAGCTATTCATCAGTTGATGGATCAGGCTTTTCCTTCCTTCCTTCCTTCCTTCCTTCCTTCCTTCCTTCCTTCCTTCCTTCCTTCCTCCTTCCTCTCTCTTTCTTTCTTTCTCTCTCAACAAAAACAACAAACATAAATTTGGTCTAGCAATTTTTAAGTGTACATCAGAGTATTGTTAACTATTACTAATAACACATTATTGTACAATAGACCTCTAGAGCTTTTTCACTTTCCATGACTGAACCTTTATACTTATTAAAAATCAACTCATTTCCCCCTCCCTCCAGCCCCTGATAACCACCAATCATATAATATAAAATAATAAAAAATATATGGCAAATATGAGGTTCTAGGACAGTCTATTCCTTCTTATCTGTGTCTTTCTAGAACAGTTGTTTAGCATGGTGGCTAAGAGAGTGATCTTTTAAATTCCAGCTTTATCACTAGTCCTACAAAGTCCCTTAATCTCTGATTCATTGTCCTCTCTTTACACTGGGTAATAGTATATATTATTATGAATATATTAGTATATTGATATATATTAATATATTATATCAATATGATGTATTATTAATGTATGTTAATATATTATTATATTATATATTATATATATAACAGTATCTACCTCACAGGGTCATTGGCTGGTTTAAATGAGTTGATAAGAATATAACACTTAAAATAGTGCCCAGCACATAGTAAGTCCTCAATAAATGCTATCAAATAGTATTATGTCTAAATTATATAGATTATAAATGCCTTAAAAGCAGGGCCCTTAGGGTGCCTGGGTGGCTCATTGGGTTAAAGCCTCTGCCTTTGGCTCAGGTCACGATCTCAGGGTCCTGGGATTGAGCCTCGCATCAGGCTCTCTGCTCAACAGGGAGCCTGCTTCCCCCTCTCTCTCTGCCTGCCTCTCTGCTACTTGTGATCTCTCTCTCAGTCAAATAAATAAATAAAATCTTAAAAAAAAAAAAAAAAAAGCAGGGCCCTTGCCTTCTTTACAGCTAACATGTAGAGACTGCTCAAGCTTTCTCTACTTGCTTGGCTCAGCAGTATTAATTTATTAGCAGATGCAGGCATTGTCTTGCTTGCTGGTTTCTCCATCTGCTCTAAATTTAGGACTAAATAAAGACAGTTGTGGGGGTGGAGGAGGTTTTAGAGATCTCTGGTCCAAATCCATTTGGTTTTTGTTTTGTTCGAAAGCTGTAATCCAGAGAGAATTTAGAAGCATCTGCTGAAGACCATTTTAGGCATGTTTGGCAGAAATTTGTAGCATCTATTTACATGTTATGTGTGTCCGTACTTTGAATCTTCAACCATTTGCATATAGTAATATCCTAACCGGTGTTCCAAATTTGATGCTACTTTATATATGGTGATTCCTAAGTCATAACAGATGGATATTAAATAAATTGATTTATGAGAAGCAATTTACTTTTTCAATCTTGGTATTTAGAATAGTCACAATCTTATAATCCCAGATTTGAATAAAGATGCCTGAGACTAGGGTATCATAATTAAACTTTACATTTGTATAGTGCATAATAATTCCTCGATCTGTGGACCTTGTTTAATGCTTACAAGCACTCAGTGAGGTAGGCAGGTAGGGGAGTATGATGAATTCCTTTTTATAGATGAAGAAATTAGAATTAAGAGGTGTTAACTGACTTGCCTAAATTTACTAAATGGTAATAAATGGCATAGCCAAGTCTGTGCTCAGGTTTCCTAACTGCTAGCCCCTGCCCTTTCTGTTCCACTGGCAGAGGAAAAAGTTAGGAATTCCCACTCTCTTCGACCAGGTTTTACAGCCTGATTCTACTAAGGACCAGACAGTACTTGCCAGCAGTGGTCTATGTGTGAGTCTTGAGTAAAGCCCTGGCCTGCTTTGGTCAGTTTCATTTTGTAAATGCTATAACTTCATCCCTCTGGCAATGAGGATTTATACCAGGCAAATGTTGCCGGTAAGTGTTTAACGGCATTGTTAGAAATGAGAAACTTTGGAATTGAAAGACCAAAAACAATCATCGATTAAATAATTTGAATAGGGGCGCCTGGGTGGCTCAGTGGGTTAAAGCCTCTGGCTTCAGCTCAGGTCATGATCTCAGGGTCCTGGGATCGAGCCCCGCATTGGACTTTCTGCTCAGCAGGGAGCCTGCTTCCTTCTCTCTCTGCCTGCCTCTATGTCTACTTGTGATCTCTCTCACTCTCTGTCAAATAAATAAATAAAATCTTTTAAAACAAACAAACAAATAAATAAATAATTTGAATAATGGGGGAGAATCTTCTAGTCAACACTCAATCTCTTTGCTCCTCACCTCAGGTTAAAAATGCCTATAAAACACGATGTAACGTGGCTGCAGAAGGTATTTTATAGATGGAACTTTGAGAAAAGCAATCATAGGAGTTTTGCAGTTTGTTTTCTCTGTAAGAGAGCCACCCTCCCAGAATTGCTTGTTATTGCATAGATGAGAGGGAGTGGGATTAGAAGTAGAAAGAGAAGTAGCCTGAACATCTAGTTGATAAGGACTGCCTCTATGTGGTTGAGAGTATTTATACTGTAAAGGAGTTGACTTGAATGACAGAGACAGAATGACTAAAATCTCTATGCAATTAGCATATAAATTTGACCTGACAAGTATACACTAGCATAGGCAAATATGAAGCATTTGATGTTGGGCATAGAAATGGGTGAAGAGAAAGCCCATGTAAAGGATCCATGTCAAGTAACATGCCAGTATGATAGGAGTCTGTATTTCAGAGGACTAAAACTGAATTGAATGAGCCTAAACAATAACAGAATTTATTGATTTCTTCTAAGTCAAAAGAACAAGGATAGTACGAGCATCAGATGTAACTGTATCCAGAGCTCAAAGGATATCAGGGTTTTTTCCCTCTCTCCTAACTTTTAACTCTGCTCCCCTCTGTTTATTATCCTCTTTGCTTATGGAGATGGACTTCCTCTATGGAGTCAGAGAACATGGTTGCCAGCAAGGGCAGACAGATGCTCCATTTTAGCATAGCAATCTCAGCACAAAGAACATGGCTTCCATGTATAAATTCCTAGAGAAGGATTGTGATTGGCCAGTGTAGGCCATGTGTCTGACTGTGGGCCAGTCTAAGACTCAAGGGCAACCAAGTGCCAGAAGTCGTTAATTCTTGCTCATGTCTCCACATTCAAATCAAAGCAGATAGAGTCTAATTACCAGAAAATTTATGGTGAGGAATCTGCCTGGGCTATCACAGTCCCCTACAGCCATAGTTCCCAAATTTACCTGAGGATAAAAATCACTTTGACCCTTGTTATAAAACAGATTCCTAGGCTCCCAACTCAGACCAATGGAATCAGAATGTACAGGAGAGATAGACAGTAACTTGGATATTTAACAAGTACTCCAAGTGTATTAGCTTCCTATTACCATTGTAACAAATAACCAAAATCTTAGTGGCTTTAAACAACATGAAGGTATTGTCCTATAGTTCTGGAGGCCAGAAGTTCAAAATCAGTGGGATAATGTCAAGGGGTTGATAGGACTGTTTTCTTCTGGAGGCTCTGAGAGAAGAATCCGTTTGTCATTTCCAGCTTCTAGTGGCTTTCTGATTGTGTTCCTTGGCTTGTGGTCCCTTCCTCCATCCTCATGGTACAACATTCCAATCTCTCCTTTCATCATGACATCATTTTCTACTCTGACTTTTCCTGTGTCCCTTTAATGAGGACCATTGTGATTACCTCAAGGCCCACCAGAATAATCCAGGATTATCTCTCCACTTCAATATCCTTAATTTAATCACATCCACAACGTCCATCTTGCCATATAATGTAATATTCATAGGTTCCAGGGATTAGGAATGGGCATAGTGGGCCAGTATTCATGCTATCATTCTACATAATTATTATTAGGTAAATTTGAGAAACACTACAAGGAATGGCTTGTTAATATTACAGCTGCAATGTAAATATTCCAAACCACAAACATAATTAATTATTTAACTGTGTATAACATATATAGATGCCTAAACTAGGTGGCCCGAACACCACATTTTTGCATGGATCAATAATTCATGCCATTTTATTTTTGCGTAGTAGACCACTGAATGACTTTACCACAGTCTATTTGTATATTCACCCATGGATGGACATTTGGCTTATTTCCTTTTCTGTTTATTTTGAATAAAGCTACTCTGAACATTTGTGCACAAGTCTTTGTGAAGACATATGTTTTCATGTGGGGGTAAATATCACAAGCGGAATTGCTGGGTCATATGATGAATGTAAATACCACTTTCTAAGACACTACCAGACTGTTTCCCAAAGTGACTGTAACCATTTTACTCTCCTCCTAGTATTCCAGGTGCTCTACATCCTTGTCAACACTCCATATGGCAAATCTTTGTAATTTTAGCTATCCTCAAGGCCTTGAAGAGGTATCTCGTTGTGGTGGTGTTGGGTTTTTTAAAGTAAGCTCTACACCCATTGTGGGCCCTGAACCCATGACCCTGAGGTGGCAAGCCGCAAGCTCTACCAACTGAGCCATCCAGCCCCTCACTGTGGTTTTAACCTGCATCTCACCGATGACTGTTAAGAGTAAGCCTTTTTTCCTGTGCTTTTAGTCATTTGTATATCTTCTTTTGGCTTTTTTTTTTTTTTTTGGCCTTTTTTATTTGAACTATTTCTCCCCATCTCCCTGTCCCAATTTTTTTTGAGAACCTATTAATGCAAATGCCCTTGAGGCAGCATTGGTAGCTTCATAGGAGTTGGTTTCTGCTAAGTGAGGCCTTGGGAGGAAGGGATAATGGTAGATGAGGTTGGGGAGGCCTGGGGACAGGTGGGGTTCATGCTTAGGACAGAGTGAGGAACAATGAGGGGCTCTGGATCCGGAAAGTCAAGACTAGAGCTGCTGTTGTTTGGGTAGAAATGAAAGGGTATACAGCGTTGTTGCTGCTAGAAGTTTTAACCTGGACACCATTGACAACAAGGTTTGCTTTGGCGATCACTCAGCTTGTGAGATTGCATTTCTAGATCCCTTTTGCCAACCTCATTACCGCTGGGTGAAAATGTCCGAGAGCCACTTGGAAATACGAGTTTGCCAAAAAGGATGGGACAGAAGAACAAACATTTGACTGATTCCTGAAATGGAACTCACTCGATTCTCACAACAGCCTTAAGTTTTTTTTTTTCGAGGATAAAAGCTCAGGAGTGGAACTGCTGGATTTCAGGGGTACCTCGTCCTATTTCCGTAATGCCAGCTGCTCTCCGAATGACTGCCCAGTTTATGCTCCGCCACTGTCCTGTGCCCCACTCACTGCCAGCAGGGAATGATATCTCATTCTCCTTTTTCTTTCTTCCAATCTGAAATGATATTTAGCTTTAATTTACATTTCACTGATTTCTAATGAGCTTAAACATCTCTTAGTAGACTTGTTAGTCATTCAGATTTCTCCTGTGAATTGCCTCATCATATCCTAATGCTCATTTTGTTTTCTATTGGATTTCCTGTCTTTTCCTTAAAGCTATCTTGGAATTTTAAAAATATTATGAATCTTTATTTTGTATTGATTTTGAATATGACAAATAACTTTTCCCATTTGATCACCTATTAGTTGTGGTTATGATGGCCTCCATAAGACAGAAATAATTTAATCAAATCTATGGATTTTTTTTTTTGTCCCTTTAAAATTTGGCATCTTTTTTAAAGAAAATTTTCCCACCCCAAAAGTCCCAACAATATTCTTCTACATTTCCTTCTGTTGGCTTTATGATTTTGTTTTTCAAATTTAGGATTTTTTAATAGATTTTATTTATTTGTCAGAGAGAAAGAGAGAATAAGCAGGAGGAGTGGCAGGGCAGAAGGAGAAGCAGGCTCCCTGCTGAGGAAGGAGACTGATGTGGGACTCCATCCCAGACCCTGGGTTCATGACCTGAGCCGAAGGCAGATGCTTAACAGACTGAGCCACCCAGGTGTCCCTCAAATTTAGGATTTTAGTATGTTTAGAGGATTTTTTTTGCATATGTTATGAGATTCAACTGAATTTTTCTCTTTAGAGGAAGATAATTTTTTTGTCTGTCTACTGAATAATTCATCTATTTCCCACTGATTAGTGGTGTTTTTCTAACCCAAGTTCCCCATATTAATACCTGCTCTATTTGCTCTCGCAAAATTTCGCAAAATTTGCTCTCGCTGTGCCAATACCTCACTGCTCTTATTATTCTAGATTTGCAATATATCTTATTATTTGATAGGGTGCATCCCTCCCCACCCCCTTTTGCTCTTCTTTTGAGATGTATCTTAACTATTTGTAGATATGTGTTCTTCCATAGATATTTTAGAATCAAATTCTCTTCACTTAGGATTATGATGCAATTACATTTAATTTATAGGTTAATATTGGGAGAATTGCTATTTTTATAATGTTAAACTCTTCTAGCAATGAACGTTAACAATATGTTCTTGTTTATTCAGGTTTTGTTTTATGCCTTTTAATTGAATTTTACATTTTTATGTGTGTTATTTGGTAGTTTAATTTCTATATATTTCATAGTTATATAACTACTGTAAATGGTGTCTTGTTTACTGGGTTTGAAGGTGTAGAGCAATGCTATTGATTTCTGTCTGTTTCCCTGCTATGTGGCAACCTTCCTGAACTTGTGTGAGATCTAATAATTTGTTATTTCTCTTGGGTTTTCCATATAAGTGACAATAATACTTTTCTCTCTTTCCTTCCAACCTTTGAATTCTCTCATGGCATTACATTGGTCAGTCCTCCATCTTTGTGTCAAACAGCAGTTGTGGTTAGCAGGTCTGTTTTGTTTGTGAATTGAAAGTGATCACATTTGGGGCACCTGGGTGGCTCAGTCGCTTAAGCATCTGCTTTTGGCTCAAGTCGTGATCCTAGGGTCCTGGGATTGAGCCCCACCCTGGGCTCCCTGCTCAGTGGGGAGTCTGTTTCTCCCACTACCTTTGCTTCTGCCTGTTGCTCCCCCTGCTTGTGCTCTCTCTCTCTGTCAAATAAATAAATAAAATCTTAAAAATAAATAAATAAAAGTGATCACATCTAAGGGTTCACCATCTAGAGTCTCTGACCTCCAGATCCTCTTTTAATAGGGCTGCCTAGTTAGGTCAGGCTCACCAAGGTTGATCTTTCTTGATTAATTAATTATATTTACTTATTTGTAAGATTTTATTTATTTATTTGACAGAGAGAGAGAAAGAGCATAAGCAGGGGTGGGAGGGGCAAAGGGAGAGAGAGAAGCAGACTTCCTGGGAGCAGGGCGTCAATGAGGGGCTTGGTCCTGGGATCACAACCTTAGCAGAAGCCAGACGCTTAACTGACTGAGCTGCCCAGGCACCCCTTGATTAATTTAAAGTTAACTGATTTCAGAACTTTAATTATATGTGTAAAATCCCTTCATATCCTTTCTTATCATATCCCTTTGCCATATAATGTGACCTAATCACAGGAGTGATATCTCATCATATTCACAGGTGCTGCCCACACTCATGGGGAGGAGATTATTCAAGGGTTTATCTCTGTAGGGCTCATATTAGAATTCCACCCACCACATCCAATTCAAATTCAGGACTGTGTAACCTCATCAATGTAACATCTACATCCTCCTTCGTGTCATGTCAAATCTCAGTTCTCAATAACACCAGTATAATTCCTCATTTGCTCGGTCCTGCAATACACATCACTAACAGTCTCAGAATATAATGCCAAGACTCTACCACCAATGTGATTGTCAAAAATAGGTTTTAAGATGTGTACATGTATGTTTGTATTGCAGTTCTTTTGTCCTTAGGCTATGTTCCGCTAGGGGTATAGAGTCCAGTTCCTTGTTTTAAAATCACTTCCAGTAGCTCCTCCATGTGCCGACCACTTGAAAGAGTGAGGTTCATTTGTTTCAGTTTGTCTTCACTTCTTAGGGATTGGTTTTTAACTTAAATTTTATTTCATAATTATGTTAAAGATTTAAATAGTTTTACAGTAAAATTGACACAACGAGGTACATTTAGAGCATTGTAGTTTCTCACTCCTTGTCTCTTTCCTCCTCATCAGTAGTTTTTAAAATTTTTTATGACTTAGTTTCCCATTGTTTTTTAATATCAGCAAATATATATATATATATTTTTATATATTATATGCATAAGTTTATATCTGACAGGGCAGGGGGATCTCATCACAATTTCAAAATTTTTAATGGTTATTTTTCTATTTAAAGTTTTGTGTTTCTCCTTGGACCAAAGTATTTTCTGTTTTTCCAGCTGTGAATCCCTCTCATTGATATTTTTGAATTTATTAGTGTGTAGTAGTTCATAATCTTTTTTAAAATGCCTACTTTGTCTATAAATTATTTTTCCTTTTAATTCTGTTTTCTGCTTATTTGTATGTCTTCCTGCTTTTTATTGATCTTATGATAGGATTTTTTAAAATCATCTTTTGATTTGTTATTCATATTTATTGCTTTTCCCCTCTCTCCCTCAGCACCTCAAATCATTGATTTTTGTCATATCTTTATTATTTCCTTCCTGCTTATTCCTTTGGGGTTTTACACTAAACAATTAGCTCATTTGATTTCAGTATTTCTTATTTGTTAAATAAATGTTTATAACACTGCAAATCCCCTTTAAGTACTACCTTATGTACATTTTGACGCATGGTCCTTTAATTATATTTTGTAATTCTCCTTATAATTTCTTTATTCTAGTATTTAATAGTATTTTTTTTTACATCTCCAGATTTTTAGGAATTTGAAGCTATTCTTTAAAAAATATATTTATTTATTTGAGAGAGAGAGTGGGAGGAAGGGCAGAGGACGAGGGAGAAAAGCAGACTCCCAACAGAGCAGAGCCCACCCACGAAACTGGCCCAATCCCAGGACCCTGAGATCACGACCTGAGCCAAAATCAAGAGACCATGCTTAATCTCCTGAGCCACCCAGGGGCTCCCTGAAGCTATTCTTTTGTTAATGATTTCCAAATTTGTTGTATTGTGATAGAGAACATGGGCTATACGTTGTTAATTTTTAAAATTCACTGAGGAGCATGACTAGTAGGTGACTGATCTTTGGAGTCTTCCATATATTCCTGAAAAAAATGTATATTCTTTATTTGTTGAGTACAAAGCTCTTTATTAGACCAAGCTCACTAATTGAGTGAGTCAACTGACCTCCACTGCATAGAAAGTCTTCTTTGTCCCTTATGATGTTTTCCACCTGAAAGTCTATTTTGGGTGATATTAAAATTGCTACTCTGGAAGTTTTTTGGTTCATATTTACCCTGCATCTCTTTTTCCACCTCTTAGTATTCAAAGAATGATTCCTTGGGCACTTTCCTGGGCAATTCTGTACAACCGCACAGCAAGCATCAGGACGCCCTTGAGCTAAGTTCAGCCCCTCAGCTCGCAGGAGGGGAGCCTCGGCTGTCTCTGACCCTGCACGGCACCCTGCTCATTTCTTATTTTCCTCTCCCACATCTGTCTTGTTCATTTTCATATTCCTATCTTGTAGCACAGTGCCTGACATCTGGTAGGCACTCAGTAAATATTTGTTCGATGAATGGAGCATACAGCCTTGTTAGGAAAATAAGACCCCTTTAAGAACAGTTAGAATTTATGGAGCACTGACTGCATGTTAAACCTTCTCCCCACATATTACCTCTCTGATCTTAACTCCTACCTTGCTCCTCTCTCGTACCCTGCCTTCGCTTCACTGGTGTTACTGTTCCGTGAACACATTGACCTCGTTGCTGCTTCAGGATCTTTACACCTGCTCTCCCCAGATGTTTGCCCAGTTCACTCCTTTGCATCATTCAGATCCCTGCTCAAATGCTCTTCAGACATCCTTCCCGAGTCACCCCATCTAAAATACTACTCCGTACCGATCCAAATCTGATCCAAATCTGATCATTGTCTATGGTCCTTCCTTAAAATTGCAGTTATCACTGCTATGATTTGTTGGGCTACATGTTTATGTCTGTCACCCACCAGAAGGTAAGTGTTTTGAAGACAAGGAGCCTGTCTTATACACCACTGTACCCTCCTCTATGATAAGTGTCTGGTAAACAGTAGACACTCAGTAAGCATTTGTCAGATGAGAAAATTTTCCTTTAATCCTCAGGGAAATAACATTTTCAACAAGCATAATTAGACTAGTTCTATAGAGGAAGTAATTAAAGCCGAGAAAGGTTCAGCAGCTTGCCCAGGAGCACACAGCAACGGAACGAGGATTTGAACATGAGCTCACCTCACTCCCAAAGCCCATCCCTAATCTCCACCTCTATGCTGTTGTCTGCTAATGAAATCCAATGTAAACAGGACACTAGGAAATCAGGGCCAGGGGGGTGGCTTGTGGCTTTTGGATGAGGAGAGTTGGGCCTCTGGGTGAGATGTGGAACGGTGGAGGAAGGGAGGGCAGGCCAACCCTGGGCCTGGGCCAGGGATGGTCCGCGTGGCCTTTTCCTTCGCTGAGGAATCGGTTGGGACTTGCTCCTGGGGGAGCAGTGAGGATGGAGGGCAGTTTGCGGAGGAGGACGGCACAAGCCTGCATTCCTAGGCCTTTGGGTCAAACCCTCCACAGAGAACCTCTGCCAAGGAGCCTTTGTGGACTGTGGCTAAGGGAGTCAGGCCCCGCATTCTAACTAACCCCGTGGCCTCTGGCAAGTTCAGACCAACTCACACAGCCCCCCTGCCCCGCCAGCGATCTGTGGGCTGGGAAGGGCGGGCCGGGCGTCCAGGCCGCAGAGGCGCTTCAGAGCCAGGGCATCTTTCTTAGGGTCGGTGTTCCTGCTGAACCAAGTGGGAGCCCACACGGGAGCCAGCCTCCCTGAAAAGCGGGCGAGAGCAAACTGCTACCATAGCCAGGGGCCTGGGCTGCCTGCAGCTGGCAGGGTGTAGTGTTCTCACTTCCTTGCTGATGAAAAATAGGCGCGCGGGGGCGCAGGGGGTCAGGCCAGGGAGGAGGCTCCAGGGGCAGCAGCGCTCCCCCACGGGGTTCACCGTGCGTGGGCGGCAGGGGCGGGGGGGGGGGCAGGAAGCGTGGGGGCAGTTCAAAGGCAGCAGCTGGGTGCAGCTTGTCAGAAGGGCCCGGGAAGTGAAAGTCCGCCAGGCAAAGGAAAAGGGGAAGAGAAAACAGCAGAGAGGGGAGGTGGCAGTGGCCACTGGGGGCAAGGGAAAGGCAAATTTCCGAGTGGCAAGTGTTGTGGGAGCTTCTGCCGGGCACCTTTTCTTGGAGGAGAAGATGGCAAGGCTGAGTCTTGGAACCAGCGTCGTGCATCCTTCCCAGAGCCCATTCCGAGGAGAAGACGCCAGGTAAGTGCTGTTCAAAGGCGCACAGCATCCTTCTCCTTCAAATGCCTCATTTCCACCTCTAAAAAGTGGCACTTGATTATACTTGAACCCTTTAAAAGAAAATAGTAACTGCAATTTTCATCCAAGGTAAAGTTAATTGCTTTCCTCAAGGCTGTCTCCCAAGAAAAATGCTTTAAAAATTAGAAAAGATTTTGGTTATGTTAGGTGGGTAAGATGTCTTCCCCTCAGAGTTGAAAGCTCAAACCCTTTGCACAAATATTCATTATAAGATTCTTTTTATCACTAAAAGGATGCAAACTCTACCTTTAAAAAAGAATGTTTTGTTTTCCCCTTTGATGAAATTGTTATTTCCAGCACCCTCCACCCTGCGATGTTCCCTCTTGTGCTTGTGATGCCACATTCACTTGTTTGGATCAAAAACTGTATAATTTTAAGGCTGATTTGGAGTCTTCTAGGGGAAGGGAAAGGCTGGATAAATCTTAGATGGTTCAATTAATGTTTGTCATCATCCAATTCCTCACCCAAAATAAAGCATGGCACCAGGTAGGCTCACTCTGCATGTTTCCTGAATGAAGGGATGTTGGAAAGAAGAAAGCCAGGCTTATCATTGAAAAGCATTGGAAGTAGGTGGCATCACAACTGTGGACTGCCTCCTGAAGCAGTTGGTGTTCCTTCCTATTGCCCTCCTCAGGAGATTTTGCATTTGAGGCCCTAGAGGTCTGGCCTGTAGAGTCTTGGGTCTTTCATCTAGAACTCTGGTCCAGGGACGAGCTGTATCACCTCCTCTAGGAGCCCGTTAGAGATGTGGTTGCTCTGTTCTTACCGTGGAATCACTGAATCAGAATCTGCACGATCAAGTTCAAGATCATGTTCAAGTGGAAGAAACACTGTTTGAAGGTACCTGGGCCACTTCCTTCCGGAGGCACCTGGTCAGGAGGTCCTTCTGGGTCTTGGCTTCAGATCTGGGTGTCAGGACAGCTCCACACTGCACTCTGTACGGAGGGTTAGAGGCCATAGAGGGTTCCAAATCCAGCTCTCCTATTAAAGGAACTTCATTATATGGGCAGGTGACTTAAAAAGTAAAAAAAAAAAAAAAAATCAGTCTTAGAGAAAACTACAAGAATAGTACAAAAAGCTTCCACATATCCTTTAACCAGATCACCAATTGTTAGCATTTTCCTTCTCTACTTATATATTATTTTGGAATTAATGGGGGGCTAGTTATACACATAGGAAAACCCTTAATATTTCAGTGTGGACTTACTAAGATTAAGGACATTCCCTTACATCACTGAAACACCAGGGCCAGATTCAGGGGGAGACAAGCAACGTCTGAGTCAGGGGCCCTGAGAGGGCTTCCTAGGAGCCTTGCTCACCGCACCCTAATCCTGGCCCTGCACACTGTACATGCCCAAATCAGGAAAACTAACATGGATTCAATACTGTTATCTAATCTATTCATATTCCAGTTACATCAGTTGTCCCAATAATGTCCCAGTTTTTCCATACCCAACTCAAGACCATGCACAGCATTTCATTGTCATGTCTATTGGGTGTCCTTCAGTCTGGAGCAGTTCTTCAGTCTGTTTTCTATGACATTGACATTTTTGAAAACTATAGACCAATTATTTTATAAAATGTTCCTCAATATGGCGACAAGTTATTTTTAATCTCTTGATAGTTCAGTTTCACCACCTATAGATTGAGAATTGTTCCTGCTTCACGTTGAATTGAATAAATTCAGCCATCTTATAGACTTGACATATGGCAGGTGTACATGGATTTACAGAGCTAGCTAATAGTAATTAGGCCCTTGTCAGTACCATGTTAAGTGCTTCACAGGCATGATGTCTCTGTTTTTGTCGCTGTTTCACAGGTGAAGAAACTGAGACTTAGAATGATTTGTCCACTGTCTTATAGCTAGTAAGGAATGAAATGGGGACCCGCACCATGTCAGCCTGCCTCCAAGGACTACATGCTTACTAAGCTTGCCAGGGATGCTTGCCTAAAATGTTCAGTTTTTGTTTGTTTTTAAAGACTTATTTATTTATTTTCGAGAATGAGAGAAAACACAAGCAGGGGGAGGGGCAAAGAGAGAGGGAGAAAATCTCAAGCAGATTCCCTGCTGAGTGCGGAGCCTGACTTGGGGGTTGATCTCATGACCCTGAGGATCATGACCTGAGCTAAAATCAAGAGTTGGACACCTAGCTGACTGAGCCACCCAGATGCCCCTAAAATGTAAGTTTTTAAGATAAAATTTACATAACATAAAATTTGCCATTTTATTTTACTTTTAAAAAGATTTTATTTGTTTGTTTATTTGACAGTGAGCAAGAGCAGAGAAGAGAGGGAGAAGCAGACTCCCTGCTGAGCAGAGAACCTGATGTAGAACTCAATCCCAGAACTCTGAGATCATGACCTGAGCTGAAGGCAGCCACTCTATCAACTGGGCCACCCAGGCGCCACAAATTTGCCATTTTAATCATTTTATTTCCCCCCAACTTTATAGAGATATAATTGACATACGTTGTGTAAATACAAGGCATAGAATATGATGATTTGGTACAGGTATATATTGTGAAATGATTATCATTGTACGGTTAGTAACGTATCATTCATTTCACATAATTACAATTTTTTTTAGGTGGTGGGAATATTTAAGATCTCTCAGCAGCCTTCAAGTATATAATACAGTCTTGTTAACTAAAGTCACCATGCTATATGTTAGGTCCCTAGATCTTATTCATCTTATAACTGGATATTCGTACCCTTGGACCAACATTTCCTCATGTCTCCCCCAACCCTTGGTAACCAGCATTCAACTCTTTGTTTCTATGAATTTTAACTACTTTATTCATTTGCTTGTTTATTCATTTTTAGTGAAGTACAGTCAACACACAATGTTACATTAGTTTCAGGTGCACATGTTTATTAACTATTTGAAAGTGTATAACTCCGTGTCTTTTAGTATAGTCACAATGCTGTACAACCATCAGCACTAATTCCAGAACATTTCCATTACCTCAAAAAGAAACCCGCATCTTTCAGTTCCCCTCCTTCTATCCCCTGACAACCACTAAATCTGTTAATCTTTCTGTTTCCATGGATTTGCATATACACACAATGGAATACTACTGAACAATAAAAAGGAGCTAACTACTGATACACACAGTAACATTTTGGATCTCAAAAACATCACGCTGAGTGAAAAAATCCAGATGCAAAAAATTACGTGTTGTAAGATTCCATTTATATGGAATTTTAGAAAAGGCAAAACCTTAAAAACAGGAAACGTGGCAGTGGTTGCCTGGGGCCAGGAACATGGGGGTGGGGACTGACTTGACTGCAAAGGGGCAGAAGGCAGTTTTTTGGAGTGAAGGTAGTGTTCTAAACTGGATTGTGTGATGTATGCCTTTACCCAAATCCATCCAGCTCTCTACTTTAAAAAGTTTGTAAATATAAATTGTACCTCAGTTAAACTGTAAAAACACAAACATATCTGTCCTCCATACTTATCAGCATATCTTCCTTCATAGTCTGGCTCCAGATCTCTTTCCAGCCTCACCCTTCACCTCTTACTCTCTCCTCTATGCATTCAGGCAACAAACATTCTCTGACACTTGCTGCGTGAAAGTCCTCAAGAGAACCTCTGTCCTCAGGGAACTCACCGCCTAGTCGGAACAGAAAGACAGACCTCCCAATCCTGATAAACATCAGGGATCGTAGAGGATCACCAAGTCTTTTTTTTTTTCTTTTTATCAGCTTATTTATTTTTGTAAAATAATCTCTACACCCATCATGGGGCTCAAACTCATGACCCCAAGGATCAAGAGTCCCATGCTCTTCCAATTGAGCCAGTCAGGTGTCCTGATTATCGATTGAGTCTTAAAGGAGAGGAATGAGCATATATGTTCCAGTCACTTTGAATTTCAAATCTGAATCAAGTTTCAGTTTAATTTTTTGAAGAGATAATGCATTTACAGGGTTCAAGAATAAAAGAAATTATGCAGTGAAAAAGTTCCTCCCATCCAGTTCCTACTCTACCCTATACAACCATCGTTGTTATAAACGCATATTATTTTTCCTTCTTTTTAATAGAAAAGATAACATACACATTGTTATGGACATTGCATTGTCATTTGGCAGTAAACCTTTGATCTTTCCGTAAGGGTTCGGTGAAAATTACCACTCTAATTATGGTTATATAATATTTCATTGTATGGATGTGTCATAATTTATTTTATCCAGTCTTCTTGGGGTAAACATTTGAGTTTTTGCAATAGCCCGTTATGGCAAACAATGCTGTAACGGGTCCCCTCTTACAAGTGGTGTCCTGGGTTTGGTTTGGTTTGGTTTGTATATATGTGTATCTACGGCTATATATTGAGTTCTTTTTTCATCCATTCCACAAACATGTCAGCCACCTTCATGTCTGTAGGCTGTTTTCTCTGCCTTGAAAGTCTTCACTCAGTCCTTTTCTATTGGCAAACTACTTTACCTCAAAGTCCAATTCAGATGTCACTTTCTTGTGAAGGCTTCTGAACGCCTGCAGGCAAGAGTTGTTCCTTTTCTTGTTTTCCAACGGTACTCCATGTCCATATCATCAGAATGATCTATTAACACTTCATTCTTGCCCCACTATAGTCCATATATAGTCTTATATATATGGACTATAGTAAATTTATCTCCGAATCCCTTTGTAATTGGTACCTGGTGAGTACTGAATAAAATGTGCATTGCATGATGGGGGGGGGGGTTGGTACTGCTCCTGTCTCTTGCTTTCAGCTGCCTCTTGGTTTCTGTTACTACTTAGAGGACTGTGGCCAGACAAAGGTGGGCTGTGATTTCCCTTCTCCTCCCACCTAATTCCTTCCTTCCTGCCTCCACCCCTTCCCGACCCTTGGGATTCTGTCCACAGCTGCCTTTGTGGCCCTTGCTGGATCTGGCATGGATAGCAGGTATTATAGCTTTTCAGTAAATTAAAATAAATAAATAAATAAATAAATAAATAAATAAATAAAATGGAGCATTGGCTCTACCCGTCTTCTCTTTTCTTCACCAAGTCTTTGGCCTCCTAAAGCTGAAAGAACACATCACATGAGGGTCAAATGCACATCAGTCACCTTCATACATAATTTCCTGTAATTTCAGTCAAAGGAGATGACAGAGTTTACTATAGTGCTTTAGGAATGTGGGAAATACTTACAGTGTTTAGATTAATCAATGTTAAATGATTTTCAAGGGTAACTTAGATTCTTTTTTAAAAAAATTGGGTTAACTCTGAAATGTCATGATGCTAACTCATGCCTGGAGCTCTCAATTGCTAGGTCACTTCTGTATTAAAAATTATTCTATTTTTTCCTTGCTGGGCAGTGCTGGAGGTGGGAGCTCTCTGTCTCCACCTCTGGAATGAAAATGCAAAAGCTCTAAATTCTCCTTACCCTGGAGAAGCTCCAAGTCCGGGAAAAAAACAACAGGAAAAGAAAGCTTTCAAGCCTTTGCCTGCCCTGGTCAGAGATGGATATGGGATTGAGACGTTTTACCTGAAGAAGTCTCAGGAAAAGTGGTAGCTTAGGTGCCTTGGAGTGCTTTGGGATTGTGGTCCTCAAAATTTCTTGTGTGCATGTCTCTTAAAAGAAATTTGAGAAACCACGTTTCTTCTTGTACTTTTAAAGGTCATATTGAAAATGTTTCATCTTAAGTTTAAATAATGGCAAAGCTTGTTATTTCTGGCATAATAAGTATTGGCATTTTAAAATAAGATTGTTACATCATTCTGTAAGTGTATCCAAGGGAATCTAAATATCATAATGTGTACCTATCATCTATTTAAAAAATACATGAACAAGCTTTTCTTAAAAAGAAATTCTACATCACTCTTTTTCTCCTTATCTTGTATTTCCATTCCACTTGCTCCTGAATATTATAATATGAGATTTTAGGCTGGAAAGTCTTTTACTGGTCAGCCTATCATATTTCCCTAAAAATTAAAAAAATTTTTTTGATTGAGTCTCTAAGTTTAAAACATTCATCTTAAAAAAAAAACCATTCATCTTGACTGTATTATTAATACAATTTTGAGGGGTGCCTGGGTGGCTCAGTTGGTTAAGTGTCTGCCTTCAGTTCAGGTCATGATCCCAGGGTGCTGGGATTGAGCCCAGAGTAAGGCTCCTTGCTCACTGGGAGTCTGCTTCTCCCCCTTCCTCTGCCTCTGCCCCCCCCCATTGTGCTCATTCACTCTCTCTCAAATAAATAAATAAAATCTTTAAAAAGATACAATTTTGAATACCTAATTGGTATAAACAACATAAAATATAAATTTTGATGAACTATTAAATTTTTTAAAAAAGATTTATTTATTTATTTATTTGACAAAGAGAGAGATTGAGAGAGGGAACACCAGCAGGGGGAGTAGGAGAGGAAGAAGCAGGCCTCCTGCTGAGCAGGGAGACTGATGCAGGGCTTGATCCCAGGACCCTGGGATCATGATCTGAGCTGAAGGCAGATGCTTAACAACTGAGCCACCAAGGCGCCCCGATGAACTATTAAAATTAAAATTTAGAATATTTTTTGTTGGGATAAGATACAGTTCAGATCAACTCTATCCCTAGTTTTCATTGTTTATGGATAGAACAATGAAACACCTTGTTCATTTACTCAACAATTTGTCAAGGACCTCCTATTTGTCAATAGCAACTCTAGTCACTTGGGATATATTAGTAAACACTACAGATAAATCCCTGACCTCATGGAGCTTACATTCTAGCGGGGGCAACAGATAATAAGCAATAAGCATAAGTAAATAATACCGCATATTAGAAGAGCTATGAGGAAAGATAGAGCAGGGTAAGAGGGATCTGGGGTGTAGTGTAGGGTTCAAAATGAGTTGTGATTTGGGGGTACCTGGGTGGCTCAGTGGGTTAAAGCCTCTGCCTTTGGCTCAGGTCATGATCTCAGGGTCCTGGGATGGAGCTCGGGCTCTCTGCATCAGGCTCTCTGCTCAGCAGGGAGCCTGCTTCCTTCTCTCTCTCTGCCTGCCTCTCTGCCTACCTCTCTCTCTGTCAAATAAATAAAATCTTAAAAAAAAAGTTGTGATTT
Organism: Nasua narica; assembly: GCA_028533885.1. Classification (NCBI taxonomy): domain Eukaryota; kingdom Metazoa; phylum Chordata; class Mammalia; order Carnivora; family Procyonidae; genus Nasua; species Nasua narica. Next base: position 59,154,272 of record CM052808.1, read on the forward strand.
GAAAAGGTTAGGGTGGGCCTCATTGAGAAGACATTTGACAAAAGACGGTTAGGGAGTTAGGACTGCAGATATCTGGGGGCAATGTGTGGCAGGCAGAGGAAGTGCCAATGCAAAGGCCCAAACTAGGGAATGTGGCTGATATCTTTTAGGATCAATAAAGGAGGTTAATAAGGCTGCAACAGATTCATCCAGGAGAATAAGAGATGAGATTAGAAAGGTAATGATGGAATGGAGTGGTGGTGCAGATCTTGTAGAACCCTGTAGACTACTGTAAGGACAAAGACTTTTACTCTGAGTGAAATGAGGAGCCATTGAGGGGATTTAAGCAGAAGAGTGACGTGATTTGACTTATGTTTTGGGAGGATCACTGGTTATTATGTTGAGAATAGACTCTAAGGGGTAAGACTGAAAGCAGGGAGAGCTTCTAGAAGACTAATCCAAACATGAGATAATGGTGGCTTATACCAGGGGGTAGCAGTGGAGATGCTAAGGGAGGCTGAGTCCGGACTAGACATGAGATGTAAAAGAAAGAGGGAGGTCCAGCATGACTCTAGGGTTTTTGTTTTTTTTTTTTTTTTTAAGATTTTATTTATTTATTTGAGAGAGAGAGAGCGCGAGAGAGAGCATGAGAGGGGAGAAGGTCAGAGGGAGAAGCAGACTCCCCGCAGAGCCGGGAGCCCGACATGGGACTCGATCCCGGGACTCCGGGACCACGACCCGAGCCGAAGGCAGTCGCCCAACCGACTGAGCCACCCAGGCGCCCAACTCTAGGGTTTTTCATCTGAGCGATTTGAAGGATGGACTTGTCATCAACTGAGACAGGAAAATTGGTGGGTTGAACAGGTTTGAGGGAGAATATTTTTCAGTTTGTGGCATAAGTTTGAGATGTACAGTAGACTGGTGGGTATTAGAATGTGGAGTTCAGATGAGAGGTCTGGGCCTAATATATAAATTTGGAAATGTTATGATATATGATGATGTCATGTATCTCTGATGGTATTGAAAGTTAGAAGACTAAATGAGAGTCACCAATGAAAAGAGTATAGATATAAAAGAGGAAAATCCAAGGAATTAGCCCTAGGTCATTGCTATGCCCTAGGTCTAGGAAAAGAGATAGAATCAACAAAGAAGAAATAAGACAGGGAAAGAGGGACCGGTGATGAAGGAGGAAAACTGAGATGATGTGGTTAAAAAAAAATGTGAATCAAATGATTAGCTATGTTAGCTGTTACAGACAAATCAAGATGAGAATTGTGAATAGATCATTGGAGTTAGGCCATATGAAGTTCATTGTTGGTCTTGAATAGTTTTGATAGAGTGGTAAGGAGGAAAGCATGAATGGAGCTGCTCTAAGAGAAGATAAGAGACTTGCTCAGGTGTATACCTAAAATATGCCACATATATAACCTTGTATGCATTGTTATGATTCTATTATATACACATGTATATAATATGTATATACATATAGTCCTATTATAGGCATTGTATTTGGCATGTTTTTGAACTTTATATAAATTGTATCATATGGCATGTATTCTGCTACAGCGAGGGGGAGAACTAGAGACAGAAAGCATAGAAAACTTTTAGAAGTTCTCTTGGAATTGAAGTAGAGAAATGGGGCAGTAGCTGACAGTGGAAGTGGGTCAAAGAGATTTCATATGATTAGAGAAATAACAGCTGCTTATAAGTGATGCAAATGTCCCAGCATAAAGGGAAACACTGATAAGTAGGAATAGGGGGATAATTGCTGGACTGATGGTGATATCTTTTTTTTTTTTTTTTTTTATTAGAGAGAGAGAGACTGAGAATGAGAGGGGAGAAGGTCAGAGGGAGAAGCAGACCTCCCGCAGAGCCGGGAGTCCGATATGGGACTCGATCCCGGGACTCCGGGATCATGACCTGAGCCGAAGGCAGTTGCTCAACCAACTGAGCCACCCAGGCGCCCCTAATGGTGATATCTTGATTAGGCAAGCCAAGATTGGGATTTGTTGCCTTAACTGAGAGACTGCCTTTGGCTAGGAGCATGGAAAATTCAACTACATAATGGAGGGTAAGAAGAGAAGAGGTTATAGATGTTGGTATGTGGGTATGGGTAGATGAGATCATGGAATTCTGTGGAGATTTTCATCTTATTGCTTCAATTTTCTCAATGAAAAAGGAAGCAAGGTTGTTAACTGAGAAATGAGGATAAAAGGGAAGGAGGTTTAGGTTAGAGGACAGAGAGGTGTGAAATCCAGAAGAGTGGAGGAAGGAAGTCGAATTCTGAAGCAGCACTAATGGCCCACTGGAGGTTAAGAGTGATGAAATTAAAGTGAAACTCACTAGTGTAATTGTGTTTTTCTCTAGCCACTTTCAGATGCAGGGGTGCTCGTGTGGAGGAGGTGGACAGCTTGGTTGGGATTGTGGTTTTGACGAGCATGCACAGCAAAGGGAGAAGAAAGTACTGGGGTTGAGGGTGTGTGCAATAGAGTGATACAATGATTGGCCAGGGGTGTAAGCAGGGTAAGGGCGGGAGGGAATGGATATGTACTTTGAACACTCGCTATAAGGAAATTTGGAAATATGAGATGGTTTTCAGAGTATGAGATGTTATATGTATAAATTGTGATTATGATGAAGTTGCAAAGTTTGATAAGGCTTCTGTGATTCTGCCCATGGGAGTGAGTGGCTGAGTTACAGTAGGGCAAGATCCCTGGAGAAGTCAAAAAGAACTGAGAGGTCAGGGTATTGGGAAGATCATCTACACATACATTAGAAGCATCTAGAATTAAGACAGAAGTGGTATTGGAGTGACTGACCAAAGCAGATGGTGAAAAAATGAAGGGGAATGGAAGCAATGATGAGGGGTACTAGATACCAAGATTTAAACCTGCACATTTGTAGTGGGAGAGGGGAATAGTTTATTGAGGAGCAAAGAGGACACCTATCCCACTTCCACACAGTCTGAGAGGCTTATGGTCGAGATGCCCAAGTTGGCACCACTTGGGAGGGTAGCAAGGGACACACTATTCCAGGGGGAAAGTCAGGTTTCCCTTAAGCGAGAAAGTGAGGACAACCTGAAGAGAAATTCTGAGGACGTTGGGGTTGCAGGGATTATTATTTGCATAAATAAATAGATGGGGTAGTGGACTATGATATGGCCCCATATGATCCCTGCCTCTTGGCATTCATGCCCTTGTGTAGTCTCCTTCCCTTGAGTGAGGTGAGAGTGGGACTTGTGATTTGCTTCTGGCCAACAGAGTATGGCAAAGGTGACAGAATGTATGTGATGATGCATACATGATTATGTTACAGAAGGTTGTTGCCAGTGTCTTACACTGAGACTCTCCCCCTTGCTGGCTTTGAAGAAGCAAGCTGCCATATTGTAAGCTTCCCTATAGAAAAGGCCACATGACAAAGAACTGAAGGGACCTCCGGCTGACAGTGAGCAAGGGATCAAGGCCTTCAGTCCTGAAGCCAGCAGGTAACTGAATGCTGCCGAGAACAGTTTGGAAGTGCATCCTTTTCCAGTCAAGCTTCATTTTGTGATCTTGCAGAGGACCCAGCTAAGCCCTACTTAAACTCCTAACCCATAGAAACTGTGAACTAACAAATGTGTGTTGTTTTAAGCTGCTAAATTTGTAATTAAACTGTTTTTTTTTTTAAGATTTTATTTATTTGACAGAGAGAGAGAGATCACAAGTAGGCAGAGAGGCAGGTGGCGGGGGGGAGGGGTAAGCAGGCTCCCTGCTGAGCAGAGAGCCCGATGTGGGGCTCGATCCCAGGACCCTGAGATCATGACCTGAGCCGAAAGCAGATGTTTTTAACCCATTGAGCCACCCAGGCGCCCCTAAATTGTTATGTAGTAATAAAGAACTAACAGAGATGGGAATGGAAGAGGTTTAGTTACAGCGACGTTACAGTTAGCTCCACACACATCCAGTGGGGAGACCAAGGCGGGGCTTGAATTCAGGATCCTGAGATCAAGACCTGATCTGAGATCAAGAATCAGATGCTTAGCCAATTAAGTCACCCAGGTACCCCTATAGGAATGTTACTTTTAACTACTTCTGAGGTATACTGCCTAGGAACCACATGTTAATCTATTACCAAATAACCTAGTTAGACCTTCCTTCAATTTTGTTGATAGCGGGGCACCTGGGTGGCTCAGTGGGTTAAAGCCTCTGCCTTCGGCCCGGGTCATGATCTCGGGGTCCTGGGATCGAGCCCCGCACTGGGCTCTCTGCTCAGCGGGGAGCCTGCTTCCCCCTCTCCCTCTGCCTGCCTCTCTGCCTACTTGTGATCTCCCTTTTCTGTCAAATAAATCAATAAAATCTTAAAAAAATTTTTTTTGTTGATAGCAAAGAACTGGAAACCGCCTGACTTGTGAAAGAATTTATAACCTATTCATTCAGTTCATTTACTTTCTCATCACAGACACCAATTTCTGAATTGTCCCTTTGAATTGCCCTGGAGGTTTTTTTTGTTTTGTTTTGTTTTTTAAATTTTTATTTTTTTATTTTTAATTTTTTGAGAGATAGCATGAGTGGGGGGGTGGGGAGTGGGAGGTCAGAGGGAGAAAGAGAATTTTTTTTTTAAGATTTTTTATTTATTTATTAGAGAGAGAGAGAGACTGAGAATGAGAGGGGAGAAGGTCAGAGGGAGAAGCAGACTTCCCACAGAGCCGGGAGTCCGATATGGGACTCGATCCCGGGACTCCCGGGATCATGACCTGAGCCGAAGGCAGTCGCTTAACCAACTGAGCCACCCAGGCGCCCTGCCCTGGAGGTTTTTACATCTTGGGTTGGGGTTCCCCGGCTGACTCAGTTGAGTGTCGGACTCTTGATTTCAGCTCAGGTTGTGATCTCAGGGTTGTGGGATCGAGCCCTTCATCAGATTCAGCTCTCAGCATGGAGTCTGCTTGGGATTCTCTCTCTCCCTCTCTCTCTGCTCCTTCCCTGCCAGCACTCTCTCTCTAAAACAAAACAAAACAAAACAAAACAAAACAAAAACAAAACAAAACACCCAAAAACCAAACCAAAACAAAAAAAACCAAAATCATCTTGAGTTGATGATGCACCTTAAGTAATGGGTGAGAGTTTTACCTTGTTCCATCAGGTGGGAGGACAGTTTTGAAAGGGGATGCTCTGTCCTCAGGTGATTTCTAAAGCTGAACAATTTTATTAGATAGTATATATAGCAGTAGAAGATCTGTAAGTGAATTACCTTAAAAATAGTGTTGGAAAGTCTTCCTGAACCCCAGGAGTAAGGACCTGTGAAGATGACAGTTGTAGAGGCTTTCTAGCAGAAGAGGTAAGAGCACAGGATGAGACAATGGGGAAGACAGCATGGGAATAGAGGATGGACACTGCGGGTGAAAGGTAGGAGGGTGAAGAGACTTAAATGATTTTAGCATTCCCCAGTATTTAGTTTTCATGTGACCCCCGAATGGAAGTATTTTCTAAGTGGTAGTAAAAAATAAAATAAAAATTTAAAAATATATAATTAGTATGTGCTTTCTGAAACTTTTTAAATATAAAAGAAATCCATGCATATTGGAAAACTTTCAAATAGAATATTAATTCAAAAGCAGAGTTTATGCTTTTCCCTACCCAACAGGTAACCTAGTTAACAGATGTGTTGTAGGTCCTTGAAGGTCCCTTCCAACTGAGGTTCCAACCAAAATCTCTTCCACTCACTTTTCCTAATACCTGACCAGATTCTCAAATGAGTGATTCCTTGACTGTCCTGTGCATCTCTTAAGCCCAAAAGGGATTTGGCGAGTTTAAACACTTTTGGATCTAGTGATCCAGGGCTGGTGGAAAGGGAAGGTGCGGTCATCGCCAGTTCTCCAAGTAAACCGCTACAACCACCTTCACCCCGGAGTTGGCTGTCCAAGCCTAATTTTTGTGCCCACAGGTCCTCAAAACACAAGGGCCGGCTGATCGCTATTTATAAACACTTACTGGACGCCCACTCTCCTCCGAGCTCTCCCGCGCTGCATGAGTACTTTTCTGCCAAGGGATGCCAATTTCTCTGATGAACTCCCTCCAAACAGCCCTTTGTGGGGCAGCGCCCTCAGCCAGGGCCGGAGCCCAGTACGGGACTGGGCAGCAAGCCGACTGGTGCTGCCTCACGGGCGCAGGCGCAGAGCGACCCTCCCGTCACTCCGGGCGGGAGGCGGGGGCAGCCGGGAGAAAGGAAAGCTGCGGGGGAAAAAGGGCCAAACCCTGAAATTACCCGGATGTGGTCTCCGTGCGCGCATGCTCAGTGTCCTCTCGACAAGTTGGCAGCAACAACACGGCCCTGGTCGTCGTCGCCGCTGCGGTAACGGAGCGGCTCGGGTGGCGGAGCCCGCGTTCGCACCCGCCCGCTCTCCTCGGGAGGCCCTTCCCGCCCTCCCCTCAACTCCTCGGCCGCTCAGGGGGCGGGAGCGGGTGAGGGGAGCCGGGCGCCCCGCAAGAGAGGCACCCCGCCGCGGGGCGGCCCGGGAGCTCGAGGCGGCCCGCGCGGGCAGCGGCGCGGCGCCGAGGAGGGGCGGCCTGGCCCGGGCGCGGCGGGGCGGGGGCCAAGGAGCGCTCCCGGCCGCCGGGGGAGCGACGAGTCCGGCGCCTCCGCGGACGAGCCGCGGCGGGAGAGCGGACACTCTTCTCCATCGCCCGAGCCCAGGTAACCCGCCATGTCCCCTCCCCTTCCCCCGGCCGGGCCCGCGCACCCCACCCGCGGCTTCCCCGCCCCGGGGCGGGCTCCCGGCGGCGGCAGGGAGCGAGCGGGAGGCCGGCGGGTGCGCCGGGAGAGCGAGAGCGGCCCCCCTGACGGGCCGAGCCGGCGGCCCCAGCTCAGGGCCGGCGGAGCTGCGGGGCCTCGCGTCCCCCCTTTCCTCGGGCTCCGAACTCGGTCCTCCCGCCCCGAACTCCCCTTGCGGTGTGTGGCAGAATCAAGTTGAACTCGGACCGGGACTCCTGCTGCGGCCGCCGCTTCTCTTTGTTGTTGTTGAGTAGTTTCACTGTCCGCCCCAGCCGAGCGCGCTGGATAGGCTGGAGTGTGTCGCCTTAGGTATAAATGAAAGTTGTAAATGGCCTGTCTTAATTTCTTTTCTCAAGGAAATTTTTGTTTTCTCTTTGTCCTTTACTTTCTCTGCATGGTTGTGTCATTCCAGTTTTTGTTTCTGGCTTTGATTTGTTTACTTACTTTTTGAGTATTGTGGGTGATGGCGGTATGCTGGAAGCATTCTCAGCACCTAACTGACCGCCACCCCCAACCCACTCCACCCCTAATAGAAAATAAAAGACACCGTTTATCTATTGCTAGGGCTACAAGTACTGAGCGTGAAATTGGTGTAGGATGTAGGGCGGTGGCTCCATCACATGCCCCAAACTGGGGTTGTAATTTCTCGGGCAAGATTTTCAAAGAAATGGGTGTGTTTAGTTAACTTGAAAGATATCTTTGCGGGTATAGGGAGGTTCTTAAAAACTCTGTTGATGATAGCTATTTTCCCCCTTGAAAACCCTAAGAAAAAGTTTTTTTTAATGAACATTGATTTCTAATTATTTATTTTGAATTTAGTTTCTTAATGCCTTTAATTTTTGCACCATAGTTGAAGTTGAAATTGCCGGTTATTCCGGAATTATAAATACAAGATAATGTGGAATCATTTTAATTAGTCCGAATTAACTTTCTAAAGGCATGTAATCTTGGCTAATTTTTGTTAACAATCTTTGACTTTTGCCAGAATTAGCATCTTTTAGTCTCGATAGCAGTTCGATTATGTGGCTTTTAAAAAGTAGGTTCAGTATTTTTATTGGAAGAGACCATGTAGTCTTAAGAGAAAATAAAGAAATGCATATTTTCAAAAAGTAATCAGATTTAGAACATTGCATTGGAATAAATTTTATTGTGGATTTCATAAATTGCCTTTGCCTTGTTGTACTGAGACTAAGTATATTTCACTTGAAATATAGCATAGTAAGTTCTAATGTGTAACTTCCCTTTTTCTGCTAAGAACTTATTTTCCTTCTTGAAAAGTTCTGATATGCTTAGTATATGGGATTTCAAGTTGTAAATGATTGATATAATTAACATTTTAAAATATGATATTCTGTTAATGTTTCATAAGTTACGATTTTGTTTTCTTAAAAGGACTTGTTACAAAACAGTAATACAGGCAGCCTAAGCATTTACGATATGCTATATTTTTAGGTCTAAAGGTGGCAATGAATTATGTAGGTTTAAGTTGTTAGAATTAAAACTAAAAGCCTTTCTAGAGAAAATTGATATACTATTTTGTGAGTCTGTTAATGGAAGTGGCTTTTTCTTTGCTTTCCAGGTGTTTGGGTAAGGTTGCTTTAAAGAGGTATTACATCTTAATTTTTTTTGTCTTTGAAGTGCCTAAGTAGAAGCTTCTCTGTTTAGCTAAGTGCCATCATTGTAAATCTTGAGCTTAGGAAAGAACTGCAAATCAGTTGCAGATTTAATGAAAATTTGGGCTGAAAAAGTGAATTTGAAATTTTTAGAATATGTTTTATATGGATCATTTTATATGGATCATGGCCTTTCTGATGGCTTTGCTGCATGAAGCAATTCTGGTTATATTATGAAGCAGCAAATCTTTCTAAAAATCTATGTATGCTTCACTCTCTTAAGCTACATTTTAGTCGAGTTATTTCTTTGTGTGTGAATTATTTTTTCTGCATTCCCCTTTAGGGCTCCCCCTCCCCTGCCAAATTAAAGAGCAAGTATTAAACTAATTTATGCTGCCCAGTCACACTCCACCTCTCTGGCTTGGAAGCTGTTTTTTTTTTTTTTCCTGATTGAGCTGGTGTTATAGTAACATCATTAGACACTATTCTAATTGAGCTGTGAATTGCTGAGGCCTCTACTAGGGCAGTTACCCCTACAGGATCTGTCTCGTTCATTACATTTAAAATGCATGATTTGTCTTGTCTAAAATTTTGCCTATTTTGGTGAGTACATTATTTTTCTTAGGCTTAAACTTAGTTCTACATTGTCCACCTCTAACTCATGCCTAACTTTTTTTTCAGTTTTCATTCAGTGATCTTTAGAGTGAATGGGTCTTTAAAATCAGTTGGCCGTTTCAAAGCTCATTGTACATGTTTTGATTTCCTTTTTTTCTAGAAGATTGTGTAGTTAGGCAGAAATTTTTGTTTTGCTTAAGTGATTAGAGGTTGACTGAAGTGATGCTTAATCATGTGTAAAACTAACATGACTAAAACAGTTTCATTGATTTCATTATTTTCTACACTACATCAAAGTTAAAGGACTTGGATCACCATAACTCAGGATATAATATAATTTTGTTAAGTTAGCAAATTTTGGTCTTTTTACTCAACAGTTGATGAAGATTTGATTGTTTTAAAAATTCAAACAGTTAACAGATATGTGTAGGTATTCATTTGAGCAACTTTCAGTATGATACTGTTTGCATCATAATGTGACAAAACATATGCTTGGTAATGAGTCAGATTTAGAATCTTTGGATTTTTTTCTCATTTTGAAATGTGTAATTTTGGTGATGGGAAGTGTGGCTGAATTCCAGTTTCTCAGGAACAAGGTATTTTAGGTTGTGTCACCTTGACATTATTTTGTGGTGTGATTGGCATCCAGGAAAATTTGTTTTAACCATGAGAGTGGAAGGAAACTAGGGTAGTGCTTACTTATGTAAAACTAAGATGATAGGTGGTCAGAATCTTATAATTTAAGTCTTGGTTATTTGCTACTGCAAATTATATCATAAGTCAGATAGATACCAGAGACTGATTGTAAAGATTCTCTAAGATCTTAATTTGAAGTTGATGATAATTGCAAATACATTTAAGCTCAAAGATTATATTATTTACATTTGAAATGAAAATTGTTTGCACTTGGGAGAACTTGTGTGGGGTTTATCTTTTTATTGCTTTTTTACTTCCAGGGTTTAGAACAGTGGTTCTCAACCTTAGGTACATTTTGAAATCTTCTGGGGAGCTTTGCAAAATATTGGTGGCTGATCCCACCTCCTAAAATTGATTCAGTTGGCCTGGGGTGCAGCAAGATTAGAGTTGGAGGTGGCTAGGCTATTAGGGTCCTCTAACTTTATATTTTGAATTATTTCACTTGTGTCAGCTTTCCATTCCTTAATACAATGACATACATATGTACTGTGTAATCATCTCCCCTCTAACTTAATGAGTCTCTTGAAGGTATTGCCACATTTGTTTTGCCTCAATGTTTGTTCCTTCATTTGTTCCTCTTTCCCTTCTTTTCTCTTCTTCATTTTTTTTTTTTTTTTCAGTTCATTTGAAATGTCTGGTAGCAAGTTTTAGGGACTTGTATTTCCCATGATAAGAAGTTGGTATAGCGTTAATATTCTAAATAGGAAGTTGATCTTTTTCTTAAAGTACTCTAAAATGCTTATTTGGTCTCTTTTTAGAGACTTAGGATGTTGTTTAGGTGCCAAAATTAGCATCTAAACTCCCAATGGAATTTGGGCTTCAAGGGGGGTTAATCTGGTTGGAAACTAAATTTTCTAGGCACCAGTTAACTGGTCACTTCACTGGTTCCTGAGAGGCAAGTTTGCATGTAACTTGTTGCTGTCAGGAGTTAAGTTGTACGCTGTGAGACAGTTGCTCAGCAAGGCCAACTAGTTAACATTTCTTTAGAAATCATCTAAGGTGGGCATGTTCAGTTCTCCATTTATATCACCTTAGTAGTTCCTAAGTGCTGGTCAAGGAGCAGTTGCATCTTCATCTCTGGAAGAGCTTTTTTTTTTTTTTTTTTAAATTATTTTTCTCTTCCCACACTCCATTCCAACATACACAGAGATTCAGACTGGGAATTGAGTGGAGGAGGCTTGGGAATCTGTATGATTAAAAAAATAATAAGTACTTCTTGATTTTAAAGGCTTTGGATATTTTATCCTTATTGCTTTGCTTTGATATGTGACAGGCTTTATTTTGCAGTCATTGATGCACTGGAAAATTTACTTAAAATCCACCAAATCCTAATTTGCGTGTTTAGAAGTGTATCTTTTTTTTTTTAAGGACTGCTACTGAATATTTGTCTTTTGTAGTAAGGTATGATTATTTCTTCTTCTTCTTCTTTGATTTCTTCATTTTAATGTTGATGAATTCAGATCTTTTTCAAGTCAAAATGTGTTTCTAAATGTAAAACTTAATTAAGGATATTTATCAGTAGTATTTGCTAGTGAATTCTAGAGTGTATCAACAGATGTTAATTATTGTAATAATTCAGTCATCTGATGAAAGGTACCACCAGAAGTGGTACCTAACGGAGTAAGATAAACCAGGTATCATTGTACACAAACACACTAGGTACATCTGTGTTATAGATATGCCTCAATAAAATTGATTTTTCTTTCTTTCTTTCTTTTCTTTCTTAACGTATAATGTATTATTTGCCCCAGGGGTACATGTCTATGAATCATCAGGGTTGCACATTTCACAGCACTTACCATAGCACATATCCTCCCCAATACCCTCCTCCATAACCCAGCCACCCTATCCCTACCCTTCCTACCCCTCAGCGACCCTCAGTTTGTTTTGTGAGTTTAAGAGTCTCTTATGGTTTGTCTCCTTCCTGATCCCATCTTGTTTCATTTTGCCCACCACCATCCATGACCCCCCGCCCTGCCTCTCAAATTTTTCATATCAGAGAGATCATATGAAAATTGTCTTTCTCTCATTGACTTATTTTGCTTAGCATAATACTCTCTAGTTCCATCCATGTTGTTGAAAATGGCAAGATTTCGTTTCTCTTGATGGCTGCATAGTATTCCATTGTGTGTTTTATGTACCACATCTTCTTTATCCATTCATCTGTTGAAGGACATCTAGGTTCTTTCCATAGTTTTGCTATTGTAGACATTGCTGATATAAACACTGGGGTGCACATGCCCCTTTGGATCACTACATTTTTATCTTTAGGGTAATAATCCAGTAGTGCGATTGCTGGGTCATAGGGTAGCTCTATTTTCAAGTTTTCGAGGAACGTCCATACTGTTTTCCAGAGTATGCTGCACTAAAATTAAAGGAAGAATTTTATGTGTATAGATGTTGAAATTAGGCAGTTCGTTAATAGTAAAGAAAAATGATATGAGTTCTGTGCAATTAGTTTTTTAATCAGTCACATATATTCATGATATTGTAATTTGTTTCATTATCTTTTTGGTAATTTTTAAAGTGAAATGCATAGACTAGTATAAACTGGATCAGTGCTTTGTAAAACTGACAGTCCCTCAAACTCCTAGAGTCCTTTTTAGATGGGGCCCCACTCTTGATATATAGTTACTAGGGCTGGGCTAACCTGCAGGGGATTCTGAAACACCTCTTTTGAAAGAATAAAGTAGATGAATAAATAGTTTCCTTTGTTTCAGAGGTTTTATGACATATATTTTTCAGTTTATTAAAATTCACCTTAATTTTCAGTCTTTTTAAATAGTGTTTCCTAAAGTGTAGTCCACAGCCTCCTGGGGTCCTCACGACCCTGTTCTTTTAGGAGATTCATGAAGTCAAAATTATTTCATAATAAAGCATGTTACTTGCTGTTTTTCTGTGTTGACATTTGCACTGATGGTGAAGAAGCAGCGGTGGGTGGTAAACTGCTGGCACCTTAGCATGAATCAAGGCAGTGGCATCAAAGTGTATGAATCTTTACAGTGTTCTTCACAGCCAAAACATGTTAAGCATTTGAAAAAATGTTTCACTTAAGAATATCTTTGGTGAAGCAGTAAAAAGTTTTATTTTAAAAATCTCTACCCTGGAGTGCATATCTTTTTAATACTCAGTGTGAGTAAATGGAAGTGTGCATAAAGCTCTTCTTGTGCACATCCAAGTACAAGCTTCATCTCTAGGAATAGTATTTGTGTGGTTGAACTACCAGGTAAATTAGCTGCTTTTTTCAGTGGAATCTCTCTCTTATTTTTACTTAAAAGAACTGTAGTTACTCAGACTTGGATATTTGTCAGGTATTTCCTTGAAGATTAGTGAGGTGGGCCTGACACTCAGGGAGAATAACTAGTTGTTGCCAGTGATAAAATATGATCTTTCAAGTGAAAATTTTAGATTTGAAAATTTGTGTCTGCCACATGGACTTGTCAGCTGCGTAATACGTAAAGATTTTTCTGATGACATTGGTGGTGATATTAATGAATGTGATTTAAAAAATATATATATTGTGTAAGGAAATGTGTCAACATTTGGAAGATCTGTATAATTCATTAAACCAGTATTTTTCAGGGACGAATGCTTGATGTTAGAAGATCATGCATGGGTAGGAGACCCATTCAAAGTACAATATACACCAATGAATCTTTCTGTAACAGAGCCAAGAAGTTCATTGATACAGTTTCAGATTCTACATTGTAGCTCACCTTTAAGGATTGCCATTTGTTGCATTTTTGTGTTGAATAAAAGATGAACAACCATTATTATCTAAAAAGGCCATTAAAATACTTCTCTCTTTTCCAAGTATGTATGTATGTGAGGCACATTTTCTTTATATACTTTAACTGAAACAACATATCAGAACAGATTGAATGCGGAAACAAATATGAGAATCCAGATGTCTTCTTTTAATTTAGACATTAAAGAAATTAGCAAAAATGGAAAACTCTGAATACTAATATTTTTGTCTGTTTTGGAAAGTAGTTATTTTTTCATAAAATATTAATTATATTAACATACTGGGCTTCTTATTTTAAATTAATTTAATAAAATACATATTTAAACACCTTTTAGTTTTAGAACATAAACTAAAGCTATTTGGAATCTCAATAATTAAGAATGTAAATAAGGGGACCTGAGACCAGAGACAACTGCTATATTAAAGTAACTAATTATCTGTATTATTGACTAGATTACTGATTGGTTCCAATTTTTATGTGGTTTGTATTATATTATTGTTATGTCTGAGAATGTTAATTTAATTTTTGTTTCATAATTATGTACTGGGAAACATGTAGCAGTCAAACTTTGTCAAAAGGGGAATTTATTGGCTTGATCTGAAAATAGAGCTGGCCTCCGAGTGCTGGATCCTAGTCACAACTAGTCGGCATCATCAGGACTCTTTGTTTTGGCTTTGTTTTTTTTTTTTTTTTTTTTGTAAGATTTTATCTATTTGACACAGAGAGAGAGAGTGCACACACAAGCAGGGAGATCTGCAGGCAGAGGGAGAGGGAGAAACAGACTCCCTGCTGACTAGGGAGCCCCATGTGTGAGCTTGATCCCAGATCCCTGGGATCTTGACCTGAGCCAAAGGCAGATGCTTAATCAACTGAGCCACTCAGGCACCGCATCAAACTTTTTTCTTTCTTTCTTTCTTTTTAATTGTGGTATAACTGACATACAATATCCTATTAGTTTAAGGTGTGCCTCATGGTGATTTGATATTTTTATACATTACAAAATTATCCCCAGAGAAAGTCTAGTTACAAAGTTAATGTTTTTTTTTTAAAAGATTTTATTTATTTATTTGACAGAGAGAGACACAGTGAGAGAGGGTACACAAGCAGGAGGAAGGCAAGAGGGAGAAGCAGGCTTCCCGCGGAGCAGGGAGCCCGATGTGGGGCTCGACCCCAGCACCCCGGGACCATGACCAGAGCCAAAGGCAGACGCTCAACAACTGAGCCACCCAGGCGCCCCACAAAGTTAATGTTTAAATAAAATTTTTTAAGCTGAAGCCTGGTACACCAATATGACACTACCCAAGACCTATGGGTGAACAAGAAACATATCTCTAAATTTGTCCCTTGCAGTTCATCTTAAAAGTTATAACAAAAACATTCTCATACATGTTTGATTGTATCATTCGCATCTCAGATTTTATAATCACTAATATCTGTGCACATAATCTTTTGTGCTCTTGGGAGTGCTTCTCCATTTACCCTCAGTTTAAGGAACCCCAATTTTCAGACCTTCGTCTGTTTAGAATCTAGGCTGTAACTTCTGCTATAGGCAGTTGAACTAAGTCTGCACACTTTTTTGTTTTCTGCTTGTAAGCCTATACTGCCTATACTTAGAATTTCTTTCTAATGATATGTCACCAGGCCAGGTTTTTTTTTTTTCCTTGTTAAACATAAGCACTTATCTCATATTCTCATATTAAGTAGTCTATTGATCATTGATCAAAATACCTATAATTTCTAGAAAATATACTTGTATATTTTGTTTTGCATATATAATACTGCCAATAATTCAAAAGTAAACAGACATTTGAGAAATAAAAAAATGTCAATATTTTTAAACTAAAGTTTATGAATTCCCATGAGAACTTCTCAGGCCAGCACTCAACTTTTTTGATGTTAGAGAGTTTATTTATTTACTTATTTATTTATGAGAGAGCAGGCACATATGCACATGTGCCTACAGAGGGGAGGAACAGAGGGAAAGGGAGAGAGAACCCTAAGTAGACTCCTTGCTGAGTGCAGAGCCTTAGGTGGGGCTTGATCTCATTCCTGAGATCACAACCTGAGTCGAAACCAAGAGTTGGATACTTAACCAACTGTGCCACCCAGGTGCCCCCAATTTGAGAGAGTATCTTATTTAGCCTGGTTATCTGGCTTTGTAGTCCATGGACTTCTTATTAGTAGACCTGTGATCAGTAATATGTGACCTGTGATCAGTAATATGTGATAGCTTATGATTAATAGCAAGGCTAGAGACAAAACACACTATATGTAGACAGATATAAGTGTGAACCTCTGTCCTTTTTGCTGACTTTTTACCTTCCATTACCCCTGTCACCATAGGATGCTTTATTCTATTATAGAGATTTTACCTAATATCTGTATTTTAGAGACTTTTGAATAGGCTTAACTTTTCTACTGAGCTCTTCAAACTCAGTATATTTAAAACTGAGCATGTTACTTAGCCTTTTAAAATCTTTTATTTTTTCTTCATTCAATTAACTATGAAATAAGTCCTCTTTTGACTGTCCCTTCTTTTCACCTCTTATACTTAAAAAACCTAGTCAGTTCTGCTTAGAAATATTGATTCCCCCTTTGTTTCAACTGCCCATATCCCTAATCTAGACCCTGTCACTTTTCTGATCACTGTCTCCTAACTAGTTTTGTTTCCCTTTCCAAAGTTATTCTCCATGCTTTCAATTATAGTTTTCTTTCTAATGCAAATCTAATGCCATTTTCCTTCCTTTTTCCTATGATGAACCAATTCTAGAGAAAATCCGCACTCCTATCCCTCTGCTTTTCCTGATTTTCCTTCAGCCTGGCAAATTCTTATTCACATGTGGTAGTTATTAGTATTATTCCACCAGTATTCTGATGGCTCTCTGCACTTCTCTGTCTTCCTTCCCTACATTGAAATTAAGCATAGCTCAGGATATCCCAGGTTCAGCACTATTGACATTTTGGGCTGGCTAAATTTTTGTCATGGGGTGTGGTCCTGTGCATTGCAGGATGTTTAGCAGCAGCTCTGGCCTTACTACTTGATACCAGTAGTTCTCTGCTTCCCACCTCCCCATTCCAGTTGTGACAAGCAAAAATGTCCTCAGATATTGCTGAAGTCCCCTGAGGGACAGAGTATTCCTGGTTGAGAACGACTGGCATGGCCATATGATGTTGGCCAGTCAAATGTGAGCAGAAGTGATAGATTTTAAGAGACAGTGCATGAGTTAGCCTGTCTTTCCTCCTGCCATTTGAGGACATATGTAGTGATGGAGTCTTAGCCTAATTCTCAAAAGATGATAGTGAGCGGGGATCCATTTTTCTGTGACGGACATATAGTTTAGCTTATGCAGGAGATCTTTGTTTTGACCTATTGATATTTTTGTGTTTGGTTGTTGCTGCAATGTAGCATAGCCTAGCCTTATTGCTAAATCATGGTAAGACTTATTTTCTGGACTTCCCATGCTTTCTCATTTATAGATCCAAATCAATTTAATAGCCACCTCTGTTCTTATCTCTTACTTAGTATAGTAATAGGTTTGGATCTTCTAGATTAGTGGTTCTCAATGGAGTAAGTACTGTACTTTAAGGGATGTTATGGAAATTTGAGGAGCATTGGTAGATGGGGGGCAAGGGATGCCATCCTATAATATGAGGGACTGTGAAGAATTACCATGCATCCCATAACACTTTCACATGCCCCCGAAATTCATGTAGAAGGTTAATATATAATTATCTAACTCCATCTTTTTTTTTTTTTTTTTTTAAGATTTTATCCATTTATTTAAGAAAGACCACAAGCAGGGGCAAGGGCAGAGGGAGAGGGAGAAGCAGACTCCCCGCTGAGCAAGGAGCCTCATGTGGGGCTCTATCTCAAGACCCTGGGATCATGACCTGAGCTGAAGGCAAACATCCAACCGACTGAGTCACCCAGGCGCCCCTAACTCCCATCTTAATATATACTCATTTTTTCAGGAATTAAGTTTCTCTTAATTCTTTTTCTTAAATTGAAGTTGTTTGGAATTTTGTTAAGAATTCACTGTTTGGGGAAATCCATGTCACCATCTGCAGTGACATTGTGCTATTTGAGTTGCCAGAACAACACACCTACCTTGGAAGGTCTGAATTTGTCATAATTATGCTGACATAATTACGATGATTCTACACTAAGTGCAAATATCATGCCTGAATAATTTTTTTTAAGTAGGCTCCTATGCAGGGCTTGAACTCATGACCCTGAGATTAAGACCTGAGCTGAGATCAAGAGTTGGGCACTTAACTGAGCCACCCAGGTGCCCCATGCCTGAGCATTTTTATTGAAATGCACATTTTATTATATATTAATCTTTTTATCCTTAATGTTACAATTAAGGCATTGTTAAATTTGAAAAATATATGTAAGTATGTTAGAACTTTGTTTCAGGATGGCTAAGAGGGGGTGGTATAAATTAATTGTTACAAAAATGGGATGTTTGTCTGATAGACCTTAGAACCACTTTCTGATTATGTGCTACTTGTTTTTTGTATTTGGAGTTCTTTGCACATACTAGTAGATACAGTATTTGTTGAATTGGTCAATTTACAGGTTCCCAGACTGCTTTTATGTACAGTGTTGCAATTTGATTACTATAGAGAATCTGTGAAGTTGGCAAGGCAGAGTTTGTTCCCATTTTACAGAGAGAATTGAAAGAGGTATTAACGTACCCTATCATACTGCTAGAGTTTTAATCAGAACTTACAAATTTATTTGTACAATTCTAGTACTTTTGTGTATTGCATACCACTCTATTTTTTTTTAAGATTTTATTTGAGAGAGAGAGCACAAACAGGGGAGTGGGAAGGGTAGAAGGAGAGGGAGAAGCAGACTCCCCACTGAGTAGGGAGCCTGATTCTGAGCTGGATCCCAGGACCCTGAGATCATGACCTGAGCTGAAGTTAGACACTTGACCTACTGAGCCACCAAGGCACCTCTATCATTGCATACCACTCTTAAAAAATTATTGTCTGGAGCTATTTAATGTAGGAAAACATCTATATGCTCCTGTTGATATTATTTTTTATGCAGTGAACTTTGTGTTTAAGGCACTTTTCGTAGGAGTAAAACAGGCATAAAATCAAGAACGTGGTGTTTGAGAAAGTAAGGACTTTTTTTTTTAAAGATTTTATTTATTTATTTGACACAGAAAGAGTGAGCACAAGCAGGGGGAGTGGCAGACAGAGGGAGAGGGAGAAGCAGGCTCCCCACAGAGCAGGGGAAACCCAATGTGGGACTTGATTCCAGGACTCTGGGATCATGACCTGAGCCATAGGCAGTCGCTCAACCAGCTGAGCCACTCAGGCACCAAGTGAAGACATTTTTATCAGTTTTCAAAGAAATGTGCAATTAAAACATTAGGCCCCCAAATAGCTTAAGTTTTAGGGATGGTAACATCTGAGTGTGGTGAAATAGTTACACTCAAACACTGTAATTACATTTTAAATTAGCATAAATCTTTTGGAAAGTAGTATCAGAAATGAATTCAACAACAAAAGTATTTATAGTCTTTAAAATTTGTTGCAAGGAAATGCCACAGAATAAAAAAGCTAGTCAGTCTGTGTTTGCCTCATATATATCAGGAACTGTGCATGGTGCTGAGAGTTTCTAAGGTGAGAAAGTTTTGCTGTTTTCTTGAACTTCTGGATTTGTGGCAACAGAGTGTGAGACAAATACATAATGTGTTGAGTTGTAATTGGGGTGTGTTTTAAATTTGAGGGAGGGGATAATTAACATACCAGGGAATACACAGTAAACACACCAGGAAAGTCATTCTCCAGGATTAGGGGTGGGGAGAGACATTTAAGCTGCATTTTGAAGGGTAACTAGGACTTACCCAGGTGGATAAAATGAGACTGGATGTTTTAGGCAAGAGGAATAGCATGAACATGGATCTGAATGCACATACAGAAATGTATTCATTTGACAGTAAAAAGCACTTACATGTCCTAGGAGTTGGGCATATATGATGAGTAAGACAAGTATGATCCCTATACCAAAGATCTTTCAGTCTAGATATTAAAATTGTTGTGAGGTTGGCATTCAGGGATTTCAAACTGGTGGTTCTCTTGGGCCAGATTTGAGTTGAAGGTGTGTTTATTTGGCATACACAGTGGTTTTTCTCTCTCCCTCTTCCTTCCTCCCCTTTCTCCACAAATAAGTTGCTGATACTTAAAAATGAGATTTCATATATGAATGAGCATTGAAGATCTGGCAGCAGTGGGCTAGTATTTTCACATGCCACTTCCACTGGAAATAAATAGTGGCTACCTACTTTACATGGGTGTGCACTTGTGATCCTCAGTACTTTTCTTTAAACCTGACACATTTTATTCATTTATATAATTTGCCAGGCTTCTATCTGCCTTTGAGTTGTGAGCCTTGGGTAAGTGGTTTACTTCTGTCCTTGCCCTTCTAAATTTTCTTTGACATATTTTAATAGGAGAAATATAGAAAAATGTGCATATTGTATTTTAGAAAAACAACTGTCCAACTGAAAGAGGAATCAACATAAAGAATATAAATTCAAGTATCAGTCAACAAATGTAGACTCTATTTTTTTATCTGTCTAATTCCTGTTTCCTTAATCATGTGCCTTGAGTTTGGTAATAATACGTGTGACATTACACTAAGAAAACAAACTTCTGTGCTTTCAAAGTGCCTTGTTTTATCTATAAGAATCATATAAAAGAATCTGGAATAAACACTGAAAGAATGTAAAAAAAACTCCTTTTAAGGTAATTATTTTAGTATTTAGACTATAAACACTAAACATTTTAGTACTCAGACTATAGCTTCCTTTTTCTTTTTTAAAGTAGGCTCCATGCCCAGACTGGGACTTGAACTCATGACCCTGACATCAAGAGTTACATGCGCTGTCAACTGAGCTAGCTAGCCAGGTACCCTTATAGCTGCTTTTTACTGAACATTGTGTGCTAGGCACTTTATGTAGATTTTCTTCTTTCAGCTCTATATACACCTTTTAATCCAGGTTCAGAGAGTTTAACTTAATTAGTCCAACTACTTAGTGTGAGAGCTGGGATTCTAATCCAGATCTCTGACTCCCAACTCCCCCCACCACCCTAGGGAGGTAATCTTGGGTTATTCAGAAAGTTTACCTTCAACATGTATTTACTGAATGTGGGCAAAGGCTTACTTTTCAAAGGTATAAGAAAACTGCTTCTTTGCATTGGGCTTATAATTAGTTGAAGAGACAGGCATTTATGGGAGGAGAGCATGAATTAAAAACCAAGTGATTGATAGAAATGCCAAGGTGGCCCAAAACTACAACAGCATCAGGGAGAATAGGAAGGAGGAGACTGCCAGAAATGACTAAGGTAGAAAATCATACAACTTTGTGAGAGAATGTGAGGATAATGAATGAGAGAGGTAGGTCAAAGATGATTTACCAAGCTTTCCAATGCTGGGTAATTGAATGAAATTAATGCTTCAAAGGTAAAGATTATCAGAAGAGGAACAGGCTTTGGTAGAGACTGATGAGTTGATTTTTGTTTGTTGTTTTGTTTTGTTTTGTTTTTGTAAGCTCAGTGGCCACTGTGGGGCTTGAACTCATGACCCTGAGGTCAAGAGTGGCTTGCTCTACCAACTGAGCCAGCCAGGCACTTTGGTGGAGTATAGATTTTTAATGATTCAAGTAAATAGCAAAAGAAAAGAATAAGCATGGAATACAATATCATCAACAAACAAAAAACAATTCAGCATAAAGTAGTCTCCACTCCTGCTTTACCTCATTTATTTTTAGGCTGATGGCCTTTTCTTATTCCGTGTGAGATCTTAAAGTTAGATAAGTTACTTTAGTTTTGTGCATATTGAATGGATTCTTCATTAATATTCTTTTTCTATGTTTTGATTACTTTTGAAAATAATTTACCTTACTGCTTTTACAAGTAAAATCTTTTGAGGAGTTCAGTGGTCTCTCTTAATGATAACTTTATTAAGATATAATTCACATACTCTTAAAGTGTATAATTCAGTGGTTTTCACTATAGTGGCAGAGTTGTGTTACCATCACCACTATCAATTTTAGAACATTTCATTACCCCTAAAAGAACCTCCATACCCATTAGCAGTCACTTCTTGTTTCCCTTCCCCCTAGCCTCTGGCAACCACTGATCTTTTTTTTTTTTTTGTATGCATTTGCCTATGATATATTTCATATAAATGGGATTATACAACATGCAGCCTATTGTGACTGGCGCTTTTTTTTTTTAAGATTTTATTTATCTCTTTGAAAGAGAGACAAAGACGGGGCATGATACTTTTTTGTGTGGACATAGGTTTTCAGTAATCCTGGGTGGAATTGCTAAGGGTAGAATTCCTGGGTCATATAGTAACTCTGTGTTTTTTATCTATCTATCTATCTATCTATCTATCTATTTAATAGAGAGAGAGAGGAGAGAGATCACAAGTAGGCAGAGAGAGGGGGGAAAGCGCGCTCCCTGCTGAGCAGAGAGCCTGATGTGGGGCTCCATCCAGAACCCTGAGATTATGATCTGAGCCGAAGGCAGAGGCTTTAACCCACTGAGCCACCCAAGTGCCCCGTAACTCTGTGTTTAACATTTTGAGGAATTTTCAGACTACTTTTCAAAGTGGCTATACCATTTTGCAGTCCCACCAGCAGTGGATGATGGTTCCATTTCTCCACTTGCTCACCAATGCTTATTATTGTCTGCCCTTTTGATTTATTTAATGTAGTGAACGTGAAGTAGTATCTCCTTGTGGTTTTGATTTTGACTAATGATGTTTGAGCATCTTTCATATGCTTATTGGCCATTTTTTTGAGAAACGGGTATTAAATCCTTTGTCCATTTAAAATTTTGTATTCATCTTTTTATTGTTGTCAGTGGTCTCTTTAAAAAGATGGGTGTTTTTTGGGGCGCCTGGGTGGCTCAGTGGGTTAAGGCCTCTGCCTTCAGCTCAGGTCATGATCTCAGGGTCCTGGGATCGAGCCCCGCATTGGGCTCTCTTCTCGGTGGGGAGCCTGCTTCCCCCTCTCTCTCTGTCTGCCTCTCTGCCTACTTGTGATCTCTCTCCTCTCTGTCAAATAAATAAATAAAATCTTTTAAAAAAAAAAGATGGGTGTTTTTTAACTTATAAATGGCATTTTGTAACAGGTGATGGTAAATTTTTCCATGTAAATTAGTGGTAGACTTAGGTTTAAGTAGTTGTTAAGCATATTTTAAAGTGCTGGTCTTCATTAGCAATCATTTTAAAAAATCTTGTTAAGATTTAGTTTTAGGGTGACTAGTTCAGTCCACAAGACTTGATTGAGCATGCCCATGTAATAACAAGAAGACTTAGCTTTAATTTTTTTTGGAATGTCAAAAACAGCACCATTTTAATTTATTTAAAACTCTAAGCACCAAATTTAAATTATGTGCATTGAGTCTTTGACTTAACTGGAGCAATTCCATCTTTTCCCAAGTAATTGAATCTACTTTGTGAAACGTGTTTTAATGTTTATGTCTCATTTTTTTTAGGTTATCCTGAATACCACATGCCTAATAATTTTCCTTGCGACGTTAGCCATTGTTTTTCACTGCCTCCAAAAGATCAAAATTTCTCCGGAAATTGGAGACATACTTGATTTAAAAGAAATAACTTTAACAAATGGACAATATGTCTATTACAAATACACCAACAAGTAATGATGCCTGTCTGAGCATTGTACATAGTTTGATGTGCCATAGACAAGGTGGAGAGAGTGAAACATTTGCAAAAAGAGCAATTGAAAGTTTGGTAAAGAAGCTGAAAGAGAAAAAAGATGAATTGGATTCTTTAATAACAGCTATAACTACAAACGGAGCTCATCCTAGCAAATGTGTTACCATACAGAGAACATTGGATGGGAGGCTTCAGGTTAGTCTTGTCTGAGAGTTTTTCTATGTCTTTGGTAGTGGCAGATTAAAAAATTCTTGCTTCCTCCTAAGTTACTATTAGATAATTTAATGTTTGCTCCATCTCTTTAGATACTATACATCCTGTACCAATATGCATTATGGAAATCTATGGAAGAATATATTCTTCCATATAACAAAGATACATCTTAAAAGTTTTTTAATGTTCTAAAAAAATTCAATGTAGAAAATATGGAAAGTAAAAATAAAAACAGAAGAAACCCCATACCTTTAGCACTTTGGTATTCATCTTTGTAGCTTTTTTCCTCCTTTTTTTTTTTTTTTGTTTTTTTTTATTTTATGTACATTTTAAAAACTGAGTTATACTTGGTCCTTTTATAATTTGGAAATCTGATATTGTATGTTTGGTACTTGTATATGAAAAGACTCAAACAATTCAAGCATATCTTTAAAACTCAAGGAGTTAAAAGCTTATATTTTATAAAATTTTTTAATCTTTCATTTCCACAGATTACATCTTTTGTATAGAACCACACATATGTGTCCTGTGCTAAATATTTTTAAAGAAACATACATAAATATTATGTCATTAGATTTAAAATTTTTATTTCTAGATTTTAGGAATGGTTACTTCAACAAACTCATACTTTTTTTGCATTTTAAAAGCCTGAGCACGGGTCTTGAAAAAATACCTTTGTTTATTAATGTTTCTCCTTTATGAAATGGGGATTATAATACTGAGTTTGTAGAATTGTAAGAATTAAATTGAGAACATATATAAAGTGCCTGTTTAATGTGTAATGCATAACTGATGATCTGTAAATGGTCGTTATCTTTCCTAGGTGGCAGGTCGGAAAGGATTTCCTCATGTGATCTATGCCCGTCTCTGGAGGTGGCCTGATCTTCACAAAAATGAACTCAAACATGTTAAATATTGTCAGTATGCATTTGACTTAAAATGTGATAGTGTTTGTGTGAATCCATATCACTACGAACGAGTTGTATCACCTGGAATTGGTAAGTATACTTTGCTTTTATCCTCAGATGCACAAAAGGAAAAGATCTCAGTAGTATTTTAATTTTTCTACATTAAATTATAAATTTGGATATAGCTCAGGACTTCAACTAAGGTTAAAGAATCAGATATTTTTAATGAAATATAAATATTTAAATTTGAACTTTAAAATAGACTTGTATTTAGATTGCTCAAACTACATATACACTATAGTTCATGTTCTGCCCATTTAGAACCATGTTTTTGAAAAATAAGGTGGAACGCATTATTGAATTATTGACAATAATTCAATAATTGACAATTATGTATATACTATCAGATAGCATTTATACTATTCTTGAATTGAAATGGTTCATGAAATTTTGAATCCCTGGATTAAATTTACATTTTGTAATTTTAAATACAATGGAAAATATTTTCATGGTAATGATTAATATTTCATTTTCTTTTCCCCTTTAAAAAATTAAGATCTCTCAGGATTAACACTGCAGAGTAATGGTAGGTAATCTGTTTCTTGTAACTTTCTTTATTTTCTTTTATTCTGTCCTTTCTATTTTTTATTGACCTAAAATTAGTTTGTGTGGGTGCTGGTAACATTTATAAGAAAAATACTCATTGCTTTGGAAATGTAGATTTTTTGGGAGCATGCGTCAGTACTTAAAACTGGATTTCAATAGGCTGGTGGTTCTTTGGATTTGAACTACCATTTATGCAGTGGTCTAAAAAATATGATAGGGGAATATAAAACATAAAGAAAGTTTTTTTTGAATTGGTAAAAACTGGCTATTTTGAAAGAAAGTCTCAGAGATCCAGTTTAAATGGGTACGAATACCTGTAATGTTTGGTAGTTTGGAGTCATACAGCATGTCCTTTAGAAATACCAATATTCTAATTTTTCTTTGTTTCTCCCAAATTTACTTTTATAAATGATAATTTTAAGTATGATTTAAAACTACATATATTAACATTTTGTTCAGTCTTGTTACATTTTGAGTAAATAAAACAAGGCTACTTTCACTTTCATAGATGATCCCATTCTGTTTTAAAAAGGAGTGTGTTTTGAGTTAGGGAAATGAACTCAGTGGGGGGGGGGTTGTTTTTTATTGTAGTATTTGAGAACAGAGATCTGTTAAAACTTTAGTTTTGTTACTTAGAACATGTTAATGAACTAAAATGCTTATAAGAAGTAATTAATTTGCAGAGTAACTCTGATAAAGAACCACCATTATCTTAGAAAGGTATGCAGTTGTTTTGGAGGGAAATTAGTGGGTTGGCACTTCTTGTTGCAGAATCTTAGGGGTGAGTCAGAAATATCATCTGTCCTTAAACAAAATTTAGGATGAGCATGAAAGTCTACTTGTTTTTATTGTCCACTTTTCTTCCATGTCACTATATAATAGAGGAGACTGTAGTGCCTTTTGGTACTTGCTAAGGGCTAGTAGATTTCTGAGAATAGTGGGTTGGCAATGTGGTAGTGGTCTGGGAAATGTAGCTCTAAGATTGGTTAAATTCCTGCCTCTTTGCTACACAGATATTGATATTATGTCATTTATTTTCCTTAAAAGTAAACACCCTTCAGATCTTCACCATTCTCTATCCATGATTTTGGAAAATTATTCAGCTCAGTAGGGAGTAAGGATGGGGGCCTATAGTGATATCTATATCAGAATCTCCTTGGTGGGAGTGGTTGTGAGGAGATCCCATTTTGAAGACTTATTACACCCCCCGCCCCTTATCCCAAGGTGCTGCTGTTAAGAGTAGCTGTCTTTGGTTGGATTGTGTGGGTGATGGGCTCTTCATTGACTCTAAGGTTGCTTTAGCCTTGCAAATCCCCCTGGTGGTGGTTTGTAAAAGCCAGCTTCAGTGGCTTATTTCCTCATAAAACAACAGGTATTTTTTCACAAGCCCTTCTAGATTTGGACAAAGAAATAATACAAAGCCAGGTAAAAAAGTTAAGAAAATGGGATGATTTCTTCGCTTTTGAGTTGGAATCTTGGGGTAATCATCTCCAGCCTATCTCGTATTTGCTCTAAAGCTTTCCCTGACCACATCAGTCTACATATTCATTTTAAGAAATATTTAATGAGCATGTGTTGCATGGTACTGTGTTAGGATCTAGGGATGATAGGATAAGTAAGGACCTCCACTCTAGGTAGCTCATAGTTTAGTAGAGGAAAGATAAGGTAAATAAGACAGCAGTAGTAGCATCAGACAGTGCTGTGCTCTGCCTGCTGGTGGTGATGAAGAGCACTGACTTAGGGTGAGTCCAGTGGCTTCAGCTTTTCTGTCCCGTATACATTCCTTTACCCCTCATAGAACATTTTACAATTACATGTATGGTTGCTCTAAAAGTATGGTTAAAGCATAACTGCTAACACTTGCTAAGTATACACTTTGTGTCCAGTACTGAGCTATATGAATTATAAGTATTGTTTCATCATTCTCATTATACCCCCACATGGAAGGTGGCATTTTACATACTTGATTAGATGAAGATCAAGATAGACAGCTAGGAGGAGCTGGAGTAATATGTGCTCAATATTAGATATTTAAACAGTAGAAAAATATTACAGAAGTCTAAGTTCCATGAGGGCAGATATTTTTCTTTTGTTTATTAATGTATTCCAGGTGCTAGAACAGTACCCGGAACATAGGTGCTCAATAAATATTTATTCAGTGAATGAATTTGTTGAATGCTAGTCCATAAAGAAAAATACTTAATAGTTTGGTGTCTGTTATTCTGGACTTAAAAAATATATACTATATGTTTTTTAATTTTATTTTTTTGAATAGGCAATACATGGTCCATAAATCAAAATACTATAAAAAGGTATACAGTGAAAAGAAGTGCTCCCACCCCTGCCCCCATTCCCCCCTACCTCAGGTAATCACTTTTATTAGTTTCTGGTGTTTCCTTCTAGGGTTTCTTTATGCAAAAATACATGTGTTATTTCCCTCCTTTCTTACATAAAAAGCATATTGTGCACTTTTTCTGGACCTTGCTTTTTTAATTAGTTTGTGATTTTTTTTAAAGATGCATGTGATCATAGTGTGCAATAGTATTTTGTAACCTACTTTTTTTGTCTTGGCAAAAGTATACTGCAGACCTCTATCCTTGATTCCTACAGTTTTACCTAAGGGACATGTTTTAAGTTACTTGATTGAAGAGACTTATAGTCAAGTAGAAATCTCAAACTTACCTTTGGGCGAGGTTTAGTCAATATATTAGGCAAGAAAATATTATGAGGCATGGCTCTTTAAAAGTAGAGCTTAGTCATTATGATTGCACATGAAGCTGAGAAGAGTCACCTGGAAAGCAAAAGTGATGAGTATCAAGTTGACCCACTCTTTCCTCAAATGAATAGCTCTCTCTTTATGTACTAGCAATACCAATGTCTTGGTAAAAAGATCCTTGTCACAGTAATAACAAGAACCCTAAAATGTCCAGGAAGTACATAGAGATGTCAGGATCTATATGAAGAAATTATAGAACTTTGTTGAAGAGTATAATTAAAAAATAAAAAAGATTGGGTAAATACAGTAATATGCACTTTGTGTCCCAAACGTTTTCTCTTTTCTTTTTATAATTTGGCTAACATTAGTGATAAATGTTTGGGTCTAGTTTTCTTACTGATATATAGTGGTATGTTAAGCATCCTTATAGTTATCTTTTTGTTTACCTAAAATTTTTTAAAGAAAAACTTTTTGCAAAATCTTCATGACTTTTTTTTTTTTTAAAAGATTTTATTTATTCATTTAACAGAGAGAGAACACAAGTAGGCAGAGAGGCAGGCAGAGGCAGAGAGAGGAGCAGGCTCCCTGCGGAGCAAGGAGCCCGATGCGGGACTCGATCCCAAGATGCTGGGATCATGACCTGAACCAAAGGCAGTTGCTTAACCAACTGAGCCACCCAGGCGTCCCTTCATGACTTTTTTTTAAAGATTTATTTATTTGAGGGAGAGAGAGTGCATGTGCATGCGTGCGTGGGTGGGCAAGGGGTAGAGGGAGAGAAAGTCAAGCAGATTCTGTGCTAAGTGTGGAGCTGGACATAGGGCTTGATCTCACAACCCCAAGATCACAACCTGAGCTGAAACCAAGAGTTGGACGCGCAACCAACTGGATCATCCAGGTGCCCCTTCATGACTTTTGATGTATGAAGAAGCCCTTTAAGAGATTGGACGTAGAAATTTGAACAGTGGGTTATTCTTAGTGCTTTGAAATAGTCTCATTTAAAAAAAAAAAAAGGCCATGTTGGGGCACCTGGCTGGCTTATTTGGTAGATCATGTGACTCTTAATCTCAGGGTTGCAAGTTCAAGCCCCACTTTGGGCATGGAGCCTACTTTAAAAAAAAAAAAGGCCATGTAACGAATTGGTATTGATGTGTAATCAGTTTTTTCAAATATTGACATAGGGAAAGACAAAGGGTGCCATATGTTGATTCTTAATAGAAAAGAGAATATCTTGTTGTGAACATTTGTTGACTGTTCTAAGAAGAGAATGTAGTATTGGAATTCATTGGATTGTAAAATTCTGAAATAGCGTTAGTTCAGAAGCAGTAAGGAGTTGTTTGCTAAAGGTAAAAAGCATACCCCAAAGCAATAGCCTAAAACAAATAAGGAGGTTCTGGGCAGAGAACAGTTGACATCAATGCAGTTTAAGTTTTCTTTTCTTTCTTGAAACAAAGGCAACCATTCCCTAGTTTGTTAAAGGAAAAATGTTATATAAGCTAGAGTTCAGGTTTGCTTATTAAGCTGTAACCACATAGTTGAAAGATGTTGATTGAATTTTTTTCACAACATATATTTATCAAAGATCATTATTTGATTTGGGTTTTCAGAAGGAAATTTCAGTTTGACTTACCATTTAGAATTTTTCTTTCTGGTTCTAACCCTATAGGGGACATTCAGTACCTTTCACTTTTAAAGCGTGTCACTGAACAGTAAGTCTAAATCCTGAAACTGGATAGCTATCAGATCCCATTCATAGTTCTACACGGTGAAATTAGCAAAAAGATATAGCCAAGTACTTGATCTCAGTTTGGTCTTCTCATGGATAAAGATTTTCCCTAGCCATTTACTTTTCATCTAACTCATGTATTTAAGATAGTTATTACTTCTAGGTTAATCCAGAAACGAAGGAATACCTCTTGAGGACCATTGCTGGAAGTTGTTGAAATATAGTCTACCTTCAAATTTCAGGGGGTCAGTCAGGTTGGTTGATAGAGTATGTCTGAGATACCTACTTCTAAATAAATAGTTTTTGTATATAAAATAGTATTTTTTCAAATATGAAAAAAAGTTTGAGTTATTTACACTAGGGTTGATTTTAGGTGTTGTCATATTACTTACAAGATCTTTTTTTTTTTCTGGTAACCGAAGCTTCTAAGATTTTAAAATGTGTTTAATTTTTTATATAGCTCCACCAAGTATGTTGGTGAAGGATGAATATGTTCATGACTTTGAGGGACAGCCATCATTATCAACTGAAGGGCATTCAATTCAAACCATCCAGCATCCACCAAGTAATCGTGCCTCAACGGAGACATATAGCACCCCAGCTCTGTTAGCTCCGTCTGAGTCTAATGCTACCAGCACCACCAACTTTCCCAACATTCCTGTGGCTTCCACAAGTGAGTAGTAGAATCAAGTGTAGTCAGCAAGTCAATCTAAACCCTATTTAATATTTATATCTAATAATTATATCTACTTGGAGGAAAACTCCAAATAAGTAAAAATTAAAAGTACTGTGTTATCTTTTATAGGAAAAAAGTATTAAATCGGTTTTTCAGTTGGTCCTGGAAAAAATGGTGTTTGTAAATTACTTAAATGTTTTTATGTTGATGTACGGTCACTTGGAATTTAAGTAATGATTTTGATTATAATACTGATTTAAAATAGTGGTCTAATTTGTATTTCTCTACTTTACATGCAGGAGTAAGAATTGTCTTGAACTTTCAGATGTATTTTAGAGAAGTGTTTAAGTAGTTAACAAGTAGTTTTGGACCAAGATGTTTATAAAAATCTCTGTCAATCGAACTGTACACTTTGCTTTAATCAGGGTTTTTGTTGTGCTTTAACTGGCAGGATATTACTTTGTAATAGTCATTTTCAGTCTCCCATTGTACAAACTTAGAAAAAGGGATCTTGACAAAGCTGTTTATAATATATATCCTTCAAGATAGGCATTAAATATTTTAGTCAGTTTTGAAATAAAGCTAAATTCCAGGTGTCTATTTATTATTATTATTTTTATTATTATTATTTTTAACCAAGAAGTCTTTTTCAAAAAGAATCTTCCCATGATAGAGATGCTATTTTCTTTGCCACATTATAGAGGCAGAGGGCTGTTATGTTTATCTTTTCTTGGGGCCTGATCAGGCAATAATGAAACTGTTCTATTAATATTGCTATTTATTTTCACAGTACCAGAGGTTGCACAGTTTGCTGTTTGGCAAATGGAGGGGTTTTTTTGTTTTTTGTTTTTTGTTTTTAACTAGTTGCAGAACAGTGTCTTGGCCTCCGATTGCTGTTATTTGTACCTGGTTGCTAAGGAGATTGTATCTAAGCCCACATCAGCAGTAGATTGTTGCTAGATCTGGACTAGTACTTTATTAGCAGCTACCAAAGGTAGCATTATTATATTTTCTTTAATATCTGATCAGATTTAAAATAGAAAATTTGATCTTTGGAATAAATAGAGGACTGATTTCTCTAAGTTTATAAGTATGGTATACCAAATATACGCCTCTTTAATTCATTTTACCTCTTCAAAGCAATATATTTTGGATTTGCTACATGAGATGGCAGTCTCACCGTAGACAACATATTCTAAGTGGAGTTTAGAGGAAGCACCTACTTTAGAACCTGGATCCTCTTAATCACTTAGTGCTTCTGTTATCTGTCTGCTCTTTATTAACCAATTGGGATGATAGTTGACAGAGCAGTCAGTGATGGAGAGTAAGAGAAAGCACATTATAGCCACCCAAGCATAGATTAGTGAGAGTGCAGCCACTTACTTACTTACTTCTATTGATATTATCTGGAGATTGAATTTGCATGCCTTTGTTGATGCTTGCCAAAGTGGTTTTGTTTTAAGTGTTGTACCCCCTGGAGCCAAGTCCTATTAAAAATGAGAAAAAGTGGTATTTGTGAAATTCCAATAATTTTTCTTGGTTATTTGTTAGAGACATTTTTCTAATTGAAAAGATGATTATTTTTAGAATTTGTCACAAAGTATTCTTCTAGATTTCAAAATGTGGATTGATAGAATTAAAAAAATTGGACTAAAACAGGAATTGGAAGACTATTTCAAATGAGCTAGTATAGTTAGTTCTACTATTTAATTTCATCTTAAATACTTGGAATTGTGTAATGGAAATAATTTAGTACAGATAACCACAGTAGGCTATTTTATAGTCTGTGTGAATCTGTGTGAATATTTTCCGCTTTTCTTTCTAAATATCTGTAAATTAAAATAATCTCATTTCACCTGTATAGTGACACTTTGTAAGTTAGCTAAGAGTCTGTGGCATGCATAGTTGTTAAAAGCAAGAGTAAAAATGTAATAAACATTTAAAGATGGAAAAAATTTAGGGGATGAGTAGGGAGGGGTGTTGCTAAAAACATCTTTAAAAGTAAATAATTTGGGGATTATTGTAATAATCTCTTTAACTTTTAATTTTATAATCCTCACCTTAAGGAAATGTGATTTGCAGAGAGGAGAAAAGTGTTCCTTTTCCTTGATACTTTGAGTAATGGTGTCATTTCCTTTCTTCTATCTATATTCCCATTTGAATGAAAAAAGATTGAAGTGATTCCAATGATAGATAACAATTATGAAATTTCAGTGCTTTCCAAATGCGATAGACAATTGACCTAATTAATGCTTGCTTGAAGAAATCAAACTTTTGCCACTAAAAATAAAGTCTTAAAAATGTAGGTCTTTGGGGGCACCTGGCTTGTTTGGTCAGTGGAGCATGCAACTCTTGACCTCAGGGTCGTGGGTTTGAGTCCCACTTTGGGGGCAGAAATTACTTAAAAAGATAAAAAATAAAATAAAATCTTAAAAAAAAATGTAGGTCAGTAAGCAATACCATAGAATGATTTTGAGTAGAATAGAAACCAAATCTTACTCCTCTTGGTATATTACATATAGAAAGAGTAATTTCTGTACTCTATGTTTAAACTAATTTCCTGTTAATCCAGGAAGATGGTGGTGTTCTTGGAAGGAAGTGATTTTTGATTTTTAAAAGTACATGAAAAAATTTCAAAGTAGACTTATAGTTTGTTGTTGTGGTTTTTGTTTTTTGTTTTTGTTTTTCTTTTATTTTCTCTTTTTTACTAGCAGTGCTCTATTGATTGAACAGTGGAGCTTGACCTTTTCTAAACTTCACCTTACCCATCACATTCCATTTAAAATATTTGCCTGCTCTGCTTTTCTTTTATCAAACTCTAGCATTTTGCCATTACCAGTACCAGTGCTGATAATAATGAATTTCCAGTTTTCAACATTTTCTTGAGTCTGGACTTTTGGAGTCCTAATCAGAAAGGTCCAGAGCTACATGGCATGGCCAGGAATGAGGTGATGTACTTCTGAAGTCAGTATGATAGGCTAGATGTATGGTGGGATTTTGCTGGCATTTGAAGAGTATTTATGAAGGAAAAGTCCTCTACCTTCTACTTAAGGTAGAACAGTTTTGGACATTTTCAAGTTAAGGTGTGCCTTCATAGATGACTTTAGGGTTTGTTATTTGATAGACCACGGACGAGTTCTACTTTTTGCCCATCTTTATAGTTGTGATTATCAGATATAATTTGTTCTTCATTTACTGTATAAAAACATAGGATTGCATCAATCAATGTGCCGTATTAATGTCTTCTTGTTCCTCTAGGTCAGCCTGCCAGTATACTGGCGGGCAGCCATAGTGAAGGATTGTTGCAGATAGCTTCAGGGCCTCAGCCAGGACAGCAACAGAATGGATTTACTGGTCAGCCAGCTACTTACCATCATAGTATGTACATGCTTTTTAAAATCTTTTAAGTAGTTGAGAAAAAATAGGCAGACTTTCTAAAAGCAAATTAATCCATGTGGGCCTTAATTTTTAGACAGCACTACCACCTGGACTGGAAGTAGGAGCGCACCATACACACCTAATTTGCCTCACCACCAAAACGGCCATCTTCAGCACCACCCGCCTATGCCGCCCCATCCCGGACATTACTGTAAGCTCTCGTTTTTGTTGTAAGGGCCTTTTCTTTTTGAGAACTGGTTTTCTTTCTATTTTTTTTTAATGTTTTTGCATCTTTTATTCATCTTACAGTTTAGTTTCATTAAATGATTACTGCTTTTCAGCATTTTTGGTAAACAGTATTATTTACTTTTTATAGTTTTGTTATCATACCTTTTAGAGGAGTGATGTTTACTAAATACATTTATTTCTCTATTGCTGATGTTTCATTAACACCACATTGATTTCCATTCATTTGTTTGTTTGCTTCATATATGTTCTTAGATCTCATGTATATCTGTATATCCACCCTAAGTCGATTGAAACTCCTTGAGTGTCAAGATCTCAAGGCTTCCCTCATCATACTATTCAGCATACTGTAGACACTTAGATGTTGAATCTATCATTACTCTGTGCAGTCTTGATTGGGAGGGAGACTCTACTGATAATCGTAGCTTGTAGTTTCAGGCAGAAGAGGAACATTGTTCGTCTGGCTTAGTAAAAGACAAGAGCATAAATTTTTCTTATGTATTAAAGTCCTTTTTCTCCATTGTAAGAGTAATAGTACCAAAGAAAAGTTGGAAGATACAGAAAAGTAAGAAAATAAAAATTACCCAGATTGCTCCTACCTAGAGATATCTACTTCTAATATTTTGTCGTATTTTTTTTCTTCCGGTCATATAAATGGGTGTCTGTACGCTTGGGAGGGAAAGAATCATACTATGTATATATTGTTATATCCTTCTTGTTTTCAATTATGTTACTATTTTTCCATGTCTTAGAAAATATACTTTTTTATGGCTGCCTGGCCAAGCATAGCGGTTAAGGTGCTGAGCTTGGACCCTTAACTGACTGTGTGACCATTGTCAGGTTATATAACCATCACTAAGCCTTAAGGATAACAATCCATCTCAAGGAATGTTGTAAGAAGTAAATGTAATAATTCTTGTGAAGTGTTTAGCAGGATGTTTTAACACTTAATAATCTCTCAATTATCTTAGCTAGTGTTCTATTATGTAAATATCCTTAATTTAATAAACTTTAAACACTTGTTTTTAGAATGGACCTACAATTTGAATTATTATTATATATTACATTGTAAATTATAGTCTATCACATTACATGAATAATTCATTTATAATTTACATTAAATTTTCCACGTATAATTATTGTAAATTGCTAATAGCACTTGGCACATAGCATTAAAGTGTTAGCTCTTAACTATCCACAAAAGTAACTGAAGAGTATTTACTTATTATAAAGTAATCTAAACAAAGCTTTTAAATTTTTAGATATTAGATAAGCTTGACCTAAACAACTCCTAAGGTAAAGTAGTTATATTTAAGTAAGGTTTATTAAAAGTTTTAGTATTGGAAAACTTTTAATAAATAAAAATGGGATTTTTGTCTTTTCTTTAGGGCCAGTTCACAATGAGCTTGCATTCCAGCCTCCCATTTCTAATCATCCTGGTAAGTGCATTTCAACATTGATTCCCTATATGTAGATTTTCTTTATAGTAATTAAAACACACAAACACACACACGTTTTAGTTTAGTGTAAGTACAGTAACTTCTTAGGTAAGTGTAATATTCATATCGTATTAGCTAATCAACAGTTCATGAGTAACCAATACAGTCACACTCAGGGTATCCATAGTTGATTCTTTTTAACTGTCTGAAAGAAAAGACAAGAACTGTTTTTTTCAGAAGTAACAAAATGCCAGTTTTAGCATTGAATACATAAATATGCAGCAGAAGAAAACTAGGTTTCAAAATAGAACAGCTGTAAAACTGTAGCTTAAAAAGCCAGGGAAGAATCTGAAGTAGATGCTGAAAATAAAAATAATTCACTGTGTCTGTTTTAGAAGATAAATTCAGGAATTTTTGGTTAATAGGAGTTTTTAGAAACTTTTTGATTAAATAATCTTCAAAGGACTAAATAAATAGGTTTCCTCAATTCAGAGTTTGATTATCTTTTTAAACTATAGAAGTAATAAAACAGAGAAAATTTAAATAAAATACTGAGGGCTTCTTAGCATAGGATTTTGATTTGTTTTCCTCTATTCCTTCATACCTTTTTTCCTTAGCTTAAAAAGTTGCAAATATTTAATTTCCACTCATCACTTAATTTTCCCCCTAATTAATAATAATTTGTTTTATTATGAAGAATTTCAAACATATACCAAATATCAGATACCCCTTCCCCCCTTAGTTTCAGCTGTTATCAGCTGTGGGCCAGTCTTGTTTCATTCATACCCTCACCTATTATTTTGAAGGAAATCCTATAAAACTGTTTTGTGTATAAATATATGAGCATATATTTCCAATAAAAAAAGTTTTTTAAAGATTTTATTTATTTATTTGACAGAGAGAGAGATTACAAGTAGGCAGAGAGGCAGGCAGAGTGAGAGGGGGAAGCAGGCTCCCTGCTGAGCAGAGAGCAGATCCTAGGACCCTGAGATCATGACCTGAGCCAAAGGCAGAGGCTTTAACCCAGTGAGCCACCCAGGCGCCCCCAATAAAAAATTTTTAAAAGCATAACTACAGTAAGCATAATGATCAATTTAAAGGATAACTTATGGTTTTTCAAATAGATCTACATAATTTTCTTAAACAATGTTCTGTTTGTTATTTTTTATGTTCTAATTTTTCTTCCAGATGTTAGAAAAACCCCATACCATTGAGGGTATGATTTTCAAGCTTGTGACTCTTCTCATATTTCAGTTTAAGAGATTTAAAGAGTTTCTGAATCAAAAGGCTAGGTTGCTTTACAGTGATCGCATCAGAGTATGAGAACCAGTTTTACCATGCTCACCAGCATAGGTGTGATAGTTTGATAGACTTTGTATTGATTTAGGAGGAAAATAATTGTTTTGATTAGAAGAAAAATGCTACTGGGGTGGCAGAAATACTTTTTAACTATACATAATTAGTAGTTAAATAATAGTCTTTAGTAGATTTTCTTCATGTTATTTGCCTATTTATTGTCACTTTAAGCATTTTGGGGGGTTAAGGAGCCTTGCCTTTTTATAAACATTTTTACGGAGAAATATAATATACAGAAAAGTATATAAAACAACTATATGGTCAGTCTCATGAATAACATTGAGCCAACACCTAGGTAACCACCACCCAGATTGAGAACTAAAATTTGCCAAACCCCTAGAAAACTTCCAAACCCATGCATTTTATTTCAGTCAAAAACTTTTCTTCTCCCTACCAGAGATAAGCACTGTTCTGCTTTTTGTGGATACTATTTTTTTTTCTCTTTGAAAGTGGTGAATGCATCACTAGACAGTCTAGTTGATTGGTTTTACTTGTTTTTGAAATAATATAAATAAAATCATTGTATCAGAATTTTAATTTGTTGTGAATAGACATATTGTGATAAGAGGGGGAAATCTAGAGTCCTAAGAAGAAGAATTTTTTTCTGGCTTCAAGACGGCATCATTGGGAGTCATTCGTGGTTCCTGGCACTTGGTGGGGCCTCAGTGTCCATATAGATTAGTGGAAGGTGGTCTGCAGGAGGGAGGATAAACAGAGCTCAGAAGAAAGACCTACCCTGAATGAGATGGTGAGTTGAGGTTGGAAATGGTAGCATTTAGCTGTTATTTGGACTCAGTTTGGATTCAGCAATTGTTTTTGGCTTCTTGATAGATTTTTCATTCTTCTCATGGTAGAACTGATGTTAATAATAATAATTTATATTATTAATTATAATAATAAACAATTATTTAATTAATTATTTGATTAAATTAATTATAATTAATAATTATAATTAATAATGATAAATTATTATTAATTAGTCTGACAGCTTCTGGTAGTTAGGGGATAGCATTAACTAGTTATGAGGATACACATTTGGAACACCCTACATTGGCATTAAAGCTTTTGTCTGTGAGTAGAATAGAAAGTGATTTAATGGTGAGAATGATCCTGAAAGGTTTCTGAGTGGTTTTGCGAAGGGATTAGGTTGTTGCATACACCTTTAGTGGAATCAGCTCATTGGAACTCTTTGGCTGTGAATACATACAAGCCCCAGAGGAGTTTTCCCTCACAACTATTTTTGTCATCTCTTTTGTACTGTTAAGAGGGTGTTTTAACTGTTCTCCCTATTGGGAGAGCTTCTAGTCACAGTTTAATCTCTACTCTTCCTCAGTATTTCTTTTCAAATTTGAGTCTAATTACTTCTCTGCTAAAGAACTTGCATCATTTTCCCTACTTATTGCTTGTCCAAAAGATCTAAATTCCTTAGCTGGGCAGAATATAGTCTCTGATCCTGGTCCCCACGTACTTTCCTAGCCTTGTCTCTTTATGCTTTAACCATCCTGAACCACTTACTCAAGCTTGCTCAGTTACATCATTCCTCTATGCAAAAAAATCTCTGTCTGATAGGTCTCATACTCTTGTTGTTCTGAAAAAAAGTACTCCCCAAACTTAGCTGATTAAACCAGTAATAACAATTCTTTACCTTACTTACTTCCTGTGGGTCAGGGATCTAGGAATGGCTTGGTTGATTTGCTCTGGATTTAGGGTCACGTGAGGTTGCAGTCAAGATGTTGGCTTGGGTTGCTGTCATCTGATGGATTTTCTGGGGCTGGAGGATTCACTTTCGGGGTGATTTACCCACATAGCTGGTAACTCAGTGTTCTTGTCCGCAGGAAGCTCCGTTTCTCTCTGTGTGGACTTCTCTGTAAAGCTTAAGTGTCTTCACATGATAGATAACTTCACCCAAAGAAAGTGTTCAAGAGAAGGCAAGACCGAGCCTTGGGGTCTTTTAAGACTTAGCTGTAAAAGTCACATCATAATTTCTGTAAGATCTTATTTTGTGGGCAGGGGATGACACAAGGATGTAAATATCAGGAAATGAGAATCATTAGAGGCCATCTTGATGCTCACCCATGTACTCCTAAGGTCCTAAATGTGGCAAACTGTTTAAGATCTAGCTGGCATATACCACTGTTGGGAAACCTTTCTTAATCCCTGTGTCCCCTCCTATCTAGTACTTTTAATTCTTTTTTTTTTTTAAGATTTTATTTATTTAGGGGTGCCTGGGTGGCTCAGTGGGTTAAAACCTCTGCCTTTGGCTCAGGTCATGATCTCAGGGTCCTGGGATCGAGCCCCACATCGGGCTCTCTGCTCAGCAGGGAGCCTGCTTCCTCCTCTTTCTCTGCCTGCCTCTCTGCCTTCGTGTGATCTCTCTCTCTCTCTCTCTCTCTCTCTGTCAAATAAAGAAATAAAATCTTAAAAAAAAAAGATTTTATTTATTTATTTAACAGAGAAAGTGAGAGAACACAAGCAGGGGGAGCAATGGAGGGAGAGGGAGAAGCATGCTCCCCACTGAGCAGGAAGCCCAATGTGGGGCTCTGTCCCAAGACCCTGGGATCATGACCTGAGCCAAACCAACTGAACCATCCAGGCACCCCTCTAGTATTTTCAATTCTATTAGATTATAGTTGTTAGTTTACAGCTGTGCAATCCTGTTTCATAAAGGAATAGAAAACAAAATTAATATTTGTTTTAGGTGTCTGGTTAATGCAGCCCCACAGACTTAGGCCATTTATTTATTTAGAGATTTTATTTATTTATTTGACAGAGAGAGACAGATCACAAGTAGGCAGAGAGGCAGGCAGGAGAGGGGGAAGCAGGCTCTCTGCTGAGCAGACAGCCTGATGTGGGGGCTCCATCCCAGGATCCTGAGATCATGACCTGAGCCGAAGGCAGAGACTTTAACCCACTGACCACACAGGCGCCCCAGACTTAGGCCATTTAGATGGGAAATACGCCTATACCTATGAGTGTGTAATGTAGTTGAAATAATGAAATATCATCAATATATAGTGAATCCATTTTGAGAAATGATTTTTGAAGACAGTTACATAGATGTTTTCAGAAATAGAGGTAATATAAATTGTAGAAAATGAAAATAATTATTATTGGTCATTACCTTGGTGTTAAGGATTTCAGATAGGCCATATAATTGGTGATTTTTATACTTTGATAACCAAGTTGAAAAAAATTTTTGGAAAAGGTTAGTTATTTTATTTCTTTTTTGTGGACTACTCTGTTTCTGCTTTTTCTTAAAGCTGGGATGTATTCATTGAATTAAATATTGATTACAAATTAAAGTGAAGAGTTTCCTCAGGAAACAGGAAAGAGTTTCCTTTGAGGTTGTTTTGGTAAT
This sequence comes from Nasua narica, assembly GCA_028533885.1. Classification (NCBI taxonomy): domain Eukaryota; kingdom Metazoa; phylum Chordata; class Mammalia; order Carnivora; family Procyonidae; genus Nasua; species Nasua narica. The sequence goes on from CM052808.1 coordinate 59,194,005, forward strand.
TCACAAATGAGTTCAAGATCCACAGATTTCTACATTCAGGCTATATTCTAGTACTTAGGATGTGTTGATAAAAGATTCTCATAGGGTATCTTATTCACATCATAAGTCACATCATAATTTCTGTATTCATAATGAATCTCTGGGGCACTCTAAATCAAGTTTTTAACTTCTTGAATGACTTTATTTCAGAAATTGAAGACAATGCCTTGGAGACTATATTTTTCTGTGTAATTGTGCTTTATAATACACTTCCCCATTATAAAAAAATTTGTAGCTAAGTTCTTATATTGTAAAAAAAAAAAAATTATGTTGTTAACTCAGTCTTTTAAAAACTTTTCTCTGGCCAGTGATGAGCAATTCATAGGCTTCATGAGACCAGCTCAACTTCACTAATTCAGCAACAAAAAGCTTAAAATATCAACATCAACAACCGCATAACAGTCCCACTCCCTTCCATATGAATTCGGACATTAAGAAAGCCCCCCCTGAACTAAGTAATTTCATCCTGCTATTAATACTGGTTTTGAGAAGCGGCAGGTTTGTCACTTAATATGGCATTTGGTCCTTGGAGCAGAAGAGCAAAGAGAGAGCTAGAAAGTCTTTATGAGTGTTTCCTATTACCTTTTCCTGTTTTTTTAAAAAAAAAAAAAAGTTTCTTTCTGACTGTTTAGCAAATTGAGAGTGGAGTAGAAGTTTTCACATGGTATATTGTATCACAGCACTGCCAAGCTTTCTGGAACCCACTTAGAGTACTTCTAATTCTCTGTCTTCATGACAGTAACCCCCTTCCTCTTGTTTTCTTAGGCCTTAATAATCTCTTAACAGGTAGTTGTTTTTTCATCCCTGGTCTGTGGGGTGCAATTCTGATTCCACTTTCTGTTAACTTCAAGTTTCTTAAAACTCTTCTTCTCAGTAGGTCAACTTATTCAGAGATGCAGCGTTATGGAACTGTCGTTGTCTTGTGTCTGAGATATTAGGCAAACACACAGAAACCCCTTTGGTGACTGGAAAATAATAAAATAACATTTAAGTGGAATTGCAGATGTTACTATTCATGACGATTAAAAGTATATTTTTCTTATTTAAACATAGAGATAATACAACTCTCTTTTTCTCTCCTGAATTGACTCTCATGGAAAAAGATTGTTCACCATGGCACTTTACTTCTGGATAATGTTCTTCAGTATGAACTAGGAAGTACATGTACCTTTGACTTTATTTTTTGCCCAGCATTAGAAACATTCATGACTTCAGGGCATTGTTTGTAACAGAATTTACTGTTTGGATTGTCTAAAGACCCCTATAATGCTATTACTGTTTTTTGCTTCTAGAATATTGGGTAATTGTTATCTCGTCTTAGACAACCTCTTTAGTTTTGGCTTCAACTAATATAAATATATCTGCCAGTTACGTTTGCTGAAGCTTTTTGTTCATAGCGTAATGGATGTCTTTAATATAGAATAACTTCATAAAAATTTCAGAACTGGTTTTTTTAAGAAGGGACTTCAGTATATCACTACTTTTTCATGTTTTAATGATAACAAAAAATATTTAAAGAAATATTAAGTATTTGTGATTAGTTGATTTGATCTCTGTAGCAAAACATTTGAATTGCTGTTTTTGAATCAACATCTTCATATGGTTTGTTTTATTAATTCTTCATTGAAAAACACTTTCTTCCTTGACAACATTTTGAAAAGCAATTAAATCCATAGATTTTACAAGATTTTTTTTTAAAGGTTTTATTTATCAGAGAGAGAGAGAGAGAACAAAAGTGGGGGCAGGGGCAGAAGGAGAGGGACAACATACTCCTTACTGAGCAGAGAGCCAGAAAGTGGGACTCCATGCCAGGACCCTAAGATTATGACCAGAGTCAGACACTTAACTGACTGAACCATGCAGGTGCCCCAGATTTTACAAGATTTTTTTTTAAAGTTTTTAATTTATTTATTTGTCAGAGAGAGAGAGAGCACAAACAGGGAGCGGGGAGTGGGGTGGTAGGCAGAGGGGGAATCAGGCTCCCCGCTGAGCAAGGAGACTGCTATGGGACTTGATCCCAGGACCCTGGGATCATGACCTGAGCTGAAGGCGGAACTTAACTGACTGAGCCACCCAGGCGCCCCTACAAGATTTTTAAAATATATTTTAAGTATCAGTCATACTTCATTTTAGGATATTTTGGAAGTTTGAAAGATCTACTTTTTTGTCATTCTAAGTATCTAAGAATAGATACTTACAAACAATCTAAGTACAGATTGTTGAAAGTTTTTTTGCTGCAAATTCTCGTTTAGTCAAAGTTCATATAGGGCACATTGAGAAGCAGATAAATAATTGGTTTATCAGCAGAAAATTTTATTCTCTAATAAGTGGCACTGGCCTCTCCCCCCCCTTAAATATGTCAAATCCATTTTTAAATCCAAGGCCTTTGCATTTACTTTATTTTTGAAGTGTTCTGTCCACAGTCTTTATATAAATACATAATCTTTAAAATTTCACCTTTTCAGATAGGATGTACCCCTGCCATCTAGTGTGAAGAATTCTTTTCAGTCATTTTCTATCCCACTTTCATTTTCTTCACAGTGTTTATCATTAGTGGAGTCATCTTACTCATTTATTTCCTTATTTGCATACCAGATAGTAGGGCCTTCCCCACCAATCATTTAAAGTTATTTTAAGTCATTTATTGTTGTTCAAATGAATACACTAAATACATCTGCAAAGTTAAAATTATAATAGTTAACATGAATTGACTTCACTAAAAATACAATGGGGCAAATAACCTTTCACCCAAGAGACAGTGAGAATTCTTGCTCACAGCATCTGTGTAGTGGAGTGTAATTAACCTTGACTCTAGTCTGGGATGGCTGATATGCTTATGCCCTTTCTTCCAATTAGGGATCTATAAAAGTATGTCATAAATGGATGTTACTCAAGAACACTTACCTGGAATATGTCTTAGAGTCAGTGCGTTTAAAAAAAATAAGAGTTCAGACTGTATAGAAACTACAGTCAAGTGAAACATTGTGATAAAATAATTTATTTTAGAATCTGATTACTTCTGTTCTTTAAATTCCTAGTTGGCTGAGTCCTTTGAGGTAAGAACCAATTTCCAGATTTTAAAAATGACTATAGAGTTTCAAGAATGCTCAGGTGCTGAGCTGAAAAAGGGAAGACATGGAAGTGCCTACTTTTTAATGGATTGTCATTTTGATCAAATTCTTTTGGGTGCTTTTCAGATGCCTCTCCCCTTCCTTCACCCTTTCCTCTAGGAAAAGCTTTGTCTTAGGGAATGAACATGAATGCCGTGTATCTATCTTACATGGGTAGATGTTCTCTCCTATTTACCTCCTGTAGCTCCTGAGTATTGGTGTTCCATCGCTTACTTTGAAATGGATGTTCAAGTAGGAGAGACATTTAAGGTTCCTTCGAGCTGCCCTATTGTTACTGTTGATGGATATGTGGACCCTTCTGGAGGAGATCGCTTTTGCTTGGGTCAGCTCTCCAATGTTCACAGGACAGAAGCCATTGAGAGAGCAAGGTATTGTTGATTGTTTATTTAGTTATTTTAAAACTTGAACATAGTACATTGTCATTTATTCAAAGTTACATTTTTCAATGTAGATTTATTAGATTTTGAATCTAGATAAAGGTCATCTTGAAAATTCAGAATTGTAAGCATTGCATTGCAATTATAGATGTTATTTAAAATATATTAAAAATGGTCTTTTGTTTAAGTTAAGTGACTTTTTTATGTTTTGAATAGTAAACCAGACCTTTTGGTATACAGTTGGAAACAAATTTGTTTATTTTCTTATTGTATATTATTTCTACAAATCTGTTGAGAGGAAATAATGTAAAATGAAGACATGTTCCTGCAAGTATTATCTATAATGTTGGAAAAGTAATAATAGGGAAATGGTTAAGTAAATTTTGATGAACTTTCATTTTTTATGTGTTAAAATGTTAATGAAAAGTTTATATAGTGACTGTAGAGGCTTAAGATGAAATACTACAGGAAAATAGGCATAGTTTTAGGTACTGTATGATCTCAGATCTTTAAGGAAGTGTACATGTGCTTAAGTACATAATCATAGCTGTAGCACTAGCTGTGTGACTTTGGCAAATTACTTATTCTCTAAGCCATTACTGTCTGATAGAATTTTCTGTGATGAAGGAAATAGTTTATATCTATGCTGTTCACTGCAGTAGCCACTACCTACATTAAAATATGGCTGTTGAGCACTTAAAATACGACTCATGAGATTAACTGAATCCTGTAATTTAAGTGGGCACCTGGAGCTAGTAGCTGTTGATTTGGACAGTGTAGCTATAACCTTTTATATGCCTTAGTTTCATCATTTATAAAATGGGAATAATCATATTTACCTCACTAAATTGTGAAGGTTAAGTGAGAATTTATATTAAATATTTGGCACATAGTAAGCATTGCATATATGCTTATCATTATTATATATGAGTGAGATATTAAAAAAGGAAGTATATAAAACTGTTAACAATGGGTATCTTTCAGTAATGGTGTCATATAACATTTTTTATTTTTTAAAAAAAAATTTAGTATTTGGTATGCTTTGTAATCAGAACTAAAACTTATCTTTAAATACTTATCAAAACAAAATGTAATTTCTTTTTTTTTCCCCTAAGGTTGCACATAGGCAAAGGTGTGCAGTTGGAATGTAAAGGTGAAGGTGATGTTTGGGTCAGGTGCCTTAGCGACCATGCAGTCTTTGTGCAGAGTTACTACTTAGACAGAGAAGCTGGGCGTGCACCTGGAGATGCTGTTCATAAGATCTACCCAAGTGCATATATAAAGGTTAGTTGCAATTTTACTCAAACATTTTAAGACTTAGAAAGTTCTGTTTGTTGTTTAAAGAATTGAGGTGGAGGTGGGAGGAGAAGAAAAATGTCTTTTTAATCTGTTAAATAATCAAATTATGTTTATGTATAAAACACATTTCCTGAGGCATTTATTGACATGATTGACTATATCTAGTTTTATGGTTGCATTCATGCCCTATTGTTTTGTTAATAAATTTGTTAAATGTTTTAGAGTAATATACAGGGTCTTAAAAATACTGAGTGAAATATCCAAATTTGTATTCCTTTGATAAATGATAGGTAAAAATCAGACTCTAGAAATTTATCTTAGCCAGTCTTCAGGATTGTATGGAGGGGAATTCTAAAATTAATAACTTTTCAAATTAAGAACCTGAGAAATGAAAAATTCTTCAATACCAATTTTTAAATGTTTTGTGCATTAAATGAGTTTTATTTATTATCATTTTGTATATTAAGCCTGAGGTGCATTTATTCAACTCATTTCAATTTTAGTTTATAACATACACTGCTTTTGAAAAAAAGGTAGTTGGAATTAGAAAGCCTAAATGTATTTTTAATTTTAGATTTTTTACAGTCATCCTAAGCATCTTCATTTTGCCCATTGTAAATTAGTGGAATTAACTGTAACTCATCACATATTCCCAGGAAATTGCTTAGTGTACAAATAATATAGTCAAATAGCATTTACAGAAATGGAATTGCTTGATGGCCTCACAACAACCAACTCTTTCTCATTTTCAATTATTGCCATTCAGTTAAAAGATATAGGGACCTTTTTTTAAAACAAAACTTTGAAATATATCAAGTATGGAGAAAATAACAAACCGTCATGTACTCACCAACCATCCAGCTTCAACAATCGTCAGTATTTTATCAGTCTGTTTTGTGTTTATCACTGTACTTTTTTCTCCAGTAATTTAAAGCCAATTCCAAATATTATATTAGTTCATTCATAAAATATTCTCGTGTGAATGGCTAATTGGTGACTAGTTCTAAAAGACATAATCACAATGCTATTTATCACACTTAACAGAATTAATGGTAATTCCCTGTTGAAAGTCTTGACAATAGAGAATCTTTATAGTGTTGATCTGTTAGAACAATGGAATAGAATAGAACAATAAAATATTAAAATATATTTATGATAGGATATTTATGATGTGGAAATGTTGATTATTAAGCAATATATAGAATGTGATCTTATTTTTATAAAAGAAATAATATCGAGGATATTTGTATTCATTTATATATATATTTACACATCTAGAATCATGTACATGATGTCTTACCAGGAATTGTCTCTGGGAGGTGGAATTATTTTCATTTGCATTTTCCAGTTTTTCCACAAGGAATTTTAGTTATTTGTGCTTTATTGTTATTTGTAAGTGGTGTTGGATTTCCTTGAATGCTTTGCAGTCTATTTTAAGTTGGTTGGCAAATTTGTCTTGAGAGAATTAATTCATTTTATTTTTAATTTTTTTCCTCCCTGTTATTGCTTCTCCCTATAGGGCAGTTTTGCCTTAGTCTGGCACCCTGGGATCCACATCTCAGAACCAATTCTTATATTTAGGAGGTAGAGGAGTTTTGTCCCATGAGGAAATTGAGTTCCAATCCCCAGGTATGCTCAGGGCCTAATTCCTATTACGTAGGTTTCTGATGCTTAGTTCTGCCATGGGCAAGTATTTTATTCCTAGGTGCATTTCTGAATTAGCTGTCAAAGTGTTTTACTAGCACTTAATTCATGGGCAGGTACCTCGTTGCAGCCCTCAGAGAGCCTGGCTGTTGTCTCTTTCCATATTACTAAAGTTGAATTACTAACCTCTGCACCTTTTTTTGATCTTGGTACCCCAAGTACCTCCTGTCTTTAGTTCCTGCTCTCCACTGTAGATTTTGTTTATCCATCATCAGTAGGTGGACACATGGATTATTTCCACTTTTTGGCTATTATGAAAATGCTGCTCTGAACATTCATGTACAGGATTTTAAGTAGATGTTTGTTTTCCTTTCCTTGGATATTTCTGTAGGAGCAGATTTGTTGGATCATAAGGTTAATTCTGTGTTGAACATTTTGATGGGCTGCTAGACTGTTTCCCCAAGTGGTTATATGCCATCTTACATTTCTACCAGCAATGTATATATGAGAGTTTCAGTTTCTCTCTACTCTCATCAATACTTGTTATTATCTGTCTTTTTTATTTTAGCCATCTTAATGGATGTGAACAAGCATCTCATCGTGGTTTTAATTTGCCCTAATGGCTAATAGTATTGAACATCTTTTCATGTGTTTATTGGCCATTTGTAAATCTTTTCTGGAGAAATATCTATTCAGATCTTTTGCCCGTTTTTAAATTGGATTGTCATTTTATTATTGAGTTGTAAGAGGTCTTTATATGTTTTGGGTATTAGTCCCTTATCAGATACATGATTTGTGCATATTTTCTTCCATTCTTTGGGTTGTCCTTCATTTCACTTTTTTTTTTTTAAAGATTTTATTTATTTATTTGACAGAGAGAGGTCACAAGTAGGCAGAGAGGCAGGCAGAGAGAGAGAGAGGAAGCAGGTTCCCTGCTGAGCAGGGAGCCCTACGCGGGGCTTGATCCCAGGACCCGTGATCATGACCTGAGCCGAAGGCAGAGGCTTTAACCCACTGAGCCACTCAGGCGCCCCTTGATTTCACTTTTTAGTATTTGATGTAGTCCAACTTATCTATTCTTTGGTCACTTTTGCTTTTGGTGTCTTATCTAAAAAACCATTGCCTAATCCAAGGTCGAGATTTACTCATGTTTTCTTCTAAGCATTTTGTAGTTAAAACTCTCTTTTAACTCTTTTAGCTCTTTAATTTAGGTCTGTGCTTCATTTTGAGTTAATTTGTGTGTATGGTGTAAGGAAGGGATCAGCTTTATTCATTTGAATGGGAATATTCAGTTATTCTGGCAACCATTTGTTGGAAACTGTTCTTTTCCCTTGTGAGTTATCTTGACACCTTTATTGAAATTCAGTTGACCTTGAATGTAAAGGTCACTTTTACTTCTGTGTTATCGATTCTGTTTCGTTGATCTGTTATCTATCTATCTATCTATCTATCTATCTATCTATCTATCTATGTATCTGTCTTCTTAAGACAGTACTGCTCTGACCATTGTAGCTTTGTGGTAAGGTTTGAAATTGGGAAGTGTGAGTTTTCCCACTTCGTCCTTTCTCAGGATTGTTTTGGCTATTGAGTGCTCTTTTCATGTGAAAATTCCATGTGAATTTTACTACTGGCTTGAAGGATATATACCTGTAATAGTTTTTCTATCCTTTGTGCTCATAGCCAAGAGAGAAGCTGTTCATACATACCTACTCTTCCATCTTGACTTGGAAATCTCTGGATTGTGTAATTTGCAGTGAATGGATAAAGAACTAGAGTGTTGATTATATACTATGTGTCAGATGGTAGTTACGAATTTATTTGATGAGTGTCATATTTAAAACATTTGAGCGTAAAAAATGTGGAATCTTGTATAATTAATTTCCAGGATTTTCAAATAAATGTAACATCTCTATTTTGGTACAGATGGCTCTTGAAAAGCTCCCTGAGGTATGAGACATAATATCACTTGATAAAACACTGTCATGGGTAGATTTTTATAGTAATCTCAGGCTTTTGCCATGAACAATAAATATCTTGTGGGACATTTTAGTGGAGTAAAAAGCAGCATCCTGTTTTTGTCATAATAACTGTTTAAGGTTTAAAAAGAATCATTTGTTTACCAAGCATATTATTGTTGTTCAGAAGAATCTTACTAGCCAGAAAGAAAGAGATGCAAATATACGCTAAGTCTTAACCATTGGCATTTTCTTCATTTGTGAATTTTTTAGTCAGTAGTAACTAAAGGATCTATATAGTGATGTTTAAATTGTCATATTCCCACCAGAGATGATAATACTGAGGTGAATTATATTCAGATAACACGAACTTCTGGAAGGAGTGCCCACATGTTGGGAATACACCTCCTCCTAACCCCCTAAACATGCACACACAAACACATTTTTCTCTTTTTAATTAAAATGAAGAAAACAAGTGTTTGAAGAACCATTCTTTTATTTTATAAACCAAGAAGCTAGAACTAAATTGTGGGGAGTTTTTTCTTCTAAGTTGTTGATTTTTTCCCCTTCATCTTTCATGACACATAGTCCTCTTACATTCATGAAAATCAGATGTAATGAAATGGCATTTTACAAGCTTTACATGAAGCAAACGTTTGAATTCTGAGTGGCCTTGCTGTTTTGGTTTCAAAAGTAGGATCTGTTTTGTTTTGTGGTGCTTACTACTGGGTAGTCAGGTTTTTTTTAACAGCTTTATTGAGATATTGAGATAGAATTCACATACCACATAATTCACCCATTTAAATTATACAATTCAGTGATTTTTAAATATATATTCACAGTTACGCAACCATCGTCACAATCAATTTTCAAACATTTTATCACTCTGGAAAGGAACCGTGCACCCCTTAGCTGTCATTCCTCAACACCCCATTTCCTTCAGCACTAGACAACCACTTATCTACTTTTTCTCTCTACAGATTTGTCTATTCAGAACACTTTGTATAAATGAATTAATATAGTTTGGTCTTATGTGACTTTTTTCACTAGCCATATTGTTTTGTTGTTTTTTTTCACTAGGCATATTGTTTCATTAGGCCGTGTTTCCATGCTTCATCCACATAGCATGTATCTGTTCTTCATTCTTTTTATGGCTGAATAATACTCCATATACCACATCTTGCTTGTTATCCATTTACCAGTTGATAGATAAGAGTTTCCACTTTTTGGCTATATTATGAATAATACTACTATGAACATTAGTGTTTACAAGTTTTCATGTGAATATATGTCTTCATTTCTCTTGGATATATACCTAGGAGTGGAAATGCTAGATTCTAAGGTAACTCTATAGCATTTTGAGGGACTGGCAAACTGTTTTCCAAAGTGGCGTAACCATTTTACATTCTGATCAGCAGTGTGGGAAGGTTTCAGTTTCTCTACAGTCTCATCAACACTTGTTATTATCTGTCTTTTTGATGTTAGCCATCCTAGTACTTGTGAGTGATTGTGCTAGTTTTGATTTGCATTTCTCTGATGCTGTGTCAGGTTTATTTCTGAACACATACATGTGAGGGGATGCTTCTAACCCGTGGGTAGGCTAGGTTGGAGGTTATAATCCCAGCTTAAATTGATTCTCAATTACCACATAGTGTGATTCTTACCTCCAGGTCCAGTAACTTCGCCAATTCTTAATGCAGTCTTATGTTCAAATGCCCAGTATACCAACACAGTTACCTGTTTTTCTTTCTGGGTTACTAGTTTTTGGTGTCGATTTAAACCTAGTGTATTGTAATTAAGTCTTATATATACAAAATGTCAAAATTTGATTGCTGGTTGAAAGACAGTATCCTGAAGATATATCGAGCTTTATAAGACACTCACCTGTGTTAAGTAATAGGTTTGTAATAAACTCATATGAGAGTAACCATAGGAAACATGCTTAAATAAATGAAAGTGATTGATTAAGTCAGAAATGGTTATCAGAAATATCTTTTGGGAAGTGCCTGGGTGGCTTAGTCACGTGTCTGCCTTCAGTGCAGGTCATGTGTTCCACATTTGGCTTTGTACTCAGTGAGGGATCTGCTTGTCACTCTCCCTCTGCCCCCTCCCTCTCGCTCATGTTCTCTCTCTCTCTCAAATAAATAAAATCTTTAACAAAAAAAGAAAGGAAGAAATGAAGAAGAAAGAAAAAAAGAAGAAAGGAAGGAAGGAAGAAATATCTTTTGGATCTGAGCCCAAAAGGATATTTAAACCTATGGTTCCTTTGAATTGTCTTTACCAACTCAGTCACATTCTGAAAGGAAGATGATTGCATTTCAATGGTAGCCTTCATTTTGGCATCTAGTATAACAGATAAAATCAGTTATGGTTTAATGGATCAGATATATAGAGAGTAGAGAGGTGATCTAGGTTTCACTTAGCATTATAGCCAGTAATTATAAATTTTCTGGTTTGAGTGTTTTAATTACATAAATAATCCCACTGTAGAAGGATTTGCTGAGGTGCTTAACAAATCATTTCTACATCTGCAGATAAAAGTCATAATATTTTAAAATTTAATTTTTGTGGCTACCTATAATTGTAGCTGGCATTAACCTAGATTTAGGCTAAGATATTCATAATTGTGATTGTTTACAACATATTGTAAGGAATCTTAAGTGTGAAGATCTGTTGGTTATTCATGGTGGGAGTGGGGGTATGTTGAGAGCATATTTGAACCCTAGGAATTTATAAGTAAGTTATATTCCCTGTTCCCAGATAGTAAGATTATATAGGTACCATACGTGGTTAATGATGATTAAAACAATTTTTTGAAAGTGGTCGTAAAGACCTAAATGTAAAACACAACTATATGACATTGTGGGAAGGCAAAACTATGAAGACAGTAAGATCAGTGATTTCTAGGAATAAGTAAGGAGGGAAGGATAAATAGGCAGAGCCCAGAGAATTTTTAGGGCATTGACACTACTCTTTATGGTACTACAGTGTTGAATATATTTATAAAATCAAGAGTGAAACCTAATGTAAACTATGACCTTGGGTAATGATGTGTCTGTGGATTCATCGATTAGGACAAATGAACAAATGTATCACTGTGCCAGGGGACATTGTTCTTGAGTGGGGACAGAACTCTCTTGACTTTCTGCTCAGTTTTAGGATTATCCTAAAACTGCTCTAAAATATAAAGTTTATTAATTTCCTTCTTTTAAAAAAAAAGTGGTTGTGGAACTGTTTGGCTTTTCAAATATTTGAGTTCCTGCTTTGTGCTGTCTGGGTGTAAGGCCTTCTGAGAAGTCATAGCCCAGTGGAAAAGTTCAGATTCTAATGGACTCTTGGGAAATCTTGAAAAAATAGTGATTCCTGTTCTGGGCATTGTGAGCTTTCTGATTTTCAGACCTGACTCTTATGCTTTCTATCCTGCAGTCTTTTCGAACTATCGTTTGTCAGGGTAATACCTATCTATTTGACAAATTCATACCTCTTCAGAGAATGAGATAGTGTAAGTTTTGTCCTTCATTGATGCTAGAAGATTGACATTGAGTAGAGCATTAAGTAAACAAGAATATGAATTGCAATTTAGAGAGGATAGTTCTGTGTTCTTACTTCTTAATACATAATAGTTCTTAATACTTCATAATACTTCTTAATACTTAATGATTAAAGACAATCAGAATTTCTTTTTTTAAGACATCTGAAAGTTAGTGGCTTGGGTTCTAAACTTGTTTATCTCAAAGTAGCATTTTATGCATTCTTTGATTTTTCTTCCTCCTCCTTCTCCTCTTCTTCTTCTGGTCAAGGATAATTGTGCTTGCTCATACTGGGTTTTGTGCATACTAAGAGGATTTTAAAAAAAATTTAATATACTCTCTGAATAAAGAATATAGTCACGTGTTTCAGAAATTAAAATAACATAAAAAGTTTGCATGGAGCAGCCTATTTCCACTCTGTCCTTGTTTCCTACGGCTTCTGTAGATGACCACTCTGCTTGTTAATATTTCAGTGCTATTTTTGAAAAAAAATGACTTATTTATTTTTTTTAGAGACAGAGCATGAATGGGAAAGGCAGAGGGAGAGAGAATCTCAAGCAGATTCCCCACTGAGCGCAGAGCCTGACACAGGGCTCCATCCATGACCTCAAGATCACACTGGGGCTGAAAGCGAGAGTTGGACACTTATAACTGACTGTGCCACCCATAAACCCCTTTCAGTGCTTTTTTAAAAAGCAAATATAAGCGAATACATTATTTTGGGAAGTTGTTTTTTTCCTAGAAAAAAGATAGGGTTTGTCATTCACAACTTGTCGCTCGCTTAAAGAGCACGTCGGTACTTTCATGAGGGTAAGGATGAAAGTTGTAGTCCCTTCCTCAGTATACCAGCCCGTGGTGTGGCTGGAAAATAACCCTGAAATTACTTATGAACTCTTTACCTTGTCCTGGAAGGTAAATGGTTCTGGGGAGGCCAAAACCAAAATATTAGGTAACATTTATTGATACCTTACTGTATATTATGCTAAGTTTACTACAACTCTATGAAAAAGCACGTACACTTAGCACTCCCATTTTATAGATAAGAAAATTGAGGTTCCAGAGAAATTAAGAAACTTAGCTCATGTAATTAGCAGATATCAGGGATAGGATTCAAAGTTAAATTTTTTTAAAATTATGAGCATTTTTCAACATAAAGAAAAGTGGAGAAACTAGTGAAATCCTCTATACCCATCACTGAGATTCAGTAGTTGTTAAAATTTTACATTTGTTTGATCTATCCTCTTTTTTGTTTATTAAGTATTTAAAAATTTTTTTTTTTATTTATGAGAGAGAGAAGAGAGAGTGGAGGTGGGGGTGCGGGGAGGAGCGAGAAAGAGGGACAGGCAGACTCCATGCTGAGCACAGAGCCCAGTGCGGGGCTTGGTCTCAGGACCCTGAGATCATGACCTGAGCAGAAACCAAGAGTTGCATGTTTAACGGACTGAGCCACCCAGGTGCCCTTATTTCTTAAGTATTTTAAACAAGTCCTAGATATCATGTTACTTTGCTCCTATGGACTAAAGGTACACTATAGTATACATCTCTAAAAAATATAGATGCTTTCTTAAATAGTGACAGTGCCATTTATTATACTCCTCCAAATAACTAGAATGATAAAGAAGTTGGCATGTGACCAAGATCATCAATTCAGCTTAAAGAGCGCTCTCAGCGATTTGGTTATGAATAAAGGGTGGAGGTTTTTCATTGGGACGATGACTGACCCACACTAGATAGTAGTGGGTATCTAGTAGTGAACTAGATAAAGGCTGTAGAGGCAGGTGGCAGCCAGAACTGTCCTGATAGTGAACTGTGCCTCCTGCTGAGCTCCAGTCCCCTTCTCTAACCACTAGTTAGAATCTACATAAAAACGGAGATTTTTAATTTAATTCTTTTCTTAGAGCTGCGTGGAGCTATGAGTTTTAAATAAATTGTGCATTGGTTTTTGATGTGCAGTGGCATCGTTTCTGATGGACTCCTAGCATTGAACCTAATGCCATTTGTTTCAAGGTCTTTGACTTGCGGCAGTGTCACCGTCAGATGCAGCAGCAGGCGGCCACTGCACAGGCTGCAGCCGCCGCCCAGGCAGCAGCCGTGGCGGGAAACATCCCTGGCCCCGGATCAGTAGGTGGAATAGCTCCAGCTATCAGTAAGTATGCTTTTGGTTTGTTGTCTTAAAGTGTAATAGTTGGTATTTTATCTTGATTCACTCAGTTGTTAGTTACTTTAGGTAATAATAGAAAACTAAACTTTTTTTTTTTTTTACTGGGATAACATTTTTGAACTAAAAAACTGTTCTGTAATAGTTTCCCTTTGTCTAGGACCCTGCTTTCATTCTTTTCGTATCAAAAAGGGAATATGGGATAAAGGAGAAAGGGGATTATTGTTAGATTATATTGATCAATCTCCCGTTTTTTTGTTGTTGTTGATGCTTTTAATTCTTACCTCACCAGCAAGGGTGGGTTGTAATCACTGATGTGCTTGGCTTTATTCTAGAAGGAAAGCATATTTCAATTTCAGAATTAGGTACCTCTCCAAGTTTTTTTTTTTTTTTTAAGTATGCTAAGCATGGAGAGAAAACTAAGTGAGGGTGGTATTTTGATAACTTGTAGACTTTTTTTTAATTTTAGGGTAAAATTGAACTGTGTGCCAGGTTTCACACTGATGGGGAATTTTTTACTGCAGAGTTAAACTCCTGACTATAGACTTTTATGATGGAAACACGTGGCACCCATCTTCCACGTCTGAAGGCATAACTAGTGATTCATTCAACCCCTGTTCTTAACCTCTTCAGTGTGGTAAGCAAATCACACTGGCCAAGAAAACTGCAGTGGCCCTGCAGGTTTCTCTACAGCACATGCAGACGCCTCCCATTAGATTCACTGTGACATTGATGAGTGGAGATTGACTATATGACTGTACGTTCTGACTGGATAATTAGCTGCAGAATCTTCTTTGTGACTTATGTTCAGGAGTTTACAGTGTAGAGGTAGATAAGACATATCCAGTTAGAGAATTGACTTTTTAAAAAATTTGAGCATCTAAACCATTAATTCTCTAGTTTTAATGTTATAAACATGCTTTTAGTAAAGAATCCAGAGCTATTATTAAATTTCTCATTCTTAACTACTGCCCCCATTGAATAATTGCACGGTATCTCTGTGACACTGTGAAATTAAGAGACAGACATCCTCTGGGTCATCCAAGAAATCTTAGTGGAACCAGGACTATTAACTGTGTCACGGTTAGTCAGGTCTTACTTTGAACGAGGCTGTTCAAGCAGACAGTAAGGTTCTTAGAACCAACCTGTGGACATGTGCTACCTCTTAAAAACTAGTTTTTTTGTTTTGCTTTGTTTTTTTACCATTCACCTCTCCTTCTAAAGAGAAAAATAGGTGGGGTGTTGGTGGATTGTGGTAACTTACTTTATAATTGCTGGTAGCTAGAAGACTCATGTGGAATGTGAATTGTCTTAACCAAAAGTTTTCAGTCCCTGTTGATAAAGTATAGATCTACACGTACTTCTTGGCACGTTGACAGAGAAGTTATATGCTGGGGAGCATGAAGGAAAGAAAGCTGGTCACTTGATTAATAAGGTGTAGGGAGGATGGAAGATGCCAGCCTGTCCCCCTGACGTCTTCCACATCTTCTCCGTTAGGTTTGTCAGCGGCTGCCGGCATTGGCGTTGACGACCTTCGTCGCTTGTGCATACTCAGGATGAGTTTTGTGAAAGGCTGGGGACCGGATTACCCAAGACAAAGCATCAAAGAAACACCTTGCTGGATCGAGATTCACTTACACCGGGCCCTCCAGCTCTTAGACGAAGTGCTGCATACCATGCCTATTGCTGACCCACAGCCTTTAGACTGAGGTCTTTCACTGTCGGGCCCGTAACACTGGCAGGATGGTGGACTATAAAATACAATCCTGTTTATAATCTGAAGATATATTTCACTTTTGTTCTGCTTTATCTTTTCATAAAGGGTTGAAAAGTGGGTTTGCTGCCTTGCTCCTAGCAGACAGAAACTGGATTAAAACAATTTTTTTTTCCTATTTAGAACTTTTCAGGCATGGCTCAGAGCTTGAAGATCAGGAAAACACATTCTTATTAAATCCTCACCAGTTATGTATGAAGGAATCATTCCAGTGCTGGAAAATTTAGCCCTTTAAGATGTCTTAGAGCCTTTTATATGCAGAACATTGATACATGTGTTATTCTACAGAATAAATTCAATATTGCTGATTTTAAAGGAGAGAAGTTCTCAAAGTTAATTCACCTATGTTATTTTGTGTGCGAGTTGTTATTGTTGAACATACTTTACTCCAAATATTGTGCCATGTGGGTGAGTTAATTTTACCAAGAGCAACTTCACTCTGTGTTTAAAAAATAAGATAGTAATGTATTATAACCTTTTATCCAAAATATTTTTTTGCAAGTTAAACTAGTGAAGATGATTTCAGTCCAGATGGTCTTGCAACTTCAATTGTATTTTTGCCAAGGCAAAACACTAATCTGTGTGTATATTGAGAATTCCTTACAATTACCCCACAAAGAAATACCATTTAAAATTAACATTTGTTATCCCTGTTGGATAACTATTTATCAAGAAATACTCTTGCCCTGTTATGAATACAGTAGATGTATTCTTCTATATTTCTAGGCATAAGGTTGGTCACTAAGTAGCCTAGAAGAGGAATTTCTTTCCTTCATGAATTCATAAGGAAAGGTTTTGTATTTTTAAAAACACTAAAAGCAGTGTCACTCCACCTAATATCTCACTGTTCTGCAAAGGTGGCAATGCTTAAACTAAGTGAGTATTTTGGAAACTGCTAAATTCTATGTTAAATACTGTGCAGAATAATGGAAACATTACAGTTCATAATAGGTAGTTTGGATATTTTTGTACTTGATTTGATGTGTGACTTTTTTTTCGTATACTGTTTAAATCATGTATGTTATGACATTGTTTAAAATTCAGTTTTTGTATCTTGGGGCAAGACTGCAAACTTTTTATACCTTTTGGTTATTCTAAGCCCTTTGCCATCAATGATCATATCAATTGGCAGTGACTTTGTATAGAGAATTTACGTAGAAAAGTTGCAAATGTATTGACTGTACCACAGACACAATATGTATGCTTTTTACTTAGCTAGTAGCATAAATAAAACCGAATCTCAACATACAAAGTTGAATTCTAGGTTTGATTTTTAAATTTTTGTTTTCTTTTGCACTTTTGAGTCCAACCTCAGAAGCAAGACACCTTCTAAATGACAGGCAGCAGCCAGTACTATCCGGCAGCTTTGGTTTCCCTCACACTCTGCCAGGACTTCCCCGTGGATTTTCGGTATTAAGTGTAGAGTTGGGTTTTGTTTGTTTGTTTGTTTTTTAGCTTTTATTTTCCTGTAGGAAAATAGGCCTGATTGTCTACAAGATAAATAGGTTGTCTACAGGATAAACAGTGTGAAGTAAAACCAAGGGTTAGCTTTCAGATCCTTTTACTTTTTGCTTAGAGGGCCTTCTTAAGTGTAATAAGATTCTTTAAGGTGTGTTACAAGTGTGAGATTTGATAAACACTATGCATAATAGTCATCCTTCTATCGACTTAAATGGATAAGTCGTCTGTGTCCTTGCTCAGAAGGTCTTCGTTGTTAAGACCATTCTGGAAACCACTGAGTTTGCTTATTGCTGTGATGTAAACATAGATCTTGATCCGAGCTACATATCTTTTGTTTTAAAATAATTTCTCTACTGGTTCATTTGAACTCTTGAGTACTTACAGATACTTTTGTTAAAGACCTAATTTTAATCTATGAACGTTTGGTGATTTAAGTTTTATTGGCAGATTAAAAAAAAAAAAGATATCTTCATTCTCTAGAAATTGCTGACTTTAGGTCTATGTTACTGTGAATGAAGAATAGGAGTGAAGAGAGAGATTTTTAAAATTCAGATTATTTGATTAGGATCATTAGCATGCTATGATATCATTCATTGCCTCCTTTTCTTCTTTAGGGAAGGTTTTCATGTTTAATCATCGGGGAAAGTATGTGGAAAATAGTTACTAAGAAGTCTATCTTTGAAGCCAAGCTTGGTTTCTTTCTGCTAAGAGCCATAATGTTACTACCAGTACGTAGGAGTACTTCTAGTTATTAATTGCTTTATATTTGTACCTAGATTCAGTCACATGCTTTTGAGAACACACTTAGTATGTTAATGATCAGTTATTTCTGAGAGCTTAGTTGTCAGACAGTATTTCCATTTCTTAGAGGTAGTCATCTTTGATGAGTAAGACTCCAGAATCAGTAGGTTTAAAATTTTATGGCTACTTTAGGGTAGGTTAGTTTCCGCATTTCTCAGAATCTGATTATTATGAGGATATGGTTCTGCGTAGGTTTTCTCTAGCTATTTCGTATCTCAAAATGTTGAATTTCATTAAAAGCTAAATGAGAGTTGAATCAAGTACCTTTATAATCCAGTATGAGGCCATTCCATTTTGGTCCAGTGCCTTTCAGTACGTTATCAAAGGGAATCCTTAATGGCGTTGCCTTTATTTTCCAGGGAGTAGATGGTTTTATGGGATACAAGCTGTCTCATTTTTTATAGTATGCTACCCCTGGTATACAAAGATAATGATAAATCACTGCCATATAACCTTGTTTTTCTAGAAGCACGGCTCATTTGTGTCGACCTACCCACTAAATAGGTCTCCTATCCCGATTCCTCCTGTAATCATCATGGGTTTACAGGCTGAGTGGTTAGCTTAAGGATTACCATACTCAATTTATCCAAGTAAACTGAAGACATATTAGCTGTGTTGTATTTCAAAGTTAAAATTCATTTTTGTGGGGAAGGGTATGGTAAAAGGGGGATATTTGTAATGGAAATTTTAAAGACAAAATAAAATGCTCTGTCTTCCAGATGATAGACATTTTACTTAAAAAGTTTATTGCAGTGATCTTTTTGACTATGCCCATCTGGAGAAGGGAAATTTTACATTTTCCCATGGTGCTCCTTACGCATCTGTGGAGGTGAAATATTTCTATTCCTTGTTTGGTGGTAACTGGTTAATAGTTACTAGCTATTATGCAAAATTAGATTAGTTCAGATCTTTTTTAGAGCTGTTGGGAAGAAACAGTTTTATTGAGTAGGGCAGAATCCTTTTTGTTGATAGTTTTCTATGGTTTGCTCCTTTCATTATTAAGTCATGTTACTGGCATTTTATTTAATGATAGCAGATTGGGAAGATGATGAATTTTAGGTTACTGAGGTAAATGAGTATATGAAAGCAATTACCTGTAAAATCACGTAACAACTTTTTAGTAGATGGGGCTGAGCTAAGACTTCCAGATAAAAATAACATGAAGAAATGCTTTTCTTTTTTTTTTTCAGTTTTCAAAGCTCTTTATTATATACTATTTCATTTGATCTTTACAGTAACTCTGAGAATGGATTAGAGGGAAGGAAATGCTTATTTTTTTCTTTCTAAAGGCAGACCTCATCTTGTCACAGATAGCTATCTATAAATAATTGCCTAAATTCTTCTTTGCAAAGATTGTAGAAGATGGGCTCTGAGAATCTTTTGTGCAAGCCTTTCCTTTTTTTTTTTTTCTTTCTGACAACTAGGTAATTTCTCCTAAGATATATCGGGAAGGTTGTGTAAGATCAGTGGTCATATTCGTAGAAGCATCCTCGGCTTAGTCTTGTCCCTAGCACCTGTCCCAGTGCTGCTGTGTTGTTAATCTTGTTTATCTGCTGTCGTTGTGGAATGGCATTTTCTGCATTATCCAAACTTGCCTTATTTAAGCTGTAAACCTTTTTTATTTTAGCAATTTTGGGGGTGGGGTAGGGTTATTTAATATGTATATTAGAGAACATACTAGACATGTTTCTTTTGTGCCTAGCTGTCTTTGTAGATGTCCAAGGCTGCTAAGGTTTTGCCTTGATAAACTAAATGGTTATAGACTGCTATGGTTTTTGAATGTTTACTTTTTTTTTTTTACACACATACCCTCCAGTATTCACCTCTTCTGACCACTTCATGTGTACCTCCCCTTAGGAGTTTTTCTTTCCTTTTGGATTCATTTTTCCAGCTGCTTGGGCAAGAAAACAAGATAACTAGACTTACTAGAACTACCTTTAAAACACAAGGAGAAACTGGGACAGGTCCTAAGAAACCTTCCTGTAAAGTACTGAAGGCCTTCTTCAGTGCTTTGGTGTCAGACATCAATTTGACTGCTTAGAATGTTTCCTTATTCTTTGCTGAGTTCCAGGTAGTTGAGGTAGGGAGAAGTGGGTCATATTCATATTTTCCCCCTTTGAAAGATTTTGAAAGGTTTTGTTGCTTCCACCTCAGTGCTGCTCATACAAAAACGGGTCACAAGACTCACTACATTAGCATCAGTAGTCAGAGCAGTACCGTTGCCTAGAGGATACCAGCAAAAAAGTGAACAACAACAAAAAATAAACTTGGGAAATGAGAGGGTTATTTTTGTTTGTTTAGGTATCCCCTTTTAAGCCCTATCTTCTGGCTTTCCCCCTCTACAGATATTTTTGACCTATAGGTGCCTTTGTGAAAATTGAGGGTCTGATATCCTGCCCCAAGGAATAGCTAAAGTAATTGCTGATGTTTTCAGGGATTTTAACATCAGACTTGAATGAATGAATGAACCATATTCCTTCCTTCCTTCCTTCCTTCCTTCCTTCCTTCCTTCCTTCCTTCCTTCCTTCCTTCCTTCCTCCTTCCCTCCCTCTCTCCCTCCCCCTACCCCCTCATAGGAAGGACTGAGGTGAAGACAATCATTTCTCTCTATTGATGTGGATAGTTTTCTCAGTAGATCTCAGAGCCCATGTTCTTGTTCAACCTGATACTAGTGGCTCTGGGCTGGCACCAGGTACGCTCTGGCTTGCACTCTGCCACTAATCTGATGTGTGACCTTGGGCAGGTCATTTACCTTCTCTGGGCCTCAGTTGCCTCATCTGTAAAATGAGGGAGTTGGATTAGATGTGTTCTTCCAGCTCGGAAATTTAAGTGACCTTGCCTACCTTGCAGCAGGTTTTGATTTCTTCCTTACTTTTGTTCTGCTGTTTGAGGGGGCTTTTTACTTATTTCCACATTATTCAAATGAGATTAGGCTTGATATTTTATTATTATTCTCCTATGGACAAGAAGTTACATAATATGTCCTTGAGACTTAAATTTAACCAAAGGCCTAGCACCACCTTGGGGGCTGCAATAAATACTTACAAAAAAAAAAATAAATAGGAGGGAAAAAACCTTCATTTTATTTTCCCATCATCTCTTTTAAAGGTTTCTTAAGGCTTTTTTTGAGTCATGGCATTCCACCTTTTGGGTTGGTATGTGTGTGACACCATCTTCTTAAGTGCTGTGTGCTGGTAATTTTTTTTTCCGACTAAAATGAATTGAAAACTTATTGTAAATGGCTAATGATATTAGGGGTCATTATTTCTGGTCTTTGGTTTCTTATCTCTTTTAGGTTCAAAACAGGGAAATTCCTCTGAATCGCATCAGTTAAGATGGTTCATATGATAGAAGAAAACAAAACCAGTGGATAATCATTCACTTTATTCTTGGCTCTTTTTAGGTCCATTTTGATTAGAAGACTTTTGAGTGGAGTGTTCCTTTCAGAGTACTTTTCCACTCTATTCTTGGATATGTATAATTAACGAACTTGGCTTTTCAAGGACCTTGAGAGCCTTCCTTGGGAGTGGGTCAAGGGTGGGGGGTTGGGGAGTCCTGGTAGAGGCCAGCTCTGTGCTAGCTGGAGAGGAAGGAATGAAACCAACTGCTGTTGCCATGGCTGCTTGTCATTGATAGAAGGACTCATGGGCTTGGATTGGTTAAAAGGCTAAACAGATAGTCGAGAAACTTCCTCCAAGTATGGGGTTCTTCTGGCCAATGCCTTGGACATGTGACTTAAGGGAACAGCGTGAATGCTTGTAGATGATGCAAACCTGGTGGGCTGCAGAACCATTTGGAGGAAGTGACTGGGGGTTGGGGACCGATTTGGTGGTGGTATTTCCCAACTCTGTCTCCTCCCCTGAAATCAGAGTAATGCAGCTATGCCAAAACCCAGAGAAGAGCCACACTTAGCTTCTGCTTTTGGGAAAACTGGTCAGCTAAAGCTCCGGTAGTTCCTTTGTGGCTTTCTGTATACTTTTGTCTGGTTGAAGTCTGTGGCTAAAAAATAGTTGAACCTTTCCTGAGAACTCTGTAACAAAGTATGTTTTTGATTAAAAGGAAAGCCAATTAAAGCATTATGGGCTCATTCTTTTTCTTAAGCTTGTGGATGTCTTGAATCTGGAAAGAGTTCCTGATACTTAGAGAATTCTCAAACTTGAGGACAACTGTTTCCTTCACTGCTTTGTGACCACTGAAATTGGAAATACAGCATTTCAGATATGACCATGGAAGAACAGTCCCCTTTCTTTTCTCATTTCTAAAAGGAGACAGGGTGGAGAAATGGTAGTTGGAGAAGAGGTGGATGCGAAGGGATTATGAGACTGAAGATGCTTAAGGAGAGACAGACATTGAAAATTGGAGACCCTGCCCTTGCCCATCTAAGAATTAAGGAAAGCTATTAGCTTAATAGCTCCCTGTTCTCTGAATTGAGAGTCACGGTAGGGGGGATGAAGTCAGGTAAGGTGACTTTATGGCAATGGTTTATAAATTGCATGACCAAATCAATATTTTCTTTCTGATCTGCTGACACGAGTTCCAGAGATGTTTATGAAGCTGAGAGACTTGTTCTCACCTGACCTGAAGTTTACAGTATTTTATTTTAGGTTAGAACTTGAAAGGGGTAGTAGCTTGGCATTTTTTGGGGGAAATAAAAATATTTCTTTTTGAAGCACTTAAGGATAAGAGGCAGTTGTATGTATTCATCTCTGCCCTTTGCTCTTGACCCCTAGTTCTTTATGCTTTATTCCATGTCCTGCCTCATCAAAACTCCAAATCCCCTTCAAACCCTTCCTGCCCCCATCATCTCACTGTGATAAATTGCAGTGCCCTTTCCCCTCACCCCTTTCTATTCTAAAAGAGTAATTATTTTTGGTTCTGGCCATACTTTGGGATAGCACCCAGTTCTATATTTTGATGTAGTTCTGTTGAGCCACTACTTGGTCTCAGACAGATGGACAGAATGGGTTCAAAAGACCAGAAAAGTTATCTCCAGTAGATGTGCCCTAAAAGAATGGCTAAGGGAAGTTCTCTCAACAGAAAGGAAATGATAAAAGAAGAGAAAATGGAAGAAAGAAAAAACATGGTAAGCATAAATACAAATATACTAGGCTTTCCTTTTCATCTTGAGTTTTCTAAATTTATGTTTGATTGCTGAAGCCAAAATTATAACACTGCCTAAGGTAATTCTAAATGTATATAGAGGGAATATTTGAAACTACTGAAAAGCTATATATAAAGAGGGACACTCAAATACTATAGATAAAAATGTAATTATAAAAAAAGCAATTAACTTACAATGAGGCAGGAAAGAAAACAATCAGAAAATAAAACGGCAGACTTGAGCTTTAACATATCAATATTTACATTAAATGTAAATGGTCTAAATATACAATTAAGAGACACTTATTGACAAGTTGGATTAAGAAACATCCAACTACAACGGTCCACAGGCAACACACCTCAATAATATAGTAATATAGGCAAGCTGAAGGAAAAAAGTAGGGAAGATAAATATCAGGCAAAAATTAAAAGCAGTAGTGGCTATGTTAATAGCAGATAGATTTTAGAGCAAAAACAATAACGGAAAACGGGGACATTATTTAATGATAAAAAGACCAATCCATCAAGAAGATAGAGTAATCTTTACTGTGTGTACACCAAATCACAGAGCTGCAAAATGTGTGAAGCAAAAAGTGGTAGAACTGGAGAAATGAACACCCACAGTTGGCAACTTCAACATCTTAAACAATTGATAGAACAATTAAATGTAAAATCACCAAAGATCTAGAAGCCACCTAACAACAACATCAAAATGCTTATGCTTTCAATGCAAACATACCATATTCCACGATAAATTATATCCTGAATAGACCCAAAACTCAACAAATGTTTAAAAATTGAAGTCATAACAGGTATTCTTTGATCACAATGGAATCAAACTAGGAATGAATAATAGAGAACAGGAAAATCTCTAAACAAGAAACAAGAAACAAAAAACAACATACTTCTAAAAAAAGCCCCATGGGTCAAAAAGTATCAAGGGAAATTAAAAAAAAAAAAAAGACAAAAACCAAAACCCCACAAAACATTGAGCTGAGAGAAAGTGAAAATAAAGCATACTGATATTTGTTAGATACAGATAATGCAATAGTGAAAGGGAAATTTATGACACTAAATGCAAATACTAGAGAAGAGGAAAAATCTCAAATCCAAGCTTCAACTTCAGACACCTAGAAAAACCCCAAATAAGCAAGTAAGCAGAAGGAAGGAAATAAAGAGCAGAAATCCATATAGTTGAAACAAAAACAATAGAGAATATCAATGAAACAAAGAGCTGGTTCTTTGGAAAGATTAGTAAAATCAACAAACCTCCAGCAAGACTGACCAAAGAGAAGATACAGATTACCAGTATGAGGTATGGGATATCACTTCCAGACTCTGGAGACATGCAAAGGATAATAAGGGAACGATAAAACAACGTTATGCACATTTGTTAACTTCCCTGATTTTAACATCTAATTTTCAACAATTTGTTGAAAAACAAACTTTCACAGTTCACCCATTATGAAATAAATCATTTGAATAGCTCTATAGCTATTAAGGAAATTGAATTCATAATTATAGAATTCCCAAAATGAAGGGCACCTGACTGGCTCAGTTTGAAGAGCATGTGACTCTTGATCTCAGGGTTATGAGTTTGAATCCAATGGTTGGTGTAGTGATTACTTAAGGAACAATAAACTTAAGCATTTTCTTAAAAATAAGATCCCCAAAATGAAATTTCCAGTCTCAGATGGTTTCACTGGAGAGCCTACCAAACAAAGAATTATAATTATAATAATATATAATTATGATAATTACACCAACTACACAGTCTTTTCCAGAAAATAGAAGTGGAGGGAACACTTCCTAACTCACTGTATGAAGTTAATATTCTCCTGATAAAAAGCCAAAGACAATGCAAAAAGTTATCTCCCATGAATATACATGCGAGGAAGACCTTGACAAAATTTTAGCAAATAGAATTCAGCAACATATAAAACATACAGTGGTTGCCAGGGGCTGAGGAGGGGATAGGCTGGGAGGTCAGTGGGTATGAAGGTAAGAGGGTAACAGAGGGATCTTGGTAGTGATGGAAATGTGTATCCTGACCATATATATATATATATATATATATATATAGTTTGATATATATATAACTGGGCTATAGCTTAGCAAGGTATTAGTGTGGGGGATTTCTCTGTATCGTTCTGACAGCTACCTATAACTATTTCAAAATAAAAAGTTTAACTTAAAAAGTCATTACTGAGTGTCTAATTCCTTGGTTTGGGGCTTTGGGCCCCAAATAGCTCTGTGGTGAGTGTGCCCCCAGCAGTTACTTGTAACCCTGCGGTTACTCCTGAGCAAAGGCAAGAGTGGTCCTGAGTGCTGGGTCATTTTCTGGAACCCGCAAAGCTGTTTTTGGAGGGGCACAAAGCAGCGCGTAGTCCTTAGAGTCCACTGCTCCATCTCCCTCTCCACCTCTTCTAATTCTTCTTCTTTTTTTTTTTTTAAAGATTTTATTTATTTATTTGACAGAGAGAGACATAGCAAGAGAGGGAACACAAGCAGAGGGAGAAAGCAGGCTTCCCGTCGAGCAGGGAGCCTGATGCGAGGCTCGATCCCAGGACGCTGGGATCATAACCTGAGCCGAAGGCAGACGCCCAACGACTGAGCCACCCAGGTGCCCCACCCCTCTCCACTTCTTAGATACCCTTTTAACTGCCCCTCATCTGATGCTTAATACTATGTTGTCTACTTAAAATATTTGTTCAGAAGGTAGATCTCAATGTTTAGTGTTCTTATCACAGTAAAATTTTAAAAAAGGCAAAACAAAACTTTGGGGGCTCTTGGGTGGCTCAGGTCGTGATCTCAGGCTCAAGCCCCATGTCCAGCTCAGTGTGGAGTCTGCTGGAGATCCTCTCTCTCCATCTCCCTCTGCCCCTCCCCCTGCTCGTGCTCTGAACAAACAAACAAACAAACAAACAAACAAACACAATTTTAAGTCCTTACTGTAACAAAAATCTTGAAAAAAAGTCATTACTGTGACATTTATAATGAAACCATCAGCTATCTTTTAAGAAACAAAAAAGCAAGAAGAAAATCCTTTATTTTAATCTATACTTACTATTCTGGTGACTTTCATTCTTTTGTGTAGATTTGAGTTTCTAGTTGGCACAGTTTTTTTATGCCTCAAGAATTTCCTTAACATTTCTTACAGTGCCGGTCTGCTGGCAACACATTTCCTCAGTTTTTCTTTGAGAAAGTTTTGGCTTCGTTTTTGAAAATTCCACTGGATAAAGAATATTAGACCAACAGTGTTTTTCTTTTAGCACTTTGAAGATTTTATTACATTGTTTTGTGGGTCAAGATGTGCAAACTGAAAGGACGTGTCACCAAGAGAAGTAACGTGTGGAGTTTAGGTCTGTGAGCAGGGGTCTCCTCGCCAAAAACAAATAACCAAAAAAATCTAGGGCTGGGCAAGACTTCCATTTCAACTCCTGTGTTCATGGCTGGAGCAGGAAACTCAGTCTTCATTGCTAAACTCGGAGCATCCCCTCCAAAAACAGCTTTTCACCCAAGCAGGGCTGCCTCCCTCCAGACCACAGGACCCAGCCCGAGAAGCCACATCCCATGCCTGGGCTGGGAACCCCGGGGCCTCAACAGGAGGACAGAGGCCAAAACGGGGAGAGAACTGGACTTCTTGGCATGATTAATTCTGGAAATCTTACTGTAGCAGGTACTTGGTAGTACCTGCTGATATTTGTGAGATACAGATAATGGCAATTTTTTGCCATTATCAGCCAATGGCACTTTTTTTTTTTTTTTAACTGCAAAATCCTGAGTTTATTTAAAAACCAGCACGGTACAAACGGCCACACGGACAACTTGGAGCCACCGCACGGTGAGGACCTTTAACCCGAGCGGGCTCCAACCCGAGGCTGCGCGAAATGAGCCGGAACGTCAGCACGACACACGCCCGCGGGGCGCGCGGGTGGGACGAGCAGCTCCCGCGGTCACACGCGCTCCGGAGAGCGTCCTAGAGACCGCGAGCCTCGCCTGGTTGGGGGGGGGGGGCCGCCAAGCCCGTGCCAGCCGGCGGAGGGAACCTTCTTCCAGGAAGTGGCCAATAGATGGGGTCACACTTCTATGTTCCCAGCTACTTGGAACTATTTCTGGGTTTTCTATTCAGTTTCATTGGTTTGCCTATTCCTATATTATTACCATACTATTTAAATTCCTATAGATATGTAATTTAATACATGTGATTTAATATATAGTTATATTAGTATATTAATATACAATGACGTATTTAGAATCTCTGAATATGTAAGCATTTATCTTACTGTTTAACGATTTTATTTATTTAATTGACAGAGAGACACAGCAAGAGAAGGAACAAGCAGGGGGAGTGGGAGAGAGAGAAGCAGGCTTCCCCCTGAGCAGGGAGCCCAATGCAGGGCTCCTGATTCCAGGACCCTGGGATTATGACCTGGGCTGAAGGCAGACACTTAGCGGACAGAGCCATCCAGGTACCCCATAATAATATAATATATTTTAAATCTTACAGGGCTAGTGCATTCTTATTGTAAAAAATCCCAATACACATAGAGCACAGTAACAGAAATTTCTTTACTGTTCACCTCCTACTTCATTTCTGCCCCTAAAGCTAACTAACCCTTCTCCAATGTTTTATAGCCTTCTATCTTTCTAATGTTTTCTCATTGTATATTTATACACACATATAGTTTATTTTCTGCGCACACCAGTGGAGTTATATTATAGCATTTTATTAACTCCAAGGTGCCATCAATAATAATATACACACATACTACCAAGAAGAGACTACACTGCCGGGTAAACTATGACATATGCTTTCTTTTCACTTATAATTTTTATTTGACATTTACTGGAAGAGTTTAGACCTACTTACACAAAGTGGTTATTTTTTGTATTATTTCTCAAGTCCATACATTAAACAGGAACATAAGTTGGCTCAGGTGTTCGCTAAAATTTCTGAATGTTCAGAATCTGACTCTTCTGAGTCTCTTCTGACCCCTTTTCACACGCCGAGTCCTTCTGTGGGCCATCAAGAGCCTCATGGTGCAGCCTTTCTTAAAAGATGACTTTGCTACCGAGTTAGGGAGCTTCTCCCAGGTTGCAGTTGTTGATGCTAACACTTTCTTGATTTCCCAGGAGTTAACAGAAAGTTGTTAGGTGGCAGGACTCACGTTCCTTCATCAGATGGTCGGTCCTTAAATGGTTTTGTTACCTGAAATCTTCAGAGTTCACCTATGCTCAGGCGACATAGCTGTGTCTCGACTGGCATTGAGCCAATGGCACTTGAAAGAAGCCATTCATTGTAAGGTGACTTCTGATTTTCAGAGGTGTTGAAATGTGTCAAGAAGACAAAAAAAAAAGAAAAGAAAAGAAAAGAAATGTGTCAAGATGTGTGTCTCCGAATCAATTGATAAAACATGTCAGTATTTTTTCTGTAACTTCCTTTTCTCACCTAATGATATGTGCAGGAGATCTTCTCACGTTTGGTCTTGTAGACCTGCCTGACATTTTCTGGGGAAAAGCTGCACTATTCCACAGTGCGGATATACGACAATTTATCTAACCGCTGTTCTATTATGGCTATCCGCCTTGTTTCTAAATATTATGAAAACAGCTACAATATTACCATTCCCACTGTATATTTCTCTAGGATGGAGATTTAGAAGTAAAATTGTTGAGGAGTCTGCCCATTTAAAATTCTGAATGATCCCCCAGAAGGCCTTGTCCTTTGCAGGTCTCAACAAATGTGTCTTAGAGCGTCTGTCTCCCTCAACCTTGCCGGCAACGGACATTATCAACTTAGAAATTGTGCCAATAACATTGGATTAAGAATGACATCCTGCTGTGGTTTTACTTTGCATTTCCCTGATTACTAGTAGGAAAAGAAACGTTTGTGTGTTTATGGTCCACTTACTTTTTTGGTGAATGGCCTGTTCTTAGTTGTTTGTAATTTTAAAATTTATCAGTACAAGCTTTTATATATTCTGGACCTGGATATTTATCCTTTGCCTGTTATATGTGTAGATGATTTCTTCCAGGCTGAAGAAGTTTTTTTTTTTTTTTTAGTTTTGTTATTGCTCGCAATGTTTAATAGAAATTTTGAGCTGATGGAGCCAGATTACTCAGAAATTTCCTTTACAAGTTTCGTGCTTTATGTTTTGCTTAGGAAAGCCTTCCTCACTCAAGGATTATACAAATACTCTTCTTCTGTCTTGTAACATCACAGTATTTTACAAGTTGTGTGGTTATTTATTTCAGTCATTTAACTCAGTTCTGATTTTATATATAATGTGAGGTTTAGAGACCAAACTTTCATTTTTTCCAAAGGGATAGCTAATTGATTCCACACTATTTATTAAATAGACCATTTGGTCATTGGTTTATTTCTTGGTATGCCTCCTTTATCGTGAACAAAACTTTCATATATGTATGTTTCATTCTGAGCCCATATAGCATACCATTGATCTGATTGATCTATCTGATTGAGATAGATCAAGGATAGATTGATCTATCCTTGAGCCAATATCAGGAAAGTTCTGCCTTTAAAGTATGCTTGAGTAACTCCTAGGACAAATTTCCCCTCATTGCTTTTCTTTCTCCATTTGCAAGGAGAGGTCTATCCAGTCATTAGAGAGTTGACCACCTGGATTAGTTGTCCACTGCTGTGTAACAGATTACCACACACAGCATATTAAAATAACTCCCATTTGTTCGCTCCCGGTTTCCACGGCTAGGGAGTCTGGCACCTTTTAGCTGGTTTCTCATGAGGCTGAAATCAGAATGTCAGCCTTACCAGAGGCTCCGAAAGGTCTGCATCAAAGCTTCCTCAAGCGGTTGGCAGAATTCATTTTCCTAGGTTTGGAGGACCGAGGTCCCCGGGGTCTTGCTAGGGGTTGGTTGGGGGCTGCTCCTAGGGGACCCTAGGGGTGGCGCTCAGGTCTGCCAGGCGGCCACATCCGCCATGGAGGGCTCCCTGGAGTCACACCTCTCACACTTGGAGCTCTTGGACTTCCCCTTCTGTGGCCAGAAAGAAAACTGCTTTTAAAGTGCTCATGTACTTCAGACAGGCCCACCCAGACCATTGCCCTATTTTAAGGTCAACCGTGCCATATAACATCACCTGCTCAGAGGCGTGAGACCAGAATCTTCAGTCCTGGGGATCCAGATACACCTGGAGTGCAGGAAATCTTGGGGTCCACTACAATTTTGCTTATCACCTCACCTGAAAGGGGTACTGAATGGTCTTTTCCATTGGGTAGGAGGTTATTTTTGAGCACTGTTCTGTGCTAGGCACGAATGGTGTGTGTGTGTGTGTGTGTGTGTGTGTGTATAGAGGACCTCCAAAGAAGCCCAGGTGTATTTCTACAAGGAGCGCAGTGTCTGGTAGGGTTAGCAGTTACAGGAAGCTGGGGGCACATGACTTCCCGGGTGTCTTCTCTTTTCCAAGTGAGTACCTCCAGCAATCTCAGTTATTTCTGCTAGGAAATGGCCTCTAGACCTCTCTCCATGACTTCTCTCCTGCTCAGTAGGTGTAGGGGGGTTGGGCAAAGACATAAGTTTGCTTCAGGCCAAAGCAGTGGGTAGTCCCTGCCTCAAGTGACGGTCAACCAGCATCACCAGTCTTCTGTGAAGGAAGTTGGAGGATCAGGGAAAGCTTCCTGGAGGAGGTGGACTTTGAACTTGGCCTTGAGGACTGGGAACAATTTCAGCAGGAAGAGATGGACACAGGAAGGGTGATCATCCAGGAATGACATGGCAAAGGCATGGATGTGGCAGCCTGTGGGCTTTTCCTGGAAGGGCAAGCCCCAGTGTGCAGGGGGGCCCCCCAGAGAGCATGTGCGTGGAGGAGCAGGGGCGGGAACTCAGAGTCGGGAACTCAGAGACGAGTCAGAGGAGTTCCAACTTTGGTGAGGACGCCTGGTCAGCTGGACTTATTGTGACACTAGAATGATTTCTGCCACTGCCCGGGAGGGAGAGGCTTTATTCCAAGTTAATATCTAACATGAACGAGAGAAACAGGTATCACCAAGGCCACAAAAGTATCCCTGATGAACTAATGAGAGGGGGGCTTCAGACCATCTCTCTGCAGGGCGAGATGCTGGCAGCACATGTCACAGGGCCCCGGAGGGAGCCCACTGAGAACTGGAGCCTCAGTCTGGAAAGATGTGGGGCATGCGGAGCGGGATGGTAATGACTCCGCGAAGTCACCCCCGACCAGGTTCGAGCAGTGGGTACCCAGAGGTCCCACAGAAAGCGGTGCTGCAGGACTCTCTGCACGGTTTCCGTAGATCAGTAGCTGGCTGGAGCCTGTCTGTCCTCGTCCAGGGTCTTGGCACCTGTCAGGGCTGCGGTTCCTCATCATTACACCTTCAGCAACTTCTGCAACTTCTCTCAGGTTCAGTTTCTTTACCGGGACAACAATGACGGACATAGTTAACATCTCAGGCTTGACATGGCGATAAAATGAGAACAAGGGATGTAAAAGTAGGTAACGATGTGCCGGGTGCATAGGAAGGAGTCGGTACAGTTCGGCTGCCGCCGCCACGGCCACCGCCACCACCGCCACGGCCACCGCCACCACCGCCACGGCCACCGCCGCCACCAGAAGACTCTTAATGGAAAACCAGTATGTTTGGGGGATGGCCTTTACCTTTCTGAGGTACAGGCCTGACTATCATATCAGTGTGCCCACTGGAAGGGGGCTGCTTTGAGCTCCTCATCTGCGTACTAGTGCCCTCCTCCCTTCACCCCTGCAGCCCACCTGGGGCACGATCTGGCCCCTGGGAGGGCTGATGCTCCAAGGTTTGGGCACCGGTGGCCAGATTTCGGGTGACAGCATGAAGCAGAGGACCTCTTGGTCCCCTGGTTGGGGGGCTCTTCTTCATCATCCTCTCTAAATTCTCCAAGATCTGACAGGCGAAGAGGTCGGCAGGAGCGGTGTTCACGGCGGAGACCAACAGGAAGTCAGGGGACAGTTATCCTGGCTGCAGAGAGACTGGAGTCAGAGGTGTATCCGGTGGGACCCTCGCGCTGAGCCGGCTTGTCCCCAGGAAGGGCAGAGGAACCGAGGAGAGCGGCCGGGGCGAACTGGCAGGGGGCGCTGGAGCGCGGTCCCAGGGCGGGCAGCGGCCGGCAGCGGAGGGAAGAAGCGCGGGGCCCACCAGCGAACAGGTAGAGGAGGCGGGAGGCGCTTCTCCGAGCTTTCCGCTCCCTGCGATGACCAGCAGGTGTCGCCATTGCCCCGCGAAGGCAGCGTCGTTCCTTTGAGGCTCCTCCTTCCCTCTTTCCCCAGCACCTCCAGAGTTAGACCTGGAGCCTCTCCGTGACTCAGTTTCCTGAAAATCCAACAGTTTTGAAGGCAAGTCCTCTAAAGACCCCATGTGCAGGGAGTTCACTGACCCGTGGATACGGAGGGAAGAGCCCCACCCCCCACCGTGTTAGACAGAAATTATTTTACTGAAATAGAAGGCAGTTTCATGGTGAGTCAGTGGCAAAGTGTAAGGGTGAGATTTGGAAAATGCTGTTTGTTTTTTTGTATACGCTGAGGTGGAAGGAGAGCATTAGCAAAAATTGCCCTAGAGCCTGGGGGAAGCTTCTCGGAATAGCCCGAGAATTTTTTTCCTCAGTCGCCCCCTGGTGGAGATGGCGCGCAGTGCGGCCCCCTTGGCAAAGTCCCAGGAGGTCAGCCTGGACGGGATTCCTCACCCGGCGCAGGAAAGCCTCCCGGTGTGGGCAAGAGGCAGCTCGGCCAGTAGACACGAGGCGGGTAGGGATACTCCTTGAGTGACTGTCCCGACTGGTGGCCCCCGACAGGTGGGCATTTGTGGTGTGTGTGCCGTGGGGTGGAGGCGATGTCGGGCAGAGACGGACCCGGAGGGGCCGGTTGGTCTGAGGCCGTGAACAGTGCGAGAAATTCTACCTCCAGGGAGAAAAGGACATGACACAAGCCTGAGTCTGGAGGGGCAGCCCTGTAGTCACTTCCAGGCGGGGAGGCCTGGTTCCCCAGGGACGGCCTCCGAGGCCCCAGGAGGAATGAGCTAGCTCACCAGATGCCTTCCAGCGCGCAGGGGGGCGGGGATGAGGAGCGGGTCCCCCCCCCCCCCTCCTCGGGGCAGCGGGAGGCAGGCTGGGTGTCAGCCCTCTGAGCTCAGACTGCCTCCACCGCCCTGGGCCCTCCCACGGTCCGCTGAGTAGGCAAATAGATTTTGGGTGCACGGCTCCCCCAGAAGGATGTACTCCCATCAGCCAGGGTGCAGGAACCTTCAAGATTATTGTTCCAGAAGAGCCCACCCCCAGCCCCCCAGAGGATTGCCAGCTCCAAGGCAAGGAGGCTTGGAGGCTCCCTGGCGGGAGGACCCTCTCCCACGGTGCTGGGGGGACCGTGGCTGGGGCTCCCCGTCAGCCAGGGGTCACGGGGGCAGCCACCCACACACTAAGAACCTCGGTACCCACAGGCCATTCAGTTCTTCACTTTCACTGCAGGAGATAACGGACTCTTCCTTATACAAGGCTTTGTGTGAGACCCTTTTGCCCAAGTGCAGACTCACCCACGTGCTCTGAGCACCTTTCCGGGAGGCTAAACTATGGTGTTGCATGGGAAGGCTAAACTATGGTGTTCCATGGGTCCGCTATAGGAAATGCATTTCCAACTCACAGGATTTTGAACGTACAGTGGTTTTATCAGGATGTGACCCCATTGCAAGTTAAGGATCCGTTGCCAGTGATTAAGTCTGGGAGAGAAGAAAGAGAAAGCGGCAGGTTGAGGTCAGAGGTAGGAGGGTTTCCTTGGGATCGAGCCTCAGAGAGGGAGGCCCGGGGCTCAGCGGTGGTCACCAACAACGACTTCCAAGGTCCCTGCTCCGGGCTGACCCTAGCTCTTCCACTTACGGGCCTGGCCTTCGTTCTTCTGAGCCTCGGTTCCTCGTCTATGGAAGGGGGATGTTCACACCCCTCCCAGGGCTGTGTAAGGATTCAGTGAATTCGAGCATCTGACTCACTCAGAGTAGTGACTGGCTTGCAGCGAGTCCCCGGTTAGCGCCGGCTGGCACAGGTGATCCTTGGACAATGAGGGGTGTGTGGGGGCTGGTTTGGGGCATGGGCTTACCCCCCTCAACCCTGCACTGCTGAAAATCCGAGTATGACTTCTGACTCCCCCAAAACTTAACTACTGATAGCCTGCTGTTGACCCAAAGCTTAGTGAAAACACAAAGTGTCCAGAAACACATGGTTTGTAGCTCTGTGTACTTTATACTGTATTCTCACAAGAAAGGAAGCTAGAGAAAAGAAGTGTTATTAGGAAAATCACAAGAGAGAAATGCACTTACAGTGCCGTATTTAGTAAAACAACACCGACACCGGCCACCCCCTGTGTGCGAGGGGACACGCACAGTTCAGACTCATGTTGCTCAAGGGTCAACGGTAGTATTTTTCTTCGAGGTGAAAACTTAGAGAACTAGTGACTATGAGCAGGGAGGGCCCATGGGGACCTCCAGCCTAATCGCTTCTCCTACAGGTGAGGGAACGGCCCGGAGAGCCGCTCTCCCCGCGTGCCCGGCCTTGTGACTGCGCTCCCGGGAATCTGGGTCTTGGCTTCATGCAGCGCCCACAGGGGATGGTGGAGCACCGTGGCCTGTCCCTGCCTCAGGCCCAGACAGCCCAACCCCAAAGAGTTGAAGCCAACAACCACACAAAGGCGACTTGGTCATGTCACTAGCAAGTCTGCGGTGCTTTTCAGGGGCAGGTGGATCTGGGGTCAGAAACGACGCGCTGCCTTTCCTTTGTGCTCCTTCGGTGGGCTTGGTTCCTAGGTAGGCTCTTCTCGTGGCGGGTGAGGGCAGCCACTAGCCACTACAAGCCTACGTTGTCCTCCTGTTTTAAAATGTGGGCTTATCATTCAGATAAGGTGAGGCCCACCAATCCGGAGGCGAGCACCACTGAAAAGATTGTTGGTTACTCACCTTTCCCTAGAGAAGGATCATGGCATCAAGCAGGGCCATGCAGGTCAGGAAGCCGAGGAGGGCGGGAAGAAAACCAGGGCAGGAGCCTTTACTATGGTTTTCGTGGGAATGGCTGAGTCAGGTAAGCAGGCTAAGCAGGTTTAAGATTGGCTATTTGGAACAATTTCAGATGGCCCTGGGGTGATTAGGGCAGAGAGCGAGCCCAACAAAGGAGGGAGTTGGGGGCGTGGGCTGTGGATTGGTTAGTCTCCATAGGAAGGGCTCGCTGGCAGGAGAATCATTTGCTGTTTCTAGCAACCAGAGAGCCCTGCAAGGGGCAGGCTTGCCAGGGTCAGCAAAGCCCCAGGGAATAAAACATCAGAAATACAGAAAAAACAAAACAGAATACACCTCATGGTAAAGAATGTGCCTGTCCACGTCGCCAGCTAACGTCCTGGAGAGTCTCTGGCTGACCCACTTGTGCGATACGTTTAACACTAAATGATGGTGAGGGTGCCGGGAACCTGGGCCTCTCGTGCATTGTGGGCGGGAACGTGAAATGTCCGTCAAAAAACCTACAGACACTCTGAAAATGGTCTGGCGGTTTCTTAAAAAACTAAGCAGATGTATGACCTAGCCATGACACATTTATCCCAGAGAAATGGAAGCTTATGTCCACATGAAAATCTGTATATGAATATTCATAACAGTTTATTTTATAGTAGCCCCCCAAAAGCCAATCTCAAATGGTCACATGCTGTATGATTTCATTTATACATTCTTTTTTTTTTAAATATTTATTTGAGAGAGAGAGAGAGAGGGAGTGCACAGAAGCAGGGGCAGAGGGAGAGGGAGAAGCAGGCTCCCCGCTGAGCAGGGAGTCCGATGTGGGGCTCGATCCCAGGACCCCGGAATCGTGATATGGTGAACACTTAAGTGACTAAGCCATCCCGGTGCCCCTCATTTATACATTCTTGAAATGACAAAATTAGAGAGATGGAGAAGAGGTTCCTGATTGCCAGGGATTAGGGACAGGGCCGGAGGTGGGCAGAAGGGGCCGCACGGGGGAAACCCTTCTGGTTCTGGAATAGTTCCCTATCTTACCTGGGGTGGTGGTTATGGGAATTGGCCTGAAATGGCTCAGAACTGCCCACATTGTATCAGAGTCAGTTTCTTGGCCTTGACACTGTACTGCCTAAGATGTAACCACTGGGGGGAGCTGGGTGAAGAGTATGGGGCCCTCTCTGTCCTATTTGTGCCACTTCCTGTGAGTCGATAATCATTTTAAAATGAAAAGTAAACAGATCTGAAAGAACTCTTAGCTCTAAGGGGCATGAAACCCCTTGGAGGGAGCTCGTGCTGTGGTAGGTCCCGAGCAATCCCAGTGGCCTGGGGGAAAGGCGTGAGTCCCGGCTCCGTCCTTCTGCTTGTGTCCCAGGAGGACACAGTGTCCGGTTTGTTCTGCCATCCACCCCGCTGGAGCCCTGATTCTGCTGAGTGAGGAGCTTTAGAGCGAATCAAGGCCGTTAGCTTTAGAAAGGAAGAAATAAAGACCGAGGGTCTTTAGAAATAAGAAAGCTTATGGAATTTTATGTATCCAACCAAAATGAGTCCTACCTGGCAACCTACAAAACGCTTCTGATATTCAGTGAGGAATCAGGAGACACTTTTCTGGGCCCTATGGTTGTAGGCACATAAAAAACATAAAAGCATAGGGATAAAAACAAAGAGAATAAGCACAAACGAATATGCTTTTACAGGAGTAGGATTAAGGGTGGGAGTTCCTCCTCTGCCTTTTAAACTACTTATGAGTTGGTGGTGGTATTTTTTATTTAGTTTACATTTTATTTTATTTTTAAATGTGTACTATGAGGTGTATTCTTCTCCCTTGTCCCCAGCAGCTACTTTTGTTACCTTCTTCTGTATCCTTCCGTATTTTCTTGATGTAAATCCAAGCAGGCCTGAATGAGATGCCCCCCCCCCCCCCCCGCCATTCGACCATAAAAGCAGCATTCTAAACCCATTGTTTCTGCTTGTTTTTTGTTTG
>CM052808.1:59231356-59315121 GCA_028533885.1 Nasua narica
AATGAGGATCCTGCTCTGAGAGCCCATCTTGTCGGTCGAAGAAGTTCACGCTACCTCCTACTCCTGAGCTTTGTCTCCACTCATTTTCTAGTGAAATGAAGGACTTACATCCTTTGCCATTTACCCAGCAAGTATGGCTCCCCACTCCGGGCAATTGCACGAGTGTCTGTTTCCACACTGATTCGTCGGTGTTGAGGACTCGATGGGATGACCGGCCAGCCGCTGGGAGCGCGCTCCTGCGGGGCGCTTGTCAGGACAACTGTCAGGGACCAGAGAGGGACCCTGGCTCTGGGGGCTGCCCGCCCACGGCAGGCCTCGCCAGGGACTCTGCTCCCCTCTTCTGGAAGCTGCAGGTGTCGGGGTGTGGCCGGCCCCACATCCGGGCGACAGGACTGGCCTCCAGGGCCCCAAGGGTGCGATGCCTCCAGGAACAGAGGACGGCCTGAAGGTCGGGAAAGCAGCAGAAACGCCAAGCTGAACATCCCGGCAGCGGTGACTGCCCTCGGCCTGGCTGAATCTGTGGCCTTCTCCTTCCTGTGCCTGGGTGTGGCTCTCGGGAAAAGCCAAGAGGGGGGCGTGGGGGAGGCTGACCCTATGGAATTTTGCTCCCACCCTGAGATACATTATCTGCCCTGGGGCAGAAGAACCAACGAATGGCCAGCAAACGCTGGTGACTTGGCCCCTGAGCGTTAGGGTGGAGAGAGCTTTAGGGAGCTCCCCAGCCAGCTCCCTGTATCCGGTGGATGGCCACCTCACAGGGTCTCTGTTTTCTCCCAGCAAAGGACTAAAATGGCCACCTTCCCTTTCGTGCTGGGATGCAGCAGAAAGAAATTAGCCGGAGTGGCAAACTCGGGTGCCCGCGATGAGGAGAGCGCTAAGTGGGGGCGCCGCTGGAGAGGAAGGATTAAATCGCTGGAACACGAGACCGTCTTGGCTTAGCTATGATTTCTTTGCCTCGATGGAGCAATCAATCCCCTTCCTCTTACCGCTGCTCAAGAAGAACCACAGGTCGAGTTGAGGAGCGCGGGCGGCCTGAGGCCCCCCCAGGGGTGGGGGGCGGGCGGCATCAGGGCTGGGGGGCTGGGGGTTCAGGGCCACATCCCCATGTCAGAGGGGCGGCCGCTGGGAGTGTTGGCCAGTGGCCGCCAGGCTGGAAAGCAAGCCTCGTGTCGCCAGAGCTCATTCCAGAAGTGGAAGCCATATTTTTATTGACGTTTCCTAATGTTGAAATTTTGGCAAATGATTAAAAAAACTGTAAAACATCGCGAGCCAATCAAAACAGGTCTGAGGGCCAGATTTCAGCCTCCGTCCGCCGGTTTGCTGACCTCAAGCCCAGACCCCTGGGGGCCCTGCGCTGTCTGCGGGGCGCACGCCCAGCCGGCTGCAGGTGCAAGGGGGGCCCCGTCCCCGGACCGCTCCTCCCCACCAACGCAGTCCAGTGGGAGACACTGGGAAACGCCGTTCTGAGGCATCGATGCAGGAAGGGTTTCTGGAAGTTTGGCCCCTGTCTTTCCCACTGTTTTGCAGGAACAGTTGGAAATCATGGGAGCTCTCTGCAGTGACACTCAGGGGCCCCAGCCAAACCGGTCACTTCTCTCTGGGCCTCCCTTTATCATCTGTAACACAGAAGGGGGCCAACAGGGCATCCAGATCAAACCTTGGTTGGCTCTAGGACCAGTTTTTTTTTGTGGGGGGGTTCTTGTTTTGTTTTGTTTTTTGGTGGGGAGGGAGGAAGAGTTTTCCTAACATGATATTAAAATGCAACAATTTTCCCTCACGGTTTTAGGTGAGTCTCTAAGGCCACACTGTCCGCAGAAATATGACGGGAGCCTCCAATGTAACATTTTTCGATTTTACATTTA
This sequence comes from Nasua narica, assembly GCA_028533885.1. NCBI lineage: Eukaryota > Metazoa > Chordata > Mammalia > Carnivora > Procyonidae > Nasua > Nasua narica. Next base: position 59,233,219 of record CM052808.1, read on the forward strand.
TGATTTCCTAGTAGCCCCATGGAAGAAATAGGTGAAATTAGTTTCAATAATACATCTGGCTTAATGCAATATAAAAGTATTATCAGTTTAGCATGTAATCAACTTTAAAACTACTTGTAAAGGTTTTATTATTGGAAGCCCAGTGTGTGGTTTGCACTTACAGCACATCTCCAGTGCTCGATAGCCACACGTGCCCCGTGGCCCCCACACGGCATAGCAGAGCTCCAAGGCAAGAAGTGACAACTACTTCCACATTCCCAAGCAAGATGCCAGGTCCCCCAAGTGGGAATGAGAACTCTGCATTTCACCTAGTGCATACAAGCAGAGCATATCTTCCTTTCCTCCCACCGAAATTCTCTTTCCACTGAAAAAATAAAGTCTTCATAGTGAAGGGTGGCCATGCTGTGACCGGTATACCCAGCATGCACTGCTCTCCAGCCCAGGCCACCTGACACCTGCCTGTCTCCACACCTCACCCATCCGATCTGGGGACCGTCTGAGTAGAAAGACTCAGACCTGCATGGGAGAGAGAGATGATGAGGCCATGGTGGTCCTAGCTGATCTTGGCCTGTCGCCTTTGAGAGCCAGCGGGAACATCTCCTCTCTTCCTTACCGCCCCACCCCCCCAAGGAGGCGCAGGCAGCTCTGAGTGGGGGGAGGAGACCCTTGAAGACAAGCTCCCAGCCTGCAGCAGCCTCAGGTGGGAGAGTGCGCTTCAACTTGAAATGAGGCCCAGAAGTTTGGAATCCTAGATTATATCGCCAGACTGAGTTCACTCATTACTGAACTAAGAGTATTTTGTTTCTAAAAGTAACCAGAGGGTTTGTTTTAAAAGATTTCAGCACAGGGAACGCCTGGGTGGCGTCCCACTCTTGATTTCGGCTCAGGTCAGGATCTTGGGGTCATGGGATTGAGCACCGTGTCCGGCTCCCTGCTCAGAGCAGAGTCTGCTTGGGATTCTCTGTCCCTCAGCTCCTCTCACTTGTGCTCTTTCTCTAAAATAAATAAATAGATAGATAGATAGATAGATATGTCTATATATATTCCAGCACATGCAAAGTGTGTGTTCCCGGTGAAATGCAAGCTGATAGGACAAGACCACTCATAACTGTAGAGTCTGGGTGACCCGTTATATGGGGTTCATTACAGCATTTTTAAAAATTTTGATTGTATGTGAAAATTTCCATAATAAAAGTTTCTAAAGAGTGGCCAGAGGACTTTTTAAAAGGAGAGGCACAGAACTGGTCGGAGATTGACTTATGGGTAAAATCAGAGTTAGCCCCACAGAGCAGGTTTCAATGGGTAAGTTACGGGCAAAAAGGGGTAAAATAATAAAAATTGTTTTCGAAACACATCGCATAAGACCCATTTGTCCAACGCACTGTTTATTTTCTTCTCGGTGGTTGAATGTGTATGCTCCCATTCTCCAGCTCTTGCCTCCTTCATTCTTTGGGGTGTGCCTCTTTGCTGAGACACCCCCAGTCCTCGCCCCAGCAGGGGCTGGGCCCCCGGCTTTTATGGGTGATTTGATGACACAGTAGCTTCTTGCGGCAGACACCTAGATGGATGTCCCCGAAGCACAGAGGCCCTCAGAGCGCGGAAGGACGACCTCTGAGAAGATGTTGAGCGCAGTGGGGGCCGTTAGTCACCAGGGATCGTCTGAGCTTTTGAAATGAACTCACGGTCTCTCATAAATAAGCTGGACCCTGAATCATGCCTGGGGCAGGGTGGCCATGGCTGGGGGTGGGGAGGTCCCCACGCTTCTGTGTCAAGCGCTGTGGGATGCATTGTATAACGTCTAAAAGTGTGTAAGGTGAGCAGCACGAGCCAAGGGGTCCTCGCTTGTCCCCCTGAGGCCTACTTCTCGGAGCCACAGCGCCTGCCGGGCCGGTGGATGGTTTCATTACTGTCCACACTGGTGACAAGCCTTTCCTGGCTCCTGTGCGTGAACTTACCCCTCAAGCCTGAGGCCTGGGCCACTCTGGGCCCATCTGGTTGCCCTTTCTGGACCTGGAAGGTACACTGGCCAGAAAAGCTATCCGTCTTGTTGAGTCCCTATTGCACAACAGAGGCCTCCAGGAGCTTCTCCGCCTCTCCAAGAAAGCATTTCATACAGCTTTAACTTTTCCCCGTGAGTAATTAGCTAACACATTTTGAAGGCTTCCAGGGGGCTGGGCATCGTTCAGTACTTGTGTGAATTACCGAATCCTCACGCAATCCTGTGAAGGGGGGATTATGGTTTCCCTGCAGCGTCCACAGATGAGAAACCAGGGTAGCGGCTCCCGAAGGTTGCTGCTAAGTGTGACCTGCCCAGGGACATCCGACGAGCCAGTGTGACCAGATCCAGCCCGGCAGCCGCGGCGTGATCCCGCCTCCCAGGGAGCAGCAGGCAACCAGGCTCCTTGTGGGGACACATCGAGAAAGGAAACAAATCAAAAAGTACCTGATTCTGGAAGGTTCTGGGTGGGGTTCCCCTGAGGGCTGGAAAAGTCCAGCAGCAGCGCGCTTCTCCGGCCATGCGGCTCTGGGACCTTCCAGGACGTCCATGGTGACCTGGGGCTCTTGCCGAGCGGGGGTTCTTGGGTGACTTAGAAGAAGAACTGGTGACGAGGACTTTGTCATGAGGTCACATGTTCTTTCGGACGTGCAGGAGCGTCCTTTCCGGGCGGAACCTGCCCTCTAGCCAGCTGGCCGAGCCCCCCATGTGTTTGGTCGTCCTGCAGGAGACCTGAAGAAACGAACAGACAAGGCCCAACACTCGGAGTTCACACAGTGCTTTCCTTACGCAATTCGTTTCTCTCTCGGTAACATGGCGGCAGGGCCGTAGACTCATTATAGAGATTAGAAAGCAACAGACTGGGGCGGCCAGATCTACTGCTCGGCCGTTCAGCCGGGACTCAGATCACACATTCAAAATCGGAGTTCCTAATTAGGAAAAAAAAAAAAAAAATAGAAAAGGAAAAGAGATGCCAGTGAGATTTTAGGACAACCACCCCTGTGTGTCTTAAGGATTTCTCTCCAGCCCAGGTCCTCTGGACTTCCTGGTTATACACGTTCCCCCTCCCCTCTCTCCTCCCAGCCCTTGGTGTTGATGAGTCACAAGATAATTTATAGTCACTTACCTTCAACAACGAAGGCAGCATGATGGCTGGACTCATCAGCAAGCCTAGGTGAGAGGCGGCTTCTGGGTCCAGATTTCAAGAAACGTAGGTCCTGCCAGGCTGGGTGATGATTTACGATAAATTAAACTTGAATTTTCTTTGCAGTACTTGGATCCATGACAAGGATATAGAACTCACTGAACCTCCTTACTAAAGGTTAAGGAAAGTGGGGAGCAGGTGGGTGGGATGAAAGGCGACTCTTCAGACACAGGGTCGTCTAGGCCCCATTCAGCCCATGGAGCCCAGGGCAGTTAGAAGCCTCCTTCGGAAAGGCAGAACCCCTGCCTGCCCTTGTTTGATATCTTAGAGCCCTTCTGTGGGTCCTTTTGCCTATGCGTCCCCCTCTCCCAGCTGTATTTCCTTGGCCTCTGCCCCTTCCCTGCCACCCACTAGCCTGAACAGTAGCTGGTCCTAACCAAGCGGCCTGTAACACTCCTGAGGACAAAGAGCTTCAATGCAAACCTTTGAGGCTTCCTTTGCCGACTTCCTGATGAGGACGAAGAAAAGTAGAATGGGCTTCTCCAAGGTCACACAGAGCCAAGCTGGAAACCCAAATTTTCCATTATGAGCCCAAAGTCTTTCTGCTCCAGTCCTGAGAAGTAAGTCTCCTGCTTTAACTCCTACTGCCCGTGGTGTCTTTAAGATACATGTCCCCGAGAGCATATTATTTGCCAGGAATTCTTACCTTTTTTTAATTCATAAATACATATCTCCCCAACTGGACTCTAAGCCTTTTGAACCAACTCAATAAAGTATAAAACAAGCAAGCAAACAAACAAAAACAATGCAAGCAGGGGAAAAAAAGAAAGGTGCATCTTGGCCTGGGTAGGACTTTATCCTTAAATCTCTGGATGCCTTCTGTCTACCCTGTTACTCCCCAACTCCAACAGGGAGTGTGAAGTCCATGGTAGGGTTTCTATTTCCAGAAATGAAAATTATTAGTAAGAAGATCATAAGGAAGAAAAAGTACATGGACAGTACAGCACTGTATTTATCAGACAAAATTTGCACATAAGTGGATGGCGCAGCCCAAACCTGTGTGGTTCAATGTCAATGCAAGTCATGCACAGAGTTTCACCAGGTTATGTTTCACCCAGTTCAGTAACTGTCCTTGATGCTCAAAGTGTCCCATATTTGGAGATTTCTATTTGGCTATTTGGCTCCTGTGTCTTTGATAGCTTCTTTCCCATCCCCTAGGACAAGATATTCTAGGCACATCTTGTACAATTCTCCCAGACATTTATCCTTGAGGCACTGGTTTCTTTCAGTGGGAAATGATATACTACTATCAAAATTTGGTTACTGAAAACAGCTGAAAAGATTACTTTGTGTGTGAATGCTCATTCCATGTCACCCCTTTCCCTTTTCTTTTAGGAGCATTAATACATATGACACTCTCTCTTTTATACCCTTCATGAAGCCTTCCTTTAACACACACACACACACACACACACACACACACACACACACACACACATCACACAGCTATCATTTTGGTTTTCTAAACTTCATTCTCTAGTAGTTTCCTAAGCAAGGGCTATGGAACCCCCATTCCCTCATTTTTTGCATGTTGTTGTTGTAATATTTATATTTAAGAGCCAGCTTAGCTAGGTAAAAAAGTCCTTGGCTCTCATTTTCTTTCCTTGAGTATCTTAACTATCTTACCCATTTTCTTGTGGCATAGAACGTTGTTGTTAGAGTGTTTTTTAACAATTGAATTTTCTTTTCCTTATGTGTTACTGTCTTTTTGTCTAGATGTCCAAAAGATGTTTCTCCTTTTTATTTTTAAAGTCCAGTACTTGACTAGCTGATGGTTTGGTATTGGTCATTTGGGATCAGTTAAGTGGTATGTCCCTTCCATTCCTGTCAGACTTTTTGTTTCCCCAGAGTTTCTGGGAGAAATGTGTTACTTCTCACTACGGTTGTAAATTTGCAAATTTTTCTTTTAGTCATCAACATTTTTCTTTCTACATTTTTGAGGCTATTTTATTATGTACATAGAATTTAGATTCACGAGATCTTTCTGGTGAATCACAATTTTTATTGTTAGGAAATACCTCTTTACCTCTAGTACTGCTTCTTGATTTTAAAATCTCTCTCTCTTTTTTTTAAGATTTTATTTTATTTTATTTTTTTAAGATTTTATTTTTAAGCGATCTTTCCACCCAACATGGTGCTGGAACTCAAGACCCCAAGATCGAGAGTTGTACGCTCAGTTGTCACTGAGCCAGCTGAGCTCCCTGAAATCTATTTTTCCCCCAATATTAATGTCTACTCTGACATTCTTTAGGTTTTTGATTGCTGTCTCTTTTCCCGTACTTTAACTTTTAAACTTTCTCTCTCTCTTTTTTTTAATTTTTGTTTTTATTTATTTGAGAGAGAGAGTGAGAGAGCGCATGAGAGGAGAGAAGGTCAGAGAGAGAAGCAGACTCCCTGCGGAGCTGGGAGCCTGATGTGGGACTCGATCCCGGGACTCCAGGATCATGACCTGAGCCGAAGGCAGTCTCTTAACCAACTGAGCCACTCAGGCACCCCTCTCTCTCTTTTTATTTTAGGCATGCTTCTCGTAAGCAACTTATAATGGGCTTTTGTTTTTATCAGGTCAGCCTACCTTTAAATTGGAATATTTAGTCTATTTACATTTTAATCGAATTACTAACTCATTTGGGCTTAAATGTTATTATTTATTTTCTTTTTGTCCCGGTCTAAGTTTTCTTCTCTTTTCTTTCTTTCTTTTTTTTTTTCTTCTCTTTTCTTTCTTGCCTTCTTCACTCTTTTTAAATGATTTCATTATTTCCTCTCTTCATTTGGTAGTTATACTTTCTACAAGATATGGTTTTTAGTGGTCAAACTTGGAAATTACAATACTTTTTTGAGCTATCCAGTTTCTAAAAGAAATGATTACTTTTATTTATTTTTTTTTTGACAATGTGAGTCCCGTAGAAAAAAAATCTTAATTCCATTTACTCGTTTCTGACATATATGTTCCCGCAGTTGTGTGGGCCTGCCCAGCAGTCCATGAAGCTTTCCAAAGCAAGGTTCAGGCTCCCCCTGCCGTCCTCTGCATATGAGCAAATGCACCGAGGCTCTGGACGCCCGCTTTGGCTACCAGAGTTTCTGCTCTCTGTGAGATCTTGGTCCAGTAAGTGTTCGGTCTCATGTTAGCTCTCTGATGCCTTTCATAACTTTCACATTTAATCCAGCTTTTCTAGTTGGCCTTGGTGAGACAGCTGGTCTGATTCGCCTAGTCTGTCATTAATGGCAGTGGAAATCGCACTCTAGTCACCACAGTCCGGTTGATGGAGACCAGCGGGCGGGGCTGCAGGCAGGTACTGCTGAGAACAGAGTCGTCGCAATCCCCGGGTTCTTCCGCACCAGCAGCATCTGGGGACGGCGCCTCACAGACCCAGCATGTGGGGCGCCAAGGGCCGTGTGTGTGACAGCCAGCCCTGCGAGCTGGACAGATTGCCGAGCTGTCTGAGTAAACAGAATCCAGAAGGGCACCCGAGGCGGCCTGTGCTGTCCTGAGTAGACTTGGGATCAGTGCCCAGGGCCCAGGGCCACTGGGGCCTACCCAGCCTCTACAGGTCAACGTGAAAATAGGCTCTTTGTTCCACTTCCACAAAGACGGACACAAGTGCTCAGTGATGGCTCGGCAGCCCGTAGTTCAAAAACCGGAGTCGGAGCCAAAGGTCAGAGGAAAAGGTGAGGAAAAGGAAAGGTGAGACAAGGCATTCCTGGGACTAGTGCATAGTCTTCTTACGAATCTGAACCAAACTGATGTGGGGGGTAGGGGGGTGCGGGGCTCTGCATGACCTTCACTCACAAGGGCACAGTATAGGGCCAGAGAATTTGCACACTTGCCTAATGCCATCTTCTTGGTGTTGTGGGCTGAATTGCATCCTCCTGAATTCACGCTGAAGTCCTAATCCCCAGTACCTCGGACTGTAACTGTACTTGGGGATAGGGCTTTTAAAGACGTCCTTATGTTAGATGGGGCTGTACATGTGGTCCGTGATCCAGCAGGACTGGTGACCTTATTCGAGGAGGGAGAGACACCGGAGATGATCGCACACAGAGAGAAGGCCACACGAGGATGCGGCTAGAAGGCGGCCGTGCACAAGCCAAGGAGAGAGACCTCAGGGGAATTGAACCTGCCAACACCTTGAGCTCAGACTGAGAAGATACACTCCCGTGGTGTAGGCGCCCCCCCACCCCGTCTGTGGTGCTTTGTTCTCGGCAGCCTGGGCACACGAATACACCTAGGGTGCGGTCAGACCCTCAGGCGACAGAGGTGATGGTACGAACCGCCGTCCTCCCAGGAAACACCCCCCTCCCGACCTGGTCCTGAGGTATCCAGCTTTTGAAAAATCCCTTCCGAGGACTTCTTTGGCTCCATCAGTGGTCTGTTTGCCAGCGTTAGTCCATCCTCCCCTACCGACTACCCCCTTCCAAATGAGAGCAACCTAGCAGGTTTCTTCTCGGAAAGCAGGGAGTCCAGATGTCTGGGATTTCCACCCTGAAAGTTGCTGGCACCAGAGTTCTTGCCTCTGCTGGAAGTACCAGAAGGGCTGTGGATCAGATTTGCTCCCTGGTGGGGTTCCCACATCTCGGGGGGCCGGGACACTTAGCCGCTTCATGGGCTGCTTGGGACTTGCGGGAACCTACCATTGCTAAACCTCTTGCCTAGCTGTTTCTTGTTCTGTTCCTGTGAACCAGGCGGGGCTCTTGGGGTCGGAGAATGACCCAAACCAAGCTGTGGTTCTCGCCCTCACGGCATGACAGCTGGGACCCAAGCTAGATGACCAGCGAGGCCAGGAGGACTTGAGAAGGCGGAGTGGGCGATGAGACACCAATTCACTCCTGGGTGATGACCTTGCCTGCCTGCCACTGCTCCGGGGGGTGGGGGGAGCACACAGGCTGTGCACGCGCCCACGTGTGTGTGTTCAAATCACATTTCCTTTTGTCCTGTAGGCAATGGCACATGCATGAAATTCACGTTTTACTTACCACAAAGCACTAGAAACTAAGATTTCAGGCACAAGTAAGGACACTGGTAATGAACAGTTTCTGCTTAAACTGAGCTCCTAGTAAACATACAAGTGATAGGATACCTCCCACGTGTTCCCTCTCTTTGCTAGTCCTGAACCCTGAAAGACTGCTGCAGCATCAACCTTTATTCTAGATAATTCTGTATATCTAATTTGAACACCAAAGTGATTATTTCCAAATCTGAGTCATGTATAAACCTCTTTAAAAAACGGAAACCTGGGTGGCTCAGTCAGTTAAGCATCCGAGTTCGGCTCAGGTCATGATCTTGGGGTTCTGGGATCCAACCTCATGGTGGGCTCCCCACTCAGCGGGGAGTCAGCTTCTCCCTCTGCCTCTCCCCAGCACCCCCTTCCCTTGTGCTCTCTCTCAAATAAAATCTTTTTAAAAATAATAAATAAATAAATAAATAAATAAATAAATAAATAAATAAAAAGAAACCAAAAGTCTAATGATCTCCCAGGGATGACAAATTATTTCACTTATATTACTTAAATAACTATGAACACAGCATTATTTACGCTCTGTATGCTTAATAGCCCTTATCTAACTCTAACCAAAACCAGTGTACAAATGAAATGCAGAAAGTCTCTACACCAGTGAAATTCACGGTAGCTTTCTTGAATATCTGCCATGTTATTTTCCTGAACCGAACACTGAATATCGTGCTTAGTGACACCACCTGTGTGGTGCAATGAAGCAGTTACTGCGTATTTCTCCCCCACCGGAAAAACTGCAAACACCCCACTTGCACAGAACACTGTGATGTTGTTCCTGAATGAAGTCCTCCTTTCCATTCTTTTAAAAAACACTACATGGCTCTAAAATCTCTAGAAACAATGATGAGATGATCTTTTCATGTGATGTGGAACCTGTTTACATTGATTTTTAAGATTTTTAGTCAAAGGAAAGTTCAAAATTCTCATAGAGGGGTCAGGGACCTCCGGAATCTATCTGGTGGTTCTCAGGGTATTCGTAGACCCCAATTTAAAAGTCAATGGATTTGAGCTCCTGGCTTTGCTGTGCGCAGCTTTCTACCTGCTTGCGTCTGGCCCGCGTTTGCACCCCGCTCCTCTAACGCCCCGTGGGGCCGGGTCCCCAGAAGGTGCAAGGGCCTGCCTTGTTTTTATTTTGCTTTTCCTGGGTGGGGCCAGGTGCGCGTGATGTGTGCAACGCAACCAAAACCCAAAGGGCGACTGAACTGCCCTAGGGAATGCTCCCCGCTCCGCTGGGGCTCTCCAGCTGTCTGGCGAGTCCCCACGTCCCTGGGCTGGGGCTGGCCCAGGGAGGGGCCTCTGCCACACAGCGGATCCTGTTTGGGGACTGGCTGCTGACCGTGCCTCCACAGGAGGAAAAAATAGCAGTTCTGCCCTTGGAAAAAACTAGCGCCTCGCACGACCGGAATAGCAACTGGAGACGTACTTAAAAACAGAAACACCTGCCTCGGAATGGCGACAGGAAATGAGATTTCAGAAATGCCGCCCTGCAGCCAGGGAGGCAGCAGCCCCTCCCTCTGCTTTGGTCGCCAGCTGGGACCTGCCCCCACGGGGAAAACCCCGCCCCCTCTCACTCGCGCCCCGCCCCCGGCCCCGCCCCCGGCCCCGCCCTGTGACCCAGCGGGGGCGGGGCGCTGAAGTAGGGGCAAGGGCAGGGGGGGCAAGGGCAGGGGGGGCAAGGGCAGGGGGGGCAAGGGCAGGGGGACCAAGCCTGGTGCGGTCCAGCAGAGTACGCTGCGGGGTGGCTGAGACCCCTGGCTCCCATGTGCAGACCTCGCTGTTACCTGGCTGGTAACAGAGTCAGGGAGAGCCGGTCATGGAGGGAAGAGGAATGGGTGGCCCCCTGAGGCCCACTGGGCACAGCCTTCATTGGGTGGACCCTACAGCTCCTGGAGGGTCCTCAAGACGGGTGACGCCTCTTCAGAGGTCTCCGTGGGGCTTTTCGGGAAAGAGGAGGAGTGCTGTGTTCAGTCTGAGGCAGGGTCTGCAAAGTGGGGTACACACATTCCAGAGGGTGTGGAAGATCCTCTGTGGGGTCCGGGAAAGGAACTGTTAGTCGTTTAGATTAATGTTTGCCTTCAGTGAAAGAGAAAGTTGTGCAGCCTTATCAACATCAAAGGCCTATGTGGAATTTGACGTGGTGAGGGAGGGGAGCCCTGAGGGAGAAGTGGGGCCTGCAGCTTGGGGCAGCGTCATGGGCATGCTGAAGGGAACAGAGAGATCTGATTTACACTCAAGTAAACTAACTCTCGGAAAATGACAGGTGGTTTAAGACAGCGTTGAAAGGAACCTGGGACTGGAGAGAAGTGATTTGGAAATCAGGGTGAGCAGCCCTTGGGTGGCAGAGCCGACTTTTCTCACCTGAGCACGAGCTCGTGGGTGAGCTTGATTATGAAGTACAAACCACAGAGCTTCCAGCAGATCTGAGCAAGACATGGCCAAAACTGAAACTGTCCAGACCAGACGAGCTGGGGCCCTACATCCATAGGCGCTGGTGTTGGCCCTTGCCTAACTCACCAGAGAAAAGCAAGACAATTACAAATCCTGTTAATTTCATCTTTATTGCACCCTTTTACATCTTTTTTTTGGTGGATGTCTTTCCTTGTACGGAAAATGTAATATGTACGTCAATAGATATAACTCATTAAATAAGACAATGAGAACTGGTGTGGAGGTGTGAACAGCACTTTGTCCCCAGGTAAGGGTGGGCGGGCGACACAAACACTGGAGGATGGCTGATCTAGTTTTTCAAATTTGAGGTGCTTCAGAATTACCAGGAGGCTTGTTAAAACACAGGTCGCTGGGCCCACCTCCAGGGTTTCCGAGTCAGTCCCTCTGGGCTGGGACTTGAGAGTCTGTGCTTCTAACAGGTCCCCAGGTGCTGTTGCCGCATCTGGGGCCTGTGGGGTCTACAGGAGGGGGCCCAGCCCGAGGGGAAGCAGGCCGGCGCTTGGCCTCGTCAGCCTTCCTCATGGTGAAGACCAGGGTCGCCCTGAAGACCACGGATAGCCACCTCCTAGTTGGCCACACACCTTGAAAGTGGCCCTCAGGGACAGATCCCTTAACCTGGAGCCTGGCTTTGCAACCTATCTAGAAAGGAAGGAGCTAGAAATAGCACTAAGGGATGCTTCGGCTGTCTGGGGCAGGAGTGGGGGATGAGGGGCTTGGAGCCCACCTACTTGCCTCACCTGAGGACACAGGGCTTGGAACTCTCAGGCTGTGATGTCCTAGAGATCTGATGGCATCACTGCAGGGCCACTTGCTAGCCTTCAACCTCAAATCTTCAATACGGTAAAGCATGTGCAACAGGACAAAAATATCTTATTTCTCACTCTCTTGCTGCATCTGAGAAGAGTAAGTATTGGTGGAGGAACTGAACTACCCCTGGGGGAAGGGGTGGGAGCAGGAGCTGGGTGGGGTGGTCTACTGGGAGGTAGGGAGGAGGAGGAAGCTGTGGTCAGCACTGGGGGGACTTGAGAAGGAAGCTGTGAGCGGTGTGGGGCGGGGGTTGGGCCACACACTGCTCCTCTGTCCCCTGCACTCACAGCAAGTAGGGCGAAGATGGGGCTGAGTCCCGCATCTCTCATCTGGTGGCAAAGGCCCGGTGTGGAGGTCCAGGCCCTGGCACAGTATGGTGGTTATTCCCCATCCCTCTTTGCTCTGGGCTCCCTCCCACAAATATTCACATCCAATTTCTTTCTTTCTTTTCTTTCTTTCTTCTTTCTTTCTTTCTTTCTTTCTTTCTTTCTTTCTTTCTTTCTTTCTTTCTTTCTTTTTCTTTCCTTCCTTCCTTCCTTTCTTTTTTTCAAGATTTTATTTATTTATTTGACATAGATCACAAGTAGGCAGAGAGGCAGGCAGAGGGGGGGGAAGCAGGCCCCCCACTGAGCAGAGAGCCAGATGTGGGGCTCGATCCCAGGACCCTGAGATCATGACCTGAGCTGAAGGCAGAGGCTCTAACCCACTGAGCCACCCAGGAGCCCCTCTTTTTTTTTTTAAAGCATTTTTCTAGGGGGGGGCACTTGAAAACCAGAAGCAGTAACACACCAAGGGATATAGTTCTGATGGCAGGATTTCAAGCTCAGGCTGGGAGATAAAGAGTCAGTGTCCCTTATAAATTGGGCCCCCATCACATCCATCCATAGGCTGTGTGCTTCTGAGGGATGGCCTGCTGTCAGATCAGTTTTCTGCACCTGCCTACACTGACTGCCAATGAAGAATATTAGAATTCCAGCCCCAGGCACGCAGCCTGCAGGGAGAAGCCCAGCGCCCAGTAGGGCCAGGCACTGGCACTGGCCTGCTAGGGTAGGCACTGGGGTGGGGTGGAGGGGCCTGTGCTCCTTCCTTCCTCAGCATTCCTCTTGGAACCCAAGCTTTGTCTTTAGGGTTCATTATGGAGCCTCTTTTACCCACAACGTAGTGCCCATAGGAGCCAGTGAGAACGGTGTGGGGTCCGCGACACAGGGGTCCAAATCCTCACCACCCCCCGCTGACCCTGAGCCATAGGTGATGAGGGTGCCCACTGGGGATGGTCATGGGGATGTGGTGAGTGTGTGCAGAGTGCCAGGCCCTTCGGGCGCTCTCTTGCAACCTTATTATCTGCCGATTCAATTGGACTAAATTCAAAAAGCCCTTGTGGGTTACTGCACTGAAAGCTAAACGTGGAGGATCTTATCCCGGCTTCCCTGGGCATCTGAAGGTTAGAGACATTAACTCATTCATTCGTTAATTTGTTCGCAAGGGGAAATCTTGAGTGCTGAGTGCAGGTCAGACAATAAACTAATAAGTATAGAAGAACAAAGAACAATAAAAGCTTCTCTGGGAGGGATGCCTGGGTGGCTCAGTTGGTTAAGCGTCTGCCTTCAGTTCAGGTCATGATCCCAGGGTCCTGGGATAAAGTCCCTAGGGCTTCCCTGCTCAGTGAGGAGTCTGCTTCTCCTTTGCCTCCCCCTCCCCCCACTGCCTGCCCCCACTTGTGCTCTCTCCCTGTCTCTCTCAAATAAATAAATAAAATCTAAAAAAAAAAAAAAAAAGCCTCTCTGGGAGGGCTTTTCATGCAGAAGGGCTTTGAGGCTCAGGTGGGTCTCCCTGGAGACTGTGCTGCTGGGGGCGGGCGGGGAGAGGGGGGTAAGGGGCAGGGCAGGCAGCAGGCACTGCCAGTAGATGGAAGCCCATTTCCACCCCCTAGGCAAAGCAGAAGAATCACCAAGGGGCTGCCCCGCCTAAGGGCTCACAGTGAGACAGAGGGGAGGCTGAGACTGGAGGGATCTAGGTCTGGGCAAGGCTCCGGGCAGCCCTTCTCTGCTCACCTGACCCCCTAGAGGCATCCTGCTGTGCCTAAAGCCACCGAATTATGGCTTTGCACTCAGACCTGGATGTAGATCCTGCCTTCCTGCTTTGCGTCGGGAAGGTCATTTTAGTGCTCTGAGCCTCAGTTTTTCCATCTGTAAAATGGTACTAATTATATCTCCTTATCACTCCACTCAGGAGAACCAGATGAGATCATAAGAAGAAGTGCTCTGAGGACAATAGTACCTTATCCCCGATACCTACCATGTGGCAAATGGAAGCACCCGCGTCTACAGCGACAGCCTCCTCCTCGAAGGGGCTTTTATATTTTAAAAACAGCAAATCCATAAGGAAACCCCTCAAATGTCACCGCAACACGGAGCAATCTGACCTTTCAGCCTCATTTAAGGAGGTGAGGCAAGGACCCCCACACACAGATGGATGGAGTGAGGGGAAAAGCTGAATCCGGGTGCAACTGTGCACGAGGTGGGGGGCGGACGCGGCTGGCTCCCCCTCAGCTGGCCGGCGGTGCCAGCGTTAAGGCCCGGGAAGCCCCAGCGAATGCCCCGGATGCAGCGGCTGCACAGGTGGCCAGTGGGCAGCCGCTTCCTCCGCGATGGGGCCAGGGGATGGCATCGAGACAGCAAGGGCCACCTGTCTGCTCCCCGCCTCCCTGCCTGGGCGCTGGGTGGTCTCCTGGGGTCTCCCCACCTCATGCTTTCATCCGAGCCTTTCCCTGGCCAAGTACAGCCTCTGAGCCAAGGCCCCTGAGAGCAGAGGTCGGGCTCTCTCTCTGCCTGCTTATGCATGGCCCGTGAGCTGGGGAGAGTTTTCACACCCTGAAACGGTGTGAAATTCTTTTCAAAAAAAGAGTAATATTTGGTGACATATGACAGTCATACAATTCAAATGTCAGTGTCCATAAATAGGGACTTGTTCCCTCCTTGTGTCGTCCTCGGCCCCTTTCACGCTGCAGGCAGGACATGAGGAGGGGCGACAGAGGACAGATGGCCTGCAAAACCTGTAATACTTATTATCTGGTGCTTTGCAGAGAAAGTGTGCCGATCCCCGGCTTAGATCCTTCCTTCCAGGAGCATTTGAGCTTTAATTGACTCCCCTATCTTACAGTAGAGATGAAGCTCTTAATGGTGGACTGTAGACGCCTATCTATGGCAAGTGGCTCCCTCCGGCTGACTTTGCCAGGAGAAGGTGTGGGGAAAATTAGAGCTGAGGAACAAAGAGGCAGCAGGTTGTAAAAGAGCAGACTGGAGTTTCTAATTCCGGCTTCAACTAACTAATAATTACGTGATCTGAGCCAAAAAGGCTCCTTACATCCTGGTGCTTTTCTCATCCATTCAGAATCTGCCCTCTTGGCCTCGAACGGGAAGATAATAGCTGTGAAATGCTTTGCGATCTAAAACATCACTCAAATGCAAAGATCAGCCAGGCTCTAGAATCCTGATAAGGCACATTTTTCTTCCTCTCCAGGAGAAGCAAATGAAAGGGACAGCGAGTGTCGCAATGCTGTTCTCATCCATCCCAAGTCAAGATGCTTGCTTTGGCAACAAGACTGTTAGAGATCCTTGGCATCTGTGCAATTGACATTCGGTCATCCCCAAGCCGCCCCCGGAAGGCCCCCGACTGTCCACTTGTCATTTTGCTGAGACATGGAACCGAGCTACTCACTTGCTACTTACTGAGTGAATCTAGCGGATGGCCAAGAGCCCCATCCCAGGATGCCTCACTGTTTTCTCCTTGTTGGACGAGAAGTAATAATGAATAAAGTGATTTAAAACTTCCTTTATAAGTAACGGCTCTGTATGCATGACATTGGCCCTCTCAAAAGTCTGGGGAGGAGCTCTCTAGTAGGAGTGCTGTGGGTGCACAGTAAAGAGTTTCTCTGCAATCAGGAGACCCTGGCCTGACGCAGCCCTGTCCAGATTCTGCCCGACGTGCCTTTAAGAAAAACTCCAGGAAGTGGCTGCCTTTTATGGCAGTCCGTTTCCGGTTCCTAGAAATAGCTGATTCCAACAGCACCTGATGATCACAAGTCACAAGTCACCTGAGGGGCCCGAAGCCAGGAGTGGATGACAGCCACATTTTATTTGGACACAGAACATTGCAGTCCGAAGTGCAGCCACTCCCCGCAATGGTCCCAGAGTGTGCAACAGAATTTGCAGCTAACGTGTTCATTTCCATTCCGCGAACAGACACGTGTGCTCTTAAAAATGCAAACCCACACTGGAGCCCAGGCCAAAGACAGTTGTGAGAAATTGCATCACCTGGGTTTTCTTGTTTATAGTAGCTGGCCCATGCTGGCAGTGTGTGCTATTTTAAACCCTTCCTGCTCTTTTTTCTCATTTGTGCCAAGGGCACACAAAGCTGCCTAGAAGGAAGGAATTCAATCAGCATTAGAAGAATGCACTGAAGTTCTGTTTCCTAAACCCCAGGGGAGATGTGAGTGGGAGGGGAGGACCCAGCTAGCCAAGGCCAGAGTCCTTTCTGTGTGTGGGTTTCTCCAGGCCAAGCACTGGACCCAGCTGACAAATGCTAGTGGGAGGAAACCATAGAGGGTATCTGGCAGCAAGGAGAGGCCTGGGAAAGAGTAGGGACCAGGAGCGGGTGGAAACATTTCCTGAAGCTTCATCCTGGCCCAGAGTTTCCATCTGCCGCTCCCAGAGTCCCATCTCTATGCCTGGCCAGGTCCAACTGGCCCTGGTGGGAAGGGCTGCAGGTAGGACTAGTTGTCGCCCTGTCCTTACCCCAGTCCTTACCCCCATCCAAGGCCAGAAGCCTATGGAGCCTACTGTCTTCCTTGGGCTCTCTAGTCAAGAACCTGGACTGCTAGACTGAAGGTCACCCTTTTCTCTGATCTTCCTCCCTGGTCAGTCTCAGAACTTATTTTTTTAAAATTTTATTTATTTATTTGACACACAGAGATCACAAGTGGGCAGAGAGGCAGGCAGAGAGAGAGAGGAGGAAGCAGGATCCCCCCCGAGCAGAGAGCCCGATGTGGGCTCGATCCCAGGACCCTGAGATCATGACCTGAGCTGAAGGCAGAGGCTTTAACCCACTGAGCCACCCAGGTGCCGCCAGTCTCAGAATTAACACATTTTTTGTTCTCACCCCAGCGCCCACCCCTTTTCTGAAATGATACACAGATCCCACTCCACACTCGTGGAGCGTTGGGGATGGCTCCGTGGGGTGCCGTGTACGCTGACACCTCTGTGTGGCCAGCTCGCCTCCTGGGTTCACTGTGGAAGCTGAAGACTACACCTCCCGCCCGCCTCCACTTCCGAATAGTGCTGCTCCTTAGCTCTGCACTGACGCGTGAGTGGGGCTGGCTGCCCTCCGCGGGCCCAAGTCCTCCTAAGGCCCCAGGGGGTCAAAGCACAGGTTTGAGTTGTGGGGATGATGGGAGGAGAGCCGCAATGTGGGCTCAGGTTCACTCTAAAAGAGGTACCACACAGCTTTGTACCTGCTGAGGGGGTCAGGCTGGCCTTGCGGGTAATAGGCTACTGTGTGTGATACACGGTGCCCAGGAGCGTCTGATTATCGTGAACACCATGGGACAGACAGGTACTTTCTATGAATGAAGTACTTTACACCCAGGGACTTTTGGGGACCATAGTTAATATAAGCTATGAATTCAGAGACCTTTAAATGCTGAAGGTTTTGAGAAAAGGTTAGGTTCCAGGTTGGCCTCCCTGGGAGGTTGTTCCGACCCGACGGCCAGCGTGGGCTCAGCTCCCCCAGTTCTGGGGTCACCGTCTCCTGGGGCTCAGTTCTGCAGCCTCACCAAGCCTCGTTTCCCCTCTTCATCGGCAAAATGGCAGAACTGCCCTCCTTCATAGGATGGGCAGAGGCGTCAGATACAATCACAGAGGGAGCTCTTCGAGGAATGAAGTCATCAAAAGAAGGTGAGGCGTTGGAGAGATCGGAAGCCCCAAAGTCTGAAGACTTGAGATGGAGAGAAAGTTTTTCCTTGCCTCAGGCTTCCTGTCCCCCGCTGTACTGTCAGGGTCCTCCCCCATTTGTGCCATCTTTCCTGATCAAAATAGACTGTTACTCAAGTCCAGAGCTTTTCGTTCCTCTTTTGTGTTCAGAAGCAACTGCAGCTCGGCCGCCTCCGAAGCCCCTGAAGGGCCCGACCGCGGGGAAAGTATGCTGATTCCTGTGAGAAGGGGCTCCCAGAAGCCCGAGGAAAATCATCTGTTGTGAAGCCGGAGGATTTCTTCTCACGACACCATTTTGTAGACGGCGAGAGCACGAAGGGTTCCTAAAGATCTCATCTCCACCTGTCTGGAACGAAGGCACCAACCCCAGAGGTGTGTGCTATGCGAGGGACACCGAGGCGCATCGATTCACTCGTAGAGGTGCATGTGGGGAGTTACATCATTTTAATATCAAATATGGATGTTGTTTCAGAAAATGCAAATTGCTCGTTGATCAAGATTAAACGCAAGGCTTCAAAGAAGTTTCGGGCTTGCAGCTTAAAGCAGTCACCCACGAGTCTGGCTTTGGAGGATTCCACGCCTCCCCCCACCCCCCACCTCAATACACACAGGCCTGCCTGCCCCACCCCCATCCCCCGGGGCGGGGGGGAACTCTGGCCTCAGTGCTTCTAGAAGGCTCCCAGGTGACTCTCATGTTCAGATGAAATTAAGCAGTGCGGGCTCAAGGAATGCTTGCTCTGGAAACTCTGGGTAGGAGGTGGAAAGGTCTGGAGCATGTTCCCTCTGCACTGGTTTCTGGTCCCTTTGTGAATGACCTGGCGCTTTCTTCAAGATCCCAGCGATGTAGTGACAGATCCATCAGGGAGCTTTGCTGGATCAGACCAGTGTCTATAACAAGCCCTAAGGGATGAGGAAGCCTGCCAAGGGGAGCTCCAAATGGCCTTGGTGCTATGCAGTAGGCCCGGTGACACTAGACATCATTCTGGCAAAAGGGACTGAGGAGTCACACTTAGGGAGCTTTTCCCATCTTTGGATGATGGGCAGTGGACTAAGAACATCTTACAAAGCCCTGCAAAAGTAAGAGAGCAGCCCCGACCCCTCCAAAAGCCTAGAGGTGATGTTTCTGAAGAGCTCTGCTTCCTTCATGGAACCAGGGTCAAATGGATAAACCACAGGAAAATAAGACTTCTCAGAAAGGTGCAGATGTCCTAACTTTTCAAATAAAATCTTAGCACCCAGAATATAGATTTTTTTTAGGCAGCTTAGTCCTTGTTTGCTCCATAAACAGCATAGTATCTTTGGCCAAGTAGATTTCAGCGTGACTTGATGCAGCTGGAGGCCTCATGGGCACCTGTCCTAGGCGGCAAATGGAATGGAGGGAGGACCTGGTGAGCTACAGAGCAAGCCCTGGGGCACAGAGGTCCGGCATCTATGAGTGGGGAGATCTGAGTCCCTGGAAAGGCCCAGAGAAGGCTTCATAAGGAAGGGGGCCTGAGGCTTATCCCAATTGGAAGAAAACCACTCTGAGGGGAAGGAAGCAGTACAGAGTAGGGGTGAAGGAGGGCCTCGGAATTCCACTGGTTCTGCCCTCCGCGTGTGGCCTCAGGCAGGGGCATTCACTGGACGTGGGCTTCTCACCTGGAGAAGACGGGGTACTTCCCTCGCAGAGCTTAAGGATTAAAGGCGACTATCTAAATACTTCTTAGCATGCTTCACTCAAATACTCATAAATGGTGGTCGTTTTAACCATTTAAGAAGTTTTCTGTCCCTGGCCTATAGAATGTCTAGTACCTAAGACTTGCTCAGGTTGACTAAATGGCTAAATGAGGGTTTGGTCAAATGTTTATCGAAAGCAGTGGTTCTCCAATGGAGCAATTTTGCCCGTGTCCGAAGGCATTTTGGATTGCTGCAACTGTGTGTGTGCGTGTGCGTGTGTGCGCACACGTGCGTGTATTTGTATGACTAACAAGTAGGTGGAGAACAGGGATGTTTCTAAACATCGTGCAATGCACAGGACGGCCCCAGCCCCCCAATTATTGCCACAAATGTCATTAGTGCTGAGGTGGAAACAAGGGAGAAGCTGGGGTTCGCTCACCCAGATGAGGGGAGAGAGGGAAGCAAATAAATTTACAATTCTGGGATCTGGCAGCAAATGAAAACTGCAAATATCCCTGGGAGAGGAATCCTCTTCTCAATGAGGACATCTTTAGCAGTCATAACATACAAGGTTAAGTTAGAGAAACTGGATTCTGACTTAATACTCAGAGCTCAGTGGGCTGACTTCAGCTCTTTGGTTAGATGCGAAAAAGCAATAGAAATGAGAAGAGCAGGATGGGAAAGCAGTTGGAAGGTGCAGTGGGGTCCAGGAAAGAAAAGAGGGCATCACATACCAGTAATAGATGAGGCCCATCTCTCATTTAAAAAAATTTTTTTGAAGATTTTATTTTTAAGTAATCTCTCCATCCAGCCTGGGGCTTGAACTCAAAACCCTGAGATCAAAGTCGCACACTTCACTGACTGAACTAGCCAGGCAGCCCCCATCCCTCTATTTTTTTCCCTAGGATAAGGCAAACTACATACTAAGAGACTCTAAAGCACGAAGTAAAGGGAAGTTTCTGTGATTAGGGAACGACTAATTTCTCAGAAAGTCAACAAATGTATCTGGTGGAGCCAATATCTGCTCATCCTAGGGCCTTCAAGATGGAATTAAAAACCTGAGGAAAAATCCTGACTGGAACACAGTTTCGGCCCATTTTTGACATTTCAATTGCTGGCAGAGCACGTTGGTGTCCAAAAGGAGTCCACACATCAATTCTGAAACAGCCCAGCCCAAGCCCTTCATGGTCGTGATAGGTAGAGAATACAAAGTGACTCTATTGTATTAAAAAGTGCTATTGGATCTTTGGTTGGCATGCCCAGGAATTCTGGAACCAGAGTTCAATGGAAAATGCTCACATCTCAGTCGTATAGTCTTTCTGAAGATGCTTTTAGATTTGGGAATTTTTATTTTACCTTAAGCTAGTTAAACTTTTAAGCCTCAGCTTTTCTCCCTGCAAAATGGCAAGAAGGGTCCCCGCACTGCTGGGGCTGCGGTAAAGTGAAGTAAGATTATGCACCTGAGTTCACTTTGTACTGACTGGGTCACCCAACTAAAGGTAGTGTTTTAAAACCCATAGGCTTTTTACTTTTGGTTTACATTGCTCTTTATCACTACTTCCTGTTTTCCCAGGGCTGTGCTGGGTTTTAAGAAGAACCAGAATAAGAGGGATACGACTCACCTCACAGGATCTCTTGAGCTTTGTTTCTCGAGTTTCACGCACTCCTCACAGGTAATTATTCCCACTTTACAGATAAAGAAAATGAGACTCAAAGTATACAAGCTGCAAAGTATGGGATGAGATGCCCTCTGTCAAAGCCAGAAAATAAGGGAGCTTGAACTGAAACGAATCCAAAGCTGAAAAATAAGCTTTGTGGACCCAGTCCAGGAGCAGCTTCCAAGATGAAATGACCAGAGCAGCACGGGAAATGACTAAAAAATGAGATGTAGTCTACAAGGTGGCATGCTCAGTTCCTGTCATTGTTCTACTTGGATTTCAAGGCCTCAGAGAGACAGACTTGGAGCCCATTTGATTCCATCTTTTACCTGGAAAGATAGACCTAAGCGTGTCCAAATGGTGGTGATGGAAGGGATGGCAGAAGAATGTTATTCCTGACAAAGTTATAAGAGGTAGGGTCAAGAGCTGAGGAGGTCACTGAAAGGGTGGAGGAAATGGCATAACAGCAAGCAAGGTTGATCTGTGTAAAGAAAGTAAAAGCGAAAGGACCATTTCTTCAATCCTTGACTGTAATCTTTTGACCTGAAGAGAAGACATACAATATGACCCTGACTCCAGAGTCCTCACCGCAAGCTTCTGGACGTGAGAATAAGATTGGCTTGGTTTCCATGTGGGTCGAGAAAAGCCACTGGGGTAAGACCAGGAAAAGGAGACACTATGGGAGTGCGCTTCTTTAACTTCAGAATGAGACGGTAGCTCTCAGAATGGGAATCTTCACCATGTACGAAAAAGACAAACCTAGGAAGGTATGTCTGGCCTCTAGACAACTGGGACTTCCAGAGTTGGAGAGAAACATCCTAAGCCACACCACTGGTGACTTAACATGGGTGGAAAGAAGAATGTACTTTCCAAGAAGTATAAATTGGGTAATGTATGCAACAGTGGAGGAAAGCTCCACTGAATCCAAACCCCACCAAGAACCCATTCATAATCTATTCTGACAATAGTCAGATACAGAAAAAAAGTCTTCAACTGAGGTAGTACAGACTGTTTTAAGAAAGTAGCTTTAAGAGCAGCTTTCAGACACCCACACAATTATTTTCACACATATGCAATTCTTAAAATTATTTCTAGCAAGTTCTTGCAGACGCCACCAACATGGAAGAAATTAATTAGTCCATCTTTCCTGTTTTTCTCTGTGGTTTTAAAGTCTTACTTTCAGAGGACTTTTCTTCACAAATGATATGAACCATGTCTTAATAATAAATAGGCCTGGTTATTTCTTATTAACTCTATTATATTCTTCTAATTGTCACCCAACAGTGAACTTCAAAGACGTTAAATAAAGATTATTTACACATACATGGTCAGCATTAGCGAAATCCACAAGCCACCAATCCTTTTTGAAATCTTAGTTTTCTAGTTGTAAATTGGTCTTTAAAGTCTGATGCCTAGTTTCCCTATTTCAGCATATTACATCTATGACTCAGGTAGTCCTGAATTCACTACCCCATTCAGGTCACTTGTTATGATGTCTTGGTAATTCCCCTGAAATTGCAGCAACAGATGATGTCAAAAGTTCCACTGTTTGCTTTTGATTTCGGGAAATGTCATGGAAGATATGAGCCTTGGCACTTTGAAAGAGAAACACCTACAATTTATTTGCCAGTTTTAAATGCTATTTATTGCATTCTTACAGTGCCAGAATCACATTTTAAAAGCCTTCTCATGTTTCAGTTAGTAGAGGCTAACTACCATTGACTTGTCCAAGAACATTCTAATTTAACAACCCCTCCATCTGTCGCTGGGGCATAGGTGGGTCATACCTATATTTTGAGGTTTTGTACAGCCTTTAAGATGTTGAGGCTGACCTTCCCTATCTTGATGTTCAGTATTAATGTATGCAATAAATTATACATAACACACTGCTAGAGGCTTTGGGTAAACATTGAAATGTTGCTGGTAGGCACTGAACAAAGAATTATATAATCTTGGCCTTCATTTCCCATTTCAAACTAGCAAGCTTCTTAGTACCAAGCCAGTTCTTTTCAATTTTTTGTTGTATATTCAGCTGAGTATCATAGGTCCTTCTTAAGACTTTCATGTTTAAGAAGGTATATAGGTACACTCTTAAGAGAGATTGAAGATTTATAATTTTAAAACACAAAGGCAGCAGGAACTCACTTAGGCGTTGGGTTTCAACATCTCTGTCTTCATTAGACACCCTATTAGACACCCTTTCCAGAACACTCCAAAGGCCTAGAGATCTATGGTTTCTCTTTGGCTGTTTTCCTCTTTGGCCTACCAATCCCCACCTCTTATTGGTGAACTCTACTATTTAAAGTATCTAAACGCGTATCCTCCCCAAGGAAGTTCTCTTGCATTGGTGTATGCTACCTTTAAAATGTAAAAGCAGATAAACATTAATACAGAGGCAGCATGGAAAATCCCAAATGGCAAGAAAATTTAATTCTTTCCCAGTTTTCAATTATTTATGGTCAGCTTGAAGATCCTTTAAGGGAATAATTACTCTAAGATATCCAAGAAGGAAATTACAGCAGTTTTCTTCTTTGGTGGGGGAGGGGCAGAGAGAACATCTTAGGCAGGCTCTCCATTTCATGACAGTCAGACGCTTAACTGAGCCACCCAGGTGCCCCAAGAAAACAGGTATTCTTAATCTTTATTAAATGGAATCTCATTAGGCTTTTCAATGTTCTTTCCTAATTCATCAGTGCTCCACTGCCCAGTTGCTTAATCATGAGCAGGAAACAGGAAGGTATGGAATAGCCATGAAACAGAGGTTTACTGCAGCTGAATTATGTTGTGGAAATATATGGTCATGAAAAAGATGTTCGCTATATATTAAAAACACTCCCAATCCCCATTATTTACAAAAAGTTTTGGAGTGATAGAAGTAGAAATTTAAGTGGGAGGGCGCCTGGGTGGCTCAGTTGGTTGAGCGACTGCCTTCGGCTCAGGTCATGATCCTGGAGTCCCAGGATCGAGTCCCATATCGGACTCCCGCCTCTGCGGGAAGTCTGCTTCTCCCTCTGACCTTCTCCCCTCTCATTCTCAGTCTCTGTCTCTAATAAATAAAAAAATCTTTAAAAAAAAAAAAGAAGAAATTTAAGTGGGACTGGGAATGGGGGGAGTTGGTAGCATATTGAGAACCACTGTCTAGTTTTAATGCTAAGAGAGCCACTGATAAGAATAATTGGGGAGGGTATGTGTTATGATGAGTGCTGGGTATTGTTTAAGACTGAAGAATCACAGGCCTGTACCCCTGAAACAAATAATATATATTAAAAAATAAATTAATAATTAGAAGCATAAGAACATACCTCTACCTATTTTCAAAAACGAATCATTCTAGCCTTTTTTACTCTTGCTAAAAACCTGCTGTGCAAGGGAATTCCCTCGATAAAATCCCGTAGAGAAAGAATGACAGGCCATTATAACCAAGCTAAGTGCTTTCAGCTCAGGACCAGCCCTCCAAGGCTGGGAAAACCAAGACAGGTTACCTCTGCTACCTGAAAGATTGTTTTGCTCCACTTTGCTTTTATGAAAGACCCACATTACTACCCTTTTTTGTTAACCAAAACAAATCTGAGGAGCCTTTTCACTTTTTAACTGCTTCTTTGCTTTATACCTTTTCAGCTTACAAAAGGCTTTATAGGAACATTTAATTTCAGATAGCGGGGGAAACATGTAATGTTTGCCTAATTCTTAACTATTCACACTGCAGATCATGCCGTGGTGTAGCAATTCCCTGGTAAAGCAGGTCCACAGGTTTCCTGGAGCCCCTCTCCGCTTGTCCTTCCCTCCGTAAGAAAATGAATGCAAACATCCGAGAAGAGGCAGTCTAGACTTAGAATTTGGGTAAATGCTTCTCAGTTTTGCTACGTAAGTTTCAGACAGTTTTGGCTTCCTCTGGCAAGGAAAGCCTCCAAAGTAGATTATTTGCAAGGTCTTCTGAAAGATCTTGACCTTATATGAGGTACAAGAAATTCCTATTCATTGGTCGTTCAGTCTATGTTGGAGTCGTAGAAGTACAACGTCCCGCCCTCTTATCTGAGGAGGATGTTCCAAGACCCCCAGTGGATGCCTGAAACCACCATTAGTACCGAGCCCTAAATGTACTGTTTTTCCCTATATCTGCATACCTATGATAAAGTTGATGTATAATTTAGACACAGCAGGAGATAAACAAGAATGATAAAACAATTACAACATATGCTGTAAAACAGAACTTGTGTAAATGCAGTCTCTCTCTCTCAAAATATCACCATTCTTCTTGGGATGAGATGAGAAAATGCCTACATGAGATGAAGTGAGGGGAAGGACGCAGGTGTTGTGAAGCTGTGTTAGGCTACAGAGGGTCACCTGCCTCCAAGGTGGACAGCAGCTGACCGTGGGTCACCGAAATGGCAGAAAAAATACTGCGAATCAGAGGGGCCAGACGACAGTCCTGTACCACACCCAAACGTTTCTCCTTCATACTTGATTAATTAGGAGGTTAATCCTAAAGCTCAGAAAGTGATTCTAGGGCAGTGATCTTACCCACCATCAAATCTGTTCCCCAGTCTTCAAGCGCGGCCGGAGAATTTCTGTCCAATACCTACTATGAAAAGACTCTCTGGCTGTGTAATATCTCTAAGAATGAACAGAATTTTGTTTTCTTTAGAACATCTTAGAAAGGTCTTTATTCTTGTTTTATAACAAATGGGAGTAATATTTTCATCAACCACAAACCTTTCAGAAGGTACTTCCTGACTGAAAGTTTAAAAACTTGTACCTTCGTATCAGAAAGAAATTAATCTAGATTTAGTGATTAAAAAGACAAAAATCTGTAACAAAGGACAGAAACTGAGTAGAGTCTAAATGGATTCAGGATTTTAGTTAACATCAATGTATAAAAAATCATTATTTACAATTAGGTTAATAGTAATTGTGGTCGACTACACAAACGAGCGACTAAACAATCCAAAACTAGCTAAATCTTTAATTTCACTATAATGTAACACTCATTTAAAGGAAAAGCTAAATTTGGATAGGAGCATAAGCGACACAATTAACACCAAGAACACAGTAAAAAAAAAAATCACTTGAACACAGGGAGCTGGCTCGGGAAAGGGGAAACTTTGTATAAGAAAATGTTCAATTCTGGCAAATGGCTATCTTCTGGTCTAAACTAATGATTGCATGAAAAACACCAAGGAGACAAGGAGAATACATTCAAGTTAATGGAAACAAGTCTTTATTAAGTAACTTTTAATATCAGAAAAATAAAACTCTTATAATTCTCTTTACAGCAAATATATAATATCAGTGCTTTGGCCATCTTAAGTTAAAGGCCCTTTATCATAAAATATATGGTTTTAAACTTTACTCAAATTGAATTTATAATCCCTATGACTTCCCTACATATACATAACAAAAGAGTGTAGTAAAATTAGCAAATACTAAACTATATTGATAATTTATCATTCTTAGTTTGTGGTTTTTAGAAACAGTACACGCACCTAATATATGTCGATTCCTTGGCTTATTAGTTGCAGTGTACAATGCAACAAAATACAAAATACATGCTTGGTGAACATTCGTTCATATCTACAAGACGGCAGCTAAAGATTAGGTTTCAATACTGACATTTAACTATCCTACAAGCAATTAGCATTACATCATAATATGCCATCAAGGCAATTTTTATACTGAAAAAATCAAAATAAAAACCGTTATTTGTAAACTTTTATACGAAATGTAACTCTTCAAGTGGAAATAAAAAATAAAATTTGTCTATTTACTATTCAATACACATAGGATTTTCAATTTTTTGTTATATTGAGAAAAAAAGCTCTTTTGTGTTGGGAAAATAACGCTTCAAAAAATAATTAGTAGAAAAACCCACCAGTATATTGTTTTGTCCTTTCAATGCCAGCACAGATTTGGGAACATACTGAGGATGAAGTTATAGACATCCACAGGTGAAATGTAAAAGTGTATCTTAAAGAAATCTTTCCTTGTGATTGGAAATAGTTTTGAAATGAAGTAAACTGATTGAAGGTCATCACAGCTGCTTTTGTAAATTATGCTAAGGGCATTATTATCCCTCTTCTCCCTCCCCCTCCCCTAAATTACTAAAAAATAAAAATATATTTATAATGTGCAAGACAAATATGGATTGAACATAAAATGTTTCACATTTTGATCTATAGTCTAAAAATTAATCAACAGCTTGATCAGACTAATGAATGGAATGTTCGCATCCTCAATTATTAGCCAATATAGGTGCATCCCAAAGCCCTTCCTGAAATGGGAAAACCCAGGTGGCCATTTCCACATTCACCGAGGGAGGCAATGGGTAGGAATTCACAATCGACACAATTGCATTCCTGATCCACTGATCATACCAGCCGTGAGCGTTCTGGGCGAGATGAAGGTCAATGTAGCAGTTTTTGTCCCAAATTATAACCAGTGATCGAGTAAACTGCCATCAGCCCTATTATTACTAATAAGTAATCAC
Source organism: Nasua narica (assembly GCA_028533885.1). NCBI lineage: Eukaryota > Metazoa > Chordata > Mammalia > Carnivora > Procyonidae > Nasua > Nasua narica. Next base: position 59,260,468 of record CM052808.1, read on the forward strand.
AATGCATTAAAAAGTTACTTGCAATCCTGCAGAATTAGGCATAAGTTGTTGTAAAATAAAAAACGAACCTGTTTTGTCAAAACTGGCAGTGTAAAGAAGGCAGCACTGGAAGTGTCTGGATCATCTGTAATGCCAAGTACCCTCCATAAACTCTTAATGTGGCTAGGCTTTGGGACCCACTGTTTGGAAATCTAGACGTATAAACTCTTCTCATAGGCTCACACAACCTATGATTATCTCCACTCAGCCAAGCGGAACTTCAGTTTTAACAAGTCTTATACAAGCTATGTCTCTGGGTCTACAGGATAGTATTAATAATTCAAACCAAACTAATAGACAAGAGACCACTTAGGTTTAGTGTTACCATAGCAGCCTTTTATAAGTTTACTAACAACTTTAGCCTAATCCCAATAAAGCCTGATAACAGTCATAAGAATTCATTAGGAAGTTTACTGGGGGTACCATTATACCCATGCCTTTACGAGTCCATATAGAGATATAGTATTTATGTATATATATATAGTTAAGAGTGAATTTGGATTGCCTGAGTAACAGCTGTCTGGCAAACTGGACATGATGGCGTTCTCTTTTCACAGATCTTGTTGGCACATTCCATGCAGAAGAGGTTGTGGCCACATGGAACTAGGGCAGCAATAACTTCATTCTCAAAGCAAATCACACAATCGTGCTTTCGTCTTGATTCTGGAGGTGAGCTAGAGGTGGAACCACCATTGGAAGAGGAGTAACTATTGGTACCATTAGAAAAAGCAGGGATGTATATTGGAAGGCCAACATGGTTGCCTGTACTAGGTGGGTCGCTCCTAACCCTCCGAGCAAGTGGGTGTTCAATGCTCTCAGGAAATGTAGGAGACAGACGAGGAGTAGATGGCTGACTTCCTCTACGCTGAGTCTTCATGTTACCAGAGGGATCACTCCCAAAGCCAGAGAGTGGGTTAACTGGTTCAAACGGAGTCCAGATGGTTTGAGCAGATGTTGGTAAAGAGTCAAAGGCAGGAGAGTCAACTGCAAGATCTTCTGAGCCTACGGATGGTAGTGTATCTCCAAACCAAAAGTTTCCTGTGCTAAATGGGCTTGTTGGACTAAAGTCAGCCAGCCTATTGCTTCCAAAGTAGGAATCTGTGGAACCACTTCCCAGAGAACTGGAACTATCATTTCGATAATTGGATATCATTCTTGCGCGGCTGGGAGGAACAGGATTGGAGGAAAGCCACGCAGAGCCAAGAGTGCCACCTTCAAAGCTTACATCGGTACCGTTGTAATGGAAATCATTTTCTTCATTGAGTTCAATATAGTTTCCTGTACGCATGGCGATATGCATTTCTATTTCTTCTCGTGCTCGGTCAACATTTTCGGGCATCCCTGTCACTTCAAAGACAGGCTCCTTATCTCTGCTTGGAGTCACTATGTATGTGTGGGTCTGCTGCTGAATTCTCTTAATAGTTGCTCCTTTGGGCCCAACGACCAATCCTACCACACGATAGGGGACCCTCACTTGAACGGTGGTTTGACCTGGCAGATTTGGACTACATGATAACCCTCCCAGGGCAGGGCCATTTTTGTTTCGAGATGCACGGATCATGGAGAAGTGCTCTGCAGCTGAGAGAATTTCTCTTTTGGCCATGGCAACATCTTCTTTCCGTCCAGTGACAACAAAAATGGGCTCTTCACCACGAACAGGTGTCTTGATATACGTGTTTGTCTTGGCTCTCAGTGCTTTAATTTTACAACCTGTTAGAAAGAAAATATTTTGTTAAGAATCAACAGCCGTGTCAATAATATTGATAAAGACAGATCACAGAAAGCTCTTTTCAAGCTAAATGTCTGCTTCTGGCCAGTTTTTTTTCTTTATCACAAAAGCTTTCTTTCCTAACTCCACAAATGCTCCCCGGTCCTCAGGTATACTTGTCTGCTGGTGTGTCACTTAGGAAGAGGCGGCACCTCTAGTGGGAGACCTTAGAAGGCACACTGGTTGTTTCCTTCTTGTTATCAGTCACTGCAAACGATGCACAGAGTACTCTGAATAGGCCAGCTGTACCATACGCAGGTCTGACTTTCAGAACAGTAATAATTAAGTCCTTCGCAGGATGTTGGTGGCAAAGAAAAACCACTAGTGCACATGTAAGACACTGAATAGCTACTGTCTCATTCAATCTATACAATAACCCTAAGAACTAGATTACTGCACTCCTTTTATTGCTAAGGAAAATGAAGCTTATGAGCAACAGTTAAACCTACTCTAACTTCAAAATCTGTGGTCTGTCAGTCCGAGAACCTCAAATTTCACACAACTCTAAGACAGAAGTTGTTTAACAGACTTCCACCTAATTGTCATATTTTAACATTCGTCTTTCCTCTATAAAACTCATGATGAGCACCATGCTCATGGCTCAAAGGTCATCTCACATCTGCTCACATCAACTGAATTTGAGGCTTACTAAGATATCCTCCCCATATCGGGTTGTACTAGTCATACTCATGCATTAACTAAATTAACTTTGACAAAAATCAGTGAAATATGAATGCAAAAAGACACTGTACTTGTATGAAAATGAACCTGATTATTTTTGAAAATCTCAGTGAAGGGCCGCCTGGGTGGCTCAGTCAGTTAAGCATCGGACTTCGGTTTAGGTCATGATCTCAGGGTCCTGGGATCAGCCCTGGGTCCGGGCTCCCCATTCAGCGGGGAGCCTGCTTGTCCCTCTGCTGCTCCCCCTGCTCATGCTCTCTCTCTTGGTCTCAAATAAATAAATAAAATCTTAAAAAAAAAAAGAAAGGAAAATCTCAATAAAAGATGTGTACCTTAAAGAAAAAAAAAGGGTGTTGCTGAATTATGTATGGGCGAGACAACTGTAAAGGCCTGGGGTAAAAAACTAACACAGAATGACTCTCCATTCACTGTGAAATTCTTGCTAAACTCAAAAGAAACATTGGAAATTGTATGGAACATGGGCATTGCATGTGATTTTATTAAAAGACTACTCAGATTGGCAGTCCCATTCTCAAATGAAAGCCTTTGGCCCAAATCCCAAGTGCACTGAAGTTAAAATAAAATATCTGTGATGCATATTCATAACTATCCATAATTCTTTAATTAACTTTTTAGAGCAATCACCTATTACCAGTGCCAACCATGTCAGATTAGAGGGCTTCAAAGTGTAACTTAAAATGTGAAATAGACAACTAAGGCATAGAACTCTGGGATTATACTTTTCAAAGATCTTAATGTGAAGCTTGCTAGAATAGATTTGTTCTCATGAGTACATCATGTTATTCCTAGGTTCCTCAAAATGAAGAGGCCAGGTGCTAAAGACACATGCCACACCTTGGGTGGTCTTTTTCTTAAAATTTCCCCCCCCCCTTTTTTGCCAATAAACTCAAAATATATAAAAACTAAGTCTTGCTGTACGTCGCTTCTAACCTGCATAACTGCAACCTTCCCCCAAGTCTCCTTGTCTACAGTCCCACCTTACTCCAACCCATTCTCTATATTCATTTAAGTCAAATGATGGTTTCTAAATAGAACACAGATCACTTCTTTGCATAAAGTGCTTTAATGGCTCCCTTTAACCATAAAGATAAAGTTCAAACAATGTGGCACACAAAGCCCCTCTTTACCTGGGACCAGATTACCTCTCTAGATATATCTCTTTACTGGTCTCCTTTTCCCCTTCCTCACTACTTCTTCTTCTTCTTCTTTTTTTTAAGATTTATTTATTTGAGAGAGAGAGCGAGCTTGCGCATAGGGTGAGGGAGGAGCAGAGGAAGCAGCAGACTCCCTGCTAAGCAGAGAGTTCCATGCAGGGCTCCTTCCCAGGACCCCGGAGATCATGACCTGAGCCGAAGGCAGACGCTTAAGCCAGTGAGCCACTCAGGCGCTCCTCCCCTTCCTCACTTCTTAAACTCTGCAGTGTGTTTCTACCATATTAAACTCCTATCCATGTTTCCTTCCTTCCATGACTAGAACGTTCCTTTGTCCTTGCCTCTTTACTCCCACCTCTGCTCACTTAATTCCTGCTAGCCATACAGATTTTAGTTTAGATGTCTCATTCTCTGCAAAGGTTCCCATTCCTCAGGAATTGGTGTGCCCTTCCTAAACATTCCCAAACCACTGGGTGGTTGACGAGAAGTATTGGCCTTTGGGGTGCCCGTACAACATGTGTTTAAGCAAAGATCAGTTTTCTGTATAAGAACTCTGGGCCTTTCTTATACATACTGCTTTGCATCTAAGCTTTTTTTTGCTGAGCTCTTCAGGACTTTCATATTCTAGTTCCATAATGCTAATACAACTTTGTTGAAAGTTGATTACGCTAACTTCAATAAGATATTCAACATAACTTTATTTAACCTAACGCTGAACTTAGGTATCTTAACCCAGACCTATTCCCCCTTCCAACAAAATGCAAAACTTAATGGCTTTTTTTCTCACTGCTGGATCCTAGGTACCTATCATGAAAACACTTTCAGAGTCAGGTTTACTCGAATCTGAGGTTATATTCATTTGAGAAGACTTGGTGGTGAGTGGCTAAAAGCAAAACTGCAAGTAAAGCACTTAGTGCAGTAACTGGATGAAGTAAGAAGGGCCGGGCGGTGGCTTGCGGGCCATCGGGAAATTATCACAATGAGCTGAATTTATGCTACTGTAAAAGTCAAAAGTTTTAACTACAAAGAGTGCTGCTCTAACTTTATATCTATAATGAACTACAAGATTAAGTTGATGGTATAACTTTTGACTATAAGACAATGTTACTGCTTTTGCTCCACAACAGAAAGTGAGTTAGAAGATGAGAGCAATAAAGCTTGTGTATCTACTTATTTATACAGAATCTGAATCTCCAGGAGACTCAGAAGATGTTGCTTGGGGCTGTGAACTGACCACTTCCCATAGGCCAATCAACACGTGACTGACAGAGAGCTGCCCAAGAAATTCTGAAAGGCTAATGTCAACAAATAACTAACTGTTCACCCTATATATTCAGGGCAGTTATTGTTATTCAGATACTCTGGGCTACAACTTAACAAGAAGGCAGTCTGCTGGCATCACATTTCTAACAAAGAGAGTCCTGTTCATCCTGCAGTAAAACACTGGGCAATTTCTATTAAGGACAAAGGGAGAAGTAACCAAAGGGTCTGGAGTTAGCCCCTCTCAACCCGTACTAACACTGACCACTAGAAAGCTGAACTGAGTAAACTTCTCTAAATAAATACTTTTGTGACTATAAGCAATTGTCAGTTGACCTTAGTAGAATACTTTTTGTTTAATACCTAGTAGGTGTATTATTAACTAAGAAAATATGCCTACAGGTACACAAAACACTGTCTGGTCTATGGTTGCTACTAACAAAGAGGTGTTTAATAATTGGCTCAATAGGAAGAACGAAGACAAACAGTTTGAGCAGGAACCACTCCTGAGACAGAGTAAGAAGTCTATTCTGCCCCAAACAACAGTGTCTACAGGTTTTGCAGATCAGGGTAGAGGTAATAGGAAGATTGCAAAACCAACCCCTTTAAGCCACTAACAACAAAAACAGAAGAATGTATCTGTTCTCTCTCCTCAATTTTGTAAAACAGTTTTAACACAGTAGCCTCAGCTCAGATTAGGACTACAGGAAACCTCATCAATCATAATACTGTTTTGATAGGAACATTCATATTCTGAATTTCAAACAACTAACACATGATTTCTAGAATATATATATATATATATATTCTAAACTTGGGAACAATTTGAATAGGGAGAGTTCTAAACAGGCAACACAAACTAAAGAAAAAACAAACTTGTTCTATTATTTTACAGGTGAAGAAGGTTAAAAAGCTTTTGGAGTATTTTAGATTGAGTTTTGATTTGAAAAGTCCAAGATATTTAAAAAAATCATGGAAGAATTTATAATCTCAGAGTGGCAAAAATCTCAGAAGCCATAAGAATATAGATAATACAGGTTAGATTGCACATTAAAAAAAATGGCTGCATGTAATAAGTCACCAAAAACAATGTGAATAATTACTTACAACTTACACCACAAATGGCTAACTTCTCTCTTACACACATATCCCTGGCCTATGTATCAAAACACCAAAACCCAATTAAAAAATAGGAAAGGAAATATATAAATAGCTATGGACCATGTAAATTCCCATTTTCCCATGAACTGAAGTATCTTCTTCCACCTCTAAGACTATCAAATATCAAACCAGAGCTAGTAAGAACAGGGAAAAGGACCTTCATATTTAGCTGCTGAGAGTACGAACTGCCCGACAGCACTTTGCATTATTTATCAAAATTACAACTGCATGGATCCTTCTGCCCCTACAATCCCATTCATAGAATTGATTCTGTAGAAATACTTGCACAGGTGCAAAATGACCTTTGTATTATATTCCTTAATTGTTTGTTATTAGCGTGTGGCCAGTATAGCTATATAATGGAATACAATGCAGTCATAAAACTGGTTGATTCAGGGGGACAGGGTAGGGAGACTTAATTTTCCTTTATATTCTACCATTTTTTTTATAATTTTGAACCATACAAATGCATTAGCTTTTCTCAAGAAATATAATTAAATCAGAAAAGTTTTTAAAAATATAAAGAAATGACACATTTTTACTAGACTTAGCATATTAATTAGACTTTGGCTACAACTGGTATTATTTTAAATTGTATGAACAGCAGGGAAAATGATATCATAACTTCAAAATATGAACAGAGCTTTTTAATTCTAAGAAGTAAAGACTAGCGATTTTTTTTTGTTTAAAGATTTTATTTATTTGACAGAGAGAGAGAGAGAGAGAGAGAGATCGTACAAGCAGGGGGAAGTAGCAGGCAGAGGGAGAAGCAGACTCCCAGCTGAGCAGGTAGCCTGATAGTGAGAATTGATCCCAGGACCCTGGGATCACAACCTGAGCAGAAGGCAGACGTTCAAACAACTGAGCCATCCAGGTGCCCTAATAATTGTTTTCTTACAGATATAGACAAAAACCAACCTATGGCAAGCTGTATACCAGAATATGGGAGAGGTTAAGAACTAGGATAGCACCAACTTTCATAGTTGTAATTTTATTTTGATTTCGAAGTAAATTCCCCGAATAAAAAGTCTCCAACTTACCCCTGGTATAAGAACCCATTTCCTCTTTCTATATCACTGAGGCTAGAGCTATGTTTGCCTTAAAATCCTTTAGCTGCAGCCAGAATTATGGTCCCCGCACTCCCTGGGACAGCAAAGGTCCTATCTAGCTCCTCCAGAGTAAAGAGAACCTCTTCCACCAGATTCCTCAGGGATTAAGAGGGAGAGATCCCCTGCTGGGAGAGGAGTTAAAAGAAAAGGAACTGAAATGATGGGATCTTCAGTGTTTCTCAGGCCATGGGTTACAATATTAATTTAGTAGGTTGCAATCAACATTTCAAAAGAAAAAAAAAACAACTCAAAATTCAAGGTGTTCCAAATATGTGTACAAAGAGTTGCAATGCCAAATGTTCTTTTGCTGGGGATGGGGTGGTGGTATCACAGAACAGTTTAAAAGTAGTAGTCAGTAGCCCCAAATGTTATGTAAAATGTTGCTGATTTTTGACAGAGTATTTTGTTTTCCAGAAATTCACTGTATTTTCCATTCATCCATAAATTACATATCTCTTACATATAAGGTGACTGGAGAAAGTTAAAGCCCTTAAAAACACCCAAACTGCCTTATATGTATTTTCACTTTGGGTCATCCTTGGCATGTGCCTTTCTTCAAAAATTCCCCCTAAGAGTTTTGTTTGAGGGAAAAGGATCCTACTAGGGTATCGGTGTATGTACACACACATCACACACTTACTTTAAATAAGGAGAGGGAGTGAAAACTCCCTGAGTAGCTCTTTACCTTTGAGAAAATTAGAACTCCTTGGCTTGATGTTAAAAATCTTCCCCTCACCAATTCTCTCCCATCAAGCAGCCAGAACCTACCTTTTCCTAGACTTTATCTCCTAAATATGTCTAGTTCCTCTTCCATCTCTGCTCAGATATTTCCCTAAATAACATGGAAAACCCTCCTGGTACTTCCCCTCCAAACTTTATAGCTTCTGAGTAACAAACATGGCCATTTCGAATATAAGGCTGTCTATGTGAAGGGCTCTATGAACTCAATAATAGTACAAAGGTACTAATTCTTACTATTATGGCTACTGCATATGAATCTTCTAAGGCACAGTTTAAAGGAAGCAATGTAAGAAGCAGAAAACTGATCATCTGTGGGCCTTGGTTCTAATCTATCACCAATTACTTCTGGTTTCAATGCTAGGTCATTCAACCTCTAGGTCCTTTCCAATGCTTAAATTTTTTGACCAAGTCCCCCTTCTCCTAGGAAATACTGTCACTGCTTCTCTTTTGGTCTTAAAAGCACTTGGGACGATCAGATACTATGTTATTTCTCTCTCTCTCTCTCTCCCTCACTCACACACACACACACACACACACACAGCCCTACTCTTCCTCTCCTCAAGAAAAGGTAGGTTGAGTAATGGTTGGGAACACAGACTTTGGATCATTATTAACCTGCTTTGTGAACTTTAGCAGGTCACTAAACCTTTATCTCTCCTTCATGGGTGAGATTGATTAAAGATGTTTCTCTCACTTGGTTTTTGCGAGGATTAAATGAAATCATGTATTAAAAATGCTTATTACTATGCCCATTATTTAAGTAGGTATCTCAGTAAAGGGTAATCTTTCAGACTACTCAATCACCCCCCAAAACACTTCTTCAAGTATTTCCTGAGTAAAATGATCCAATACCCTTAGCTTTGAAATAATAAAAATTTGTAGCACACTTTTCAGTTTTCTAAACTTTCCTAGATATATTCTCACTTAATCATTACAATAGTGTTTTAAGCAGGGCAAGAAAGAGTTTAACTGAATTGCTCAAGATCTCCCAGCTGGAAAGTCAGATCTCAAACCCACATTGTCTAATAAGCCCAAACTCCTCTTACTATTCCATACTATTTTTCTCTAAAAGCACTAGAAAAACACTATTTCATGTTCCATGACATATTAGAATGAGGGCAGTCCTTCTCATGGGATAGTCTAGACACACTATTCAAATGCTCCTTTTACTTTACAGGAACTCAATTTCAGTATTATATCTTCAAAGACTGATGAATATCAGCTAAATCCCAATAAGAGTATTTCTTATGTACACAAACTGAACTCAATATCTAAATAAACTGTTTAGATTAGCAATGCAAACTATCCCTAAATGCACAATATGCAAGTAATAGCTTTCCTTTCTAGGGTTCAAGTGTCCTTGTAGCTCTTCTAGTCAAAACCCTCTGAAATTTTTTGTGAAGAATACACTGTCATTGCAGATATCACTGACAGCACTTCAAATAGCTTCATTTATGTGATTTTAGTCTTGTTGTTATCAGTATTCATATGGATATCTAATGCTGAAAGTCAAGTACATGTCTACTGCCCTTAAAACAGTCAATCTCAGGTTGACTGGCTCCTTACATAAAGGGTTAGGGATAAAGGGAAGAGAAGAAAGTCATAATTTCTGTAACATGGAAACTAAAACAGTAATAGTACAATGGCAAGTCTAATCCGATAATCCAGTTCAATAAAATAAGCAGCAAGTATTTACTTTGCTTCAGGTACTTTAACTGACACCAAGGATGCAAAGATAACTAAGATTCAGTGCTTGCCCTCACCGATTTGTATCAGTGCCAAGCACCAGAAGGATTTGATTGATGTCTACACATGTTCATGTACAGATATCAATCTCTTATTTTCTTATATTGCTGGTGGTGTTCAAGCCTTCTATATCCTTGCTGATCCTTTGTCTGCTTGTTCTACCACTTACTGAGTGAGATAGGAGTGTTGAAGTCTTTAATTCTATTAGCTTGAGGCTCTGGGTATGTTACTTATATCCCCATAGATCTGTTTCCTCACGTGTACGGTGGAACTGAGAATGGATCAGATGAGATAAACTGTCTCACACACTTGAAGGTTTATCATTAAAAAAAAAAAAAAAAGATATCAAACAAATCAATTTTCTATAGATAGTTGAAAACACTCAAGGAATTTACCTTCTAAAGATAAAACTTATATTTAGATTGTACAAAACATGTTAAAATACTGTCAACTTCACAAAACTTGGAGGAGATATGTTTAAGTCACTCTACCTGGGAATTTGAAATCTGGTGTAGTTTTGCATGATTTTAGGGATTCTTTTTGGATAAAAATCAGAATTTAAGCATTATAAGAAATAATCTAGCTCAATATAATTTTATACATGAAGAAAACTGAAGCCCAGAATTATACACTGATGATTCCTAAATATACCATTCTCTCAACCTGCCTTATTTTTCTAGTTGATTCTTAAACTAAATTTAAAATGCCCCTTCTTTTTTCACTTAGACAAGAGGACTGATATTGTTAATAATAATAATAAAAAAGGCTCATATTTGGCCTTTCACTAAAGCTGAAACACCTAGGAGAGGGTGTAAATTAGAGATGAAAGTACAAACAAGTTTCCTAATTGGGGATCTTAAAATTAGGTTCACCCCCTTTGGAGATTGTTAATAGACACCTTAGAATTACTTCTGTTTGGGGCGCCTGGGTGGCTCAGTTGTTAAGCCGCTGCCTTCAGCTCAGGTCATGATCTCAGGGTCCTGGGATCGAGCCCTGCATTGGGCTCTCTGCTCAGCAGGGAGCCTGCTTCCTCCTCTCTCTCTGCCTGCCTCTCTGCCTACTTGTGATCTCTATCAAATAAATAAATAAAATCTTTAAAAAAAAAAAAGAATACTTGTTTGGGTACCATATAATAGAATCAGATTCATTTGTAAACTTTAAAAAATGTATGTGCATCATTTAGTTAGTGGTATACCCTGGGAAAACTTAATAATGTGATAATTTTTATTTTCAACTAGCATTTGCTCAGAGTATAATCCTAGCAATAAAAAAAATGTATAAACTTTATCCTACCCCATATATAATTTATTATCTCTACACTTCCAGTTGTGCCATGAATTTGTACTAATGACATCTTCTCAAACTTGATCCCCACAACAAATGGGAGTGTGGGAAGGAGCCAGGAAGAACAAGTAGATGGGACAGGTTTTTTCCCCACAAGAATAGAGACTCTGAAAGGTTATGTGATTTGTCTGAGGACACAGGCAAAAAATGGTGAAACCAAGTCTCTTAACAAGTTTTCTAACTCCAAGTTCCAATGTCCCTTCCTACAGTATACTAAAATGATACTGATGGAAAGGTAGAAGTCAAAGGGAAGAAAAATGGTACAGAAGAAGGAACAGTAATAAAAAGGTGAGCCCAAAATGCAAATACTTTTACAATAGTAACCCTTTTGGGAAATTTTTTAGTTTGGAACTATTCCCTCCCCACTCTCTTCCAACCATGTTCAAAAAAGACCAACTACTTCATGCTAATCTTCAACTACACCTGTAGTTTTTTTTTCTATTTTTATTTGAGAGACAGAGAAAGTGAGAGAGAGCATAAGAGGAGAGATGGTTAGAGGAAGAAGCAGACTCCCCGTGGAGCTGGGAGCCCGAAGTGGGACTCTATCCTGGAACTCAAGGATCATGACCTGAGCTGAAGGCAGTTGCTCAACCAACTGAGCCACCCAGGCGCCCTACACCTGTAGTTTTTACCGAAGAACTGTCTTTACCATTTCAAGTCCTAGTCTTATTATTCCATGACACAACTTTAATTATAGTCAAATTAGGCTCCGCTGCATACACTGAATTGCAGTTTTTGCTTAATGGACAAAGTTAACAAACCATGCCCACATGAATTGTTCTTAAATCCCAAACAGTGGCATTAAATAGGTTCTAATGTTATGCAGTACAACTTAAAATTCTCACAATCAGTCATGGAACTTGATCTAATCCAATAGCATTAGGCTATGCATAAATTCAATTTAGTATATAGTTGGGCTTGGCAACACTAATACTGGAAATTTATTTTAAAAGTTTAAATATCAGATTTAATCTTTAAAAATGTCCATATGATACCCCCATATGGTGGCATGGGGAAAAAATTACAAATAAACCCACAAATTATGGTATTTAAGCCATCTGGGAGGCATTAAGATGCAGTTTAATAATAATAAAAAAACCCCATCACTTTAGAATTACCTGAAGATCAATTGGGCTTTAAAATAAATTTTCCATAATTTATTTGAAATTTTCTAAAGGAGTTTTTTGGTTTTTTTTTTTTGTTTTTTTACAAGAGAACAAATCTTCTAAAGGAGTTTTTAAACTGCAAATACACTTACCTCTTTTTTTCAATTGGGAATTCAACTTTAAATTACAAATTCTACATAGCATAAGTTACATTAAAAATTCTGTAATAATCTTTTTTTTTTTTTAAAGATTTTATTTATTTATTTGAGAGACAGAGAAAGTGAGAGCATGAGAGGAGAGAAGGTTAGAGGCAGAAGCAGACTCCCCGTGGAGCTGGGAGCCCGATGTGGGACTCGATCCCGGAACTCAAGGATCATGACCTGAGCCGGAGGCAGTTGCTCAACCAACTGAGCCACCCAGGTGCCCAATCTTTTTGATCATAAAATAATACTGTGGTAGTCATCGCAGCCATTCACTAATATTCTAGCTCTCTTCTGTGGGCACACAGTTGCAGTGGAGTTTCTCACCTACTTGAAGTGTGGTCAGATGACTTGCTCTGATTAATGAAATATGAGCAGATGTATTTATTACTTCCGGGTTTAACATTTAAAGACTAGCATGTCCTCTTCCACTGTCTCTTATCCCGCGGGCACATGGGAAGACCAATACTTGAGATGGTGGCTGCTGTGTTGGCCTATGTCCCTGAATGACTGAAATGAGCAGAGCCCCTGTGAATAATAAACCTTTATTGTTTTAATATTGAGATGTTGGGCTTTGTTATCACAACATAATTTAAATCTATCTGGATAGAAGCACCATGTAGCCAACAGGCATTCAGACATCAGTTGGGTCTAGTTCTTTCGCCTTAGAAGAATAAAATGTGTGAAACTGCTAAAGCCAGAAAAGGTACATGAAATCATGAGTGGTTCAAGTTAATTTCAGATTTAACTTAACAAAAATATGTGCTTATCACTTAAAGTTTCATGTGTTTCAATTTATTTGTGTATCATTCAGTGTCTAGAGGTATTACAGATAAGATTACGTCAAGCTGAGGAGGTATCTAAAGCCTAGAGAGTTTAAGTGACTTGTCCAAGATCACAAAGTGAATTACTGCACAGAATAATCAAATTTAGAAATTTTAGTTTCTGATTGCTGACTCTTTCCAATATACCACAGTTGGGCAGAAATTGTTAAGGGAGTTTGGGGTAGTTTTTATATTAAAACATGTATTTCTGAAACATTTCCATATTCAGTTTAAGGCAAAAGTATTAAATCCTTAATATGTACAACTATTAAATTCATTCAAAACCAAATTGACAAAATATTAAGCACTATCTTTTAACTAAATGCTACTTCTTCCCTTGAAAACTCAAGATGTAAAAAGAGCTACCCAGAATTCCAACCCATTAGAAATTGTTGAAAAATTTCTAATGAGAAATCTCTAACAGAGTAACACTTTCCAAATACTTGATACCCTGGATCATTTTTAGATTGTTGGTAACCAGGGGGTAGAAACACCCTTATATTACCCCTTTATTTTCCATTTCCTCCTAGTGTATCAAAATAGTTCATTAGCTGAATAAGGCAGGAAGAACAGGCAGTAGATTCCCCACCCATGTGCAAAACAATATCATTGAACCTTTCCCAGTGGTCCAGAGCTAATACAAACTACTATGAACTAAATTTAAATTTTAAAGCCTAGAAGTTACAATATCTGCTGTTTAAAGCTACCATGTATATAACACAAATTAACTTTCTGAACTATAAATGACAGAGAATTTTTAGTTAGGCATAGGAGAATGAGAATATTAGGATGATAACTGTGCCTTCTGGGTAGCAGAGACATCAAAATTTTATTAAGTAAAATAATTTGGATAGGGGCACCTGGGTGGCTCAGTGGATTAAAGCCTCTGCCTTTGGCTCGGGTCATGATCTCAGGGTCCTGGGATCGAGCCCTGCATCGGGCTCTCTGCTCAGCGGGGAGCCTGCTTCCGCCTCTCTCTCTGCCTGCTTCTCTGCCTACTTGTGATCTCTCTCTCTGTGTCTAAATAAATAAATAAAATCTTAAAAAAAAAATAATTTGGATAGTGAAGATATTAAGTTATCCATACTAGAAATACAGTATGTCAAAGTTCATGATTAGGGCAGAAATTAACCCAAATATCATTAAACTTCCTGAAGAGGATGCTTGAATACAGAGGCAGCAACTTAAATCTCTGATGTCAAACTGGTCTAAATCCAAGTTCCTTTTTTTTTTTTTTACTTTTTTTTTATTTGAGAGAGATAGAGTGAGAGAGAACATGAGAAGGGAGAAGGTCGGAGGGAGAAGCAGACTCCCCATGGAGCCGGGAGTCTGATGTGGGACTCGATCCGGGGACTCCGGGATCATGACCTGAGCCGAAGGCAGTTGCTCAACCAACTGAGCCACCCAGGCACCCGCAAGTTCCATTTTTTGAAAAGGGAATCTTTCGGACAGCCAGTTTCTACATCTGTAAAATGGGGATAATGGCCAACGAGATTGTAGTACCTCGCAAAGAGAAGGCCAACAATCCCCCCTCCTCCATAAAAGAAAAAGACATTATATTTTAGCATTGTTCTGAAACATCTGTCCTCATGAAATGTGTGTTTCTTCTTGAATAGGGAATTTATGTATGGCAAGACCAAAGTTTCTCTTTTTCTCCCAGATAGACACATATACAAATAAGCATACACCTTATTTCAGTTGTGTTGAAACTTGAAGAGTGATTCTACCCTAAGAAAACGGAAAAATGTCACAAGGATGCATTTATGATGACTTGATACACTGTTAACACCTTCATTATTTAAAAAGTGACCATGTACAAAACCACTGGGAATCAGTGGAGACAGAGTAGCTCAATAAAGAAGAAAACAATTTCCAAAGGGGTCTAGCTCAGTGACAGCCAAAGCAGAGTACAAGAAACTCCACTGGAGTGCAGGAAAAAAAATCAGAACTCCAATTTCCATTTTTACCCCATTCTTTAAATGTTTTACATGTTTTATAGTACATACATATCATTCATACATAAATATTCAGACATTGGGAGTACAAGCTTAATTTTTTTGACAAGGTGTACAATCAAAAAAAGCCGGAGATGACTTTTCCAGACTTGAGACTAGAGAACACACATATAAAGCCACTAATGAAAAGAGTTGAAGACCCACATTAAGTTTAAACAGTAACATAAAACCCTGAGGTACAAGTTTTTAAAACAACTGGATTTATGACATTCAGTATCTACTTATAATGTAGTTAAGAATGGGTAGAGAGTTCTACTTTAGTTTGCTTTTTAGTCTAACTGGGTATCAACGACTGTACAAAGTAGAACCAAGTCCAATGCCTTAAATTAAACCTCCAGTTAACCACTGTGACTGTGTCCTGCAGGTAGTACATTTAATGAAAGTTATGTCTTAAGTTTGCTGTCAGGTTTACACTCAACATCCATATTCTAAAACTTCCTTGATTGTACAAAAAGCCTCTTCTAGTTCCTAGCTTTATTTTACAGTATGGTTGGTTTCAATATGAGATGCAAAGCTTAAAAGAAGGGGCGACTTTAACATTTGCAAGTGACCATATGTTACTGGGGAGTACAAATATGAGGTCAACACTGCCAACTTTCATCACTAGCAAAAGCAGTGGTTTGTTTGTTTTCTGAAAGGTACTAGAACCATAGGCCATTTACATGAGTTCTGGTCTATATGACTCAGAATTCCATTTGTCCTATCTTTTGCTTCAGAGCTGAAGTCAGAAATGTCTCCATCTGTGTCATAATTATTTCCAAAACCAATTAAGAGATGGCAAACAGAAAATTATGACTTCAGGTAATGAATAAAATGGCAAGAACAGATAATTCTTTAGAATGAAAATTTAGTTCATCCAAAGCAAACAAGTAAATTAAGTGATTTGCCCTGTTTATTCACTTAGAGAAAAGACAAATTATAACACTTTTAAAGAATGCAGGGGTGCCTGGGTGGCTCAGTGGGTTAAGTGTCCAACTCAGGTCATGGTCTTGGCTCAGGTCACAGTCTTTCAGTCATGGGGTCCAGCCTCGCATTGGGCTCCATTCTCAATGTGGAGTCTGCATCAGATTCTTCCTCCCTCTCCTTCTGCTCCTCCCCACTCATGTGCTCTCTTTCTCTCAATAAATAAATAAAATCTTTAAAAACAAAAGGATGCACACATTATAAGTTGCCTTGTCCTCCATGAGTGGGAAAACACTTCACATGTTTTATTATGGTGGAGGAGTGGAGGTAGCAAAGGGGTCAATGGCCCACTAGAGGCAGGAAAAGGGGGCAAGACTTTCTGCTCTTAAGAAAATATAGAGGATGATGACATACTTTTAACAGTACTGTCAACTCTGGGAACTATTAAGTGTAAGAGAAATAGTCGGCAATTTGTCTCCATGTCCTAAGACATAAATAGAACCACATTTCCTTATTAACCAATAAACACAGCCCAATAAGCACAGAAAAACTGAAGACTTTATCTCATCTGCTATTAAATAAATTATAAAATGTTAAATTACTTTAATAGATGGTAGAAAATAAAAGCTGGGAATGAATTCAGTTTACTTTTAAATAATGGATTTGTATAAAGACAACAGTTTGTGCAATTAGGGACCATTTTTTGGTGTTTTAAAGAGTACATTACAGGTAAGGACAAAAGTTTGTATTAAACTAAATATACAAAAGATTTCATTATCTTGTCCCTCAAACTGGCAAGTAAATGTTTTTTGTTACCATAAACTGGCACCAAAAGCACATTGAAGCAACTTGTGCTGAGGAAGTGCCATCTTAGTACAGCATTAAGGGTTTTTCATACTCTGGCCTGAATGCACACCTTCCCAGCCCCTTTTTACCACACTCCTTTTAAGACCCCAAGTATCAATCAATCAATAAATAGAAATCACAACTTTCTAATTATACCTAGATATTATTCCTCCCCACCTTTCCTCACATTGTTCCTCAGTCATTCTTCATCTCCATTTGTTATAGTCCTATCTATTCTCCAAGTCCCTTCAGGGTTGATGTTCTCACATGTATGACTGTCACATACTATGGAGAGTGCCATTAACTACATATACGTTTAGTGCCATTCCACTGTTGATTAGACTGTTCGTTTTTTAGGAGCAGTAAGTTTGTCTGGGTCAATCTCACATTTCCAACTGCCATAAACTCAACACCTGGCAAAATAGAAGCTTGAAACACAGCAATTCCTTGATGTTCTTAATTGAATGGCCAACTCATTCTGGACTTACAAATTGAGATATTACAATTTTATCCTATGTAAGGTGAAACAGTGCTCTTCTGGATAATATTGTTAACTAATGCAAGACAACCCCACCCCCAAAACCCACCCAAATAAAGCAAACAAAAAACAAGGTGTCTGAATCTTATTTACTAAACTATAGGCAAAAAATCTCAACTGAATGGTACCAGCTTTGAACTGTGCCTTTAAAGTACCAGTTATCAGACAGTCTGAATAAGCTATCTCCTTTATCCAGATTTCAGACGGGTTTTTCTTTATTAAAATCTGAGAGGTAAGAAATGAGCCAACTCTGATTTGAAACCACCATTTCCACCTCTTATTTATGTGTACTTTAGACCACTTGGGAAAGATGAGATCATTTAAGCAGCAGCGCCATTATTTCTCTTTATTTGACCCCAACAATGCTCTCAACCTAACAGTAAAGAGACATGCATCAACCGCGCTAAACTACATTGTAACAAGGCAGCTGGGGGTAATATTTACTCCCTTAGTACAGGGGGAAAAGCTATGCTAAAGAGCAGAGGACATTCCCTAAAAATGTCGGATACTGAGGTACTCTGGGCATCCCCTTCCCCCACCTTCACAAATCTACTCCTGGAATCTGAGACATAGGTCCTTTGTCTGAACAATGTGGGAGGAGTCTGTCTGCAGTGCTGGTG
Organism: Nasua narica; assembly: GCA_028533885.1. Taxonomy (NCBI): domain Eukaryota; kingdom Metazoa; phylum Chordata; class Mammalia; order Carnivora; family Procyonidae; genus Nasua; species Nasua narica. The sequence continues at coordinate 59,278,541 of CM052808.1, forward strand.
TGCTGGCAAGTGAAGAGAATTTACTGAAAACTGTATAAACGCATAAAGTTCCTTAACTCAATTACCTTACTGTCCACTTTTTCTTCATCATGTACAATGCAATGTTCTAAAAGATAGCCAATGTGCCTTTTCCAGAGTTAAAATGTATCCAAAGAGAATACAAAAAGATCAACAGAGTTAGGCTGCTCTTCAAAAGCTAAGTTTCTGAATAGCGGAGGGGTGGAGGGGGGTGATGGTTTTACCCACCACTTGAACATTCCCTTCCCTCTCGAAAGAGCTCTTTACACAAAGCCTCCATTTCTGTCAATTTCTCCATCGAAACAAGCTGTTGTAAGGTAAAGCTGAGCGCCTTTTATAAGACAATCGGCTGCGCAAACTTGCAATCTCGTAGCTTTCCTTGCACAACCCCGAATCCATAACCGACCCGACCTTTTACCACCTCACTGAGGTTTTTGGTGCCACGCCAGTCTACTGTTCCACGAATACTGCCCGAATAAAGTGACCACCACCGGATTGGGTGGCTCGAGAAACTTAACACCTTTTACTATTCAAAAACCAGCGGAATACCGTGGGTTTTCGCAAGGTGACCCATCTCATTTACCACGGTTCCTCGCCGACCCCTTCGCGATGGACTTGGGGGACTCGCCGGGTTCAGTGTTGCAGCCCGGAGCTCGTTTCTTTCGTCTCCCCACCCACGCCCGGGGGCCAAGCCCAGTTGGACTCCCCTCCTCCCTGCCGCACTCACCCTGGCGACCGACAATCTCGGCGACATGCTCGGAGCTGGGCACCGGGACGCACTCAGTGGTGTTGACGCTCTTCCTCCGGAGCAGGGCCGCCTGCTCCCCGTTTAGGGCGGCCGCCGCCGCCGCCCCGCAGCCGCCGGGGCCGTAGGCGTGGGACAGCATCGCCGCCATCATGCCCTGGGCATCGTCCCCTCCGTAGAGCACCCCCGCCGCCGCGGCCGCCGCGGCCGCCTCCCGGGCATCGAAGCTGGCGGCGGGCAGCAGCACCGACCCCAGGGACCCGCCCGGGATCGGCTGGGTCTGGGAGGCGGCGGCCGCGGGCGGCGACAGCAGCAGCAGCGACGGCCGGTCCTCCTCCTCTGCCTCCTCCAGCTCCTCCTCCTCCAGCAGGTCTCCGTCCAGCTCCGCTTCCTCCCCCTCCTCCTCCTCGTCCTCCTCCAGCTCCAGCTCGGCCGCCTCCGGGGCCCCGGGCCGGCCGGGCGGAGCCCGCTCCTCCGGAGACAGCCCCGCCGCCCGCCGGGCCTGGCCCTGCGCCGCCGCCGCCGCGGCCCGAAGCGCCGGGGTACCGGGCTCCGCCGGGCTGGGGTCGTCGAGGCCTAGCGCGGCCAGGCGCTCCCTCAGCAGGAGCCCGTCCCCCTCCAGCTCCGGGCCGCCCGCGGGCGGCGGCAGCGGCGGCGGTGGCGGCGGCTGCGGCAGGGGGGCCGGGGCCGCCGCCAGGGCCAGGGCCGCGGAGCTGCCGCTCGGCATCGCGGCGGCGCGCTGTCAATGGCGGCGGCGGCGGCGGCGGCCGGGTCAGGCGCGGCGGGCGGCGAGCCCCATGGCGGACAGGGCTCGGGCCCTGCTCAGCGCGCAAACACCTTTCCTCTGGGGAGGCGGCGGGGCTGGCGACCCGGGCCTCGGAGCGCCAGGGCCGCCCGGAGACTGGAGAGGGCGGGGTGGAGGGGCAGAGGAAGGAGGCAGAGGTAGGTAACTAGGTGGGTGGGTGGGGACCGCAGCGGGGCGGGCTGCTGGAGGTGGCAGCGGCTCCCCTCTCAGGGTTTCTTTTGTTTCATGGCCTTAACCAGCCCCCGGCGCGCGCGGCGGCGGCGACGCCCCACGCCGCTCTCCGAATGAAGCCGGCGCGCTCTGATTGGCTGCTTTTAATCTCTGGGAGCCCGCCCTCTCCTCCCCGCAGCCTTCTAATTCCTTTCCCTAGCCCCACCCCCCACCCTCTTCTCGGGCCCCGCCCCGCTCCTCCCCAGAGCTCTCTGATTGGGTGACCGGGACAAGCCAGTCCCCGAAGCCTTCTCCTTCCGTCCTCTCCCCTCCCCCCTCCCCTCCCTCCCCTCTCCCTACTGGCTCACGAGGAGAGGGGCTGTGATTGTTCGCTTCACACGTCACTCTTTGTGACGTCCCCAGGTGGGGGCGGGGAAAGTAGGAGGGACGAAGGCGCTGTAACTGGCTGAAACTGGGGCCGACTAGGGATTTTCGCGCAGGCGCGTGCAGTTGAAGCACACACCTGGGTTTCTCCCTTTCTGCTTATCCCTCTTTCCCGCCCGGGTCGGGTCTTTTAGGGCACTGTGTGAGCGGCCTTGGAGTGGAGCGTAGGCAGGGGCACGGAGGGCGTTGTTTCGCCAGGTTGAGGACGAGATTTCCTCCTTTCGGGGTAGGGGCCTAGGGAGAGTCCGCGGAGGAGGGGCCAGTGAGGTGTCCTCCTATCCGGCCGCGGGGGTGGTTTCCTGAGCCGCGTGGCTCCTGGGCCTTCCCCTGCACGACCCTGGAGTGCTCCTTCCTCCGGGTAGGGTCCTCCCACGCCCGGTTGGCTGGATTTCCAGTGCCCGGAGGCCGCTGGCTTACAGCGGAGCCTTGATGTGGGGGCTCTACAAGGAAATTAAATCATTGTTTCCTCCTCCAAGGCGCTCTTCCCACAGTATGGCCCAGGTGATCCCGCACAGTGCTGGAGGCTTATTTTTAAATGGCTTGTTATAAACAAAGCCTATTGCTTTCCAACAACTTAGGCTATGACGGAACCCCCTCCCATCCCCGCTTTAGTCTCCCCAGCTTAATATTAACTCACGTTGTCCTACAGAGATATATAAGGCGGGCAACATAGTATAATTTTAAGGTTTCCAGTGGCCCTATTAGAAAAAATAAAAACTTAATAGACGATTCATTATATTTAAAACATTACTTCAACATGCAATCAATATAAAGTTATTAGTGATAGATTTTATAGTTTTTTCAGTCATTGAAAATGGTGTGTATTTTACACTTATACTCAGCGTATCTCAGTTCGCTTCACACCAGCCATATTTCAAGTACTCTAGTACATATTTCAAGTTCTTAAGTACATATTTCAAGCAGCTCTAGAGCTCTTAATTTTTGAATTATAACTTGGGACCTTTTAATGTTGGATTTATTATATCTTGCTGCCTCAAACTTCTTATGAGTGAATTTTAATTGAGCTCCTACTCTTCTAAATTGTCTAGAATGTAACAAAGCCAGTAGTTCAAGAGGAAGCTAAACTATGTCTTCTCTTTCTCTAGTTTGTGCCTTTTTAGTCACCTGCAGAATCCTTACTTCAATTTACTTCACCCCTTCAATCAAAGGCCTAGAGAATTTTAGCTAACACGACAACTTTCTTGTTATTCCAAGGTTTCCCTAGACCTTATATAACCCTGTGCGTTGCTTCTCTAACAACTTATTTGTAGATACAAGCTCTGGAGCAGGGATTTCAACCCTGGATGTACAGCCAAGTCCAAAAGAGCTTTAAAAAAAAGCTAAATGCAGAGCAGGGAGAGGCAAACTCTGGATATTTGGATTTAGTGGGAAATTTGGAGTGGGAACCTGGACATGTTTTTAAGAAGCCACACAGGTTGTTCTGAAGCTCAGGTAGGGTTGAGAACACTGATCTAGGGTGTGGTTTTGGGTTTACAGAAGGAATTTGCCATTAACTCTCTTGAAAAATGGTCTTTTTCTCCTCTACCTTCCTAATTAGGTACCATTTTCACTGATTTACTACATCTACATGCTTTCTGTCATATGCCCCAAGGACATGTTATTTCACAACATTTTAACAAAGGTACTGAAACTTTCAATGTACCACCGAATAACTTGTATAACAACATTTTCTTATAGAATATACAGATACTGTATGTTTGCTGATATTTCAGTTTAAACAATAACCATTATTTGAAGGGTAGATCTTCTAGCAAAGCAAATCTCATCAAGGGGGAAAATCAAAGCATGCAGTGGCCACTCCCAGGATACATAGGTCACTGGGAGGAAATATGTAGTAGAATTACAAATTAAATTCTCAGAAGTTCCTTTTGCCACCTCTTTTCATGAGTTGTCATTTAATGCTCACACCTTGGTCTTAAGTTCTCTTCCCAAGGACCCAAAGAAAGAGTGGGAGCGATAAGTTTGCCAAATGTTTTCCTTTTGAGAGGGAGAGAGAGAAAGAATAGATTCGTATAGATAAGATCCATTCAGCTAAGTTTTTTTAAAATGCTAAATGATTTAACCTGGGTGTTTGTAATATAAAAATTGCTTTCTGCTTCATTCCCACATAATAAATGAGGTTTCATAAGTTCCCATACACAAATGTATATATTCATGCATTAATTTATACTTGATCAATATTGTGATTTATGAGCAAGGTAGGAGATATTGAAGCTCAGGGACCTTCCCATTTGGGTCTAAATTTGTCTTTTATTAAATTTTGTTTATGAAGCAAATTTTGCCCTAAATATATGCGTGGGATTCCTTCATTTAAATTCATTTAACAACACCATCTTTTCTAGCCCAGCCACACAACACCCTAATGTGTACCTGGGTAGAGTATCTCTTTCATTCCTCTGCTGCTGTTTATGACGTAGGTGGATACACTGGGGCAGAAGAGTTGCTTTAAGGATCTCAGGACAAAAAGAAAACTACAGAGTTGGCTACATGTTATCAACTCCCAGGCTGACTGCTGAACTGGCCTTTTAAACCTGTTTAATTGTAATGATTTTAAGGTTGGAACAACTGTGAACTACACAAAGCTTAACAAAGATGTTGGTCCTAGCAAATAAACAGACTAGGGGTTCCTGGTTGGCTCAGTCAGTTAAGTGTCTGTCTTTGGCTCAGGTCCTGATCCCAGGGTCCTGGGATCGAGCCTGGCATCAGGCTCTTTGCTCAGTGGGGAGCCTGCTTCTCCTTCTGCCTGCTGCTCCCCCTGCTTGTGCGCTTTCTCTCTCTCTCTCTCTGACAAGTAAAATCATTAAAAAAAAAAAAAAAAATCTCTCCTACATTAACAAACAGGAACTCTTCCTTGATGGCATACCCCTTCCTGTCACCACTCTTTCTTCTCCAAATCCACTGCTCCAATAACTACCTGCTCCCTTCTTTAGGGTACACTGCAGTGCACCCATAGGCTCTTGCTGCTTCCTTGAAATTATCCTCATCTTGTCACTTATCTTTACTTAGCTTACCCTTTCCCTGGCAGGATTTGACACCACCAATTGCTCCTTAAAGCCCTCTCTCCCAGGGCCCTGGGGTGGCTTATTCAGTTAAGCATCAACTCTTGATTTCAGCTCAGACCATGATCTTAGGATGCTGAGATTGAGACATGAGTCAGGCTGGGCATGGAGCCTGCTTAGGATTTTCTCTCTCGTTCTCCCTTTCTCCCTTGCTCTCTCTAAAATAAATAAACCTTTAAAAAATAAATTTAAGGAGGTTCATTTTTTTTAAAAATCCACTTTTTAGTTTAGTATTCAATATCACCACTATCTACTCAGTTCCTCTGACCAAAAACCTGGTAGACATTCTTGACTTCTCCTTTAACCCGCATACCCAGTGAAGACCAAGTCCTGGGGGTCATACCTCTCAACCCTCAAATCCGTCTGTCGTCCTGCATTTTTACCACCATTCCCATAGTCGAGGCCACCATCACTTACATTATGAACTATCCCAACAGTCCCCAGACTGTATTCTTATATCCAGTCTTGCTGCCTCCAATTCATTTTCTATGCTGTGGCTGGAATAATTGTAATTCAGGTTTACTCCTTCCGCTGCCCTGCTTAAAATCCCTGTTGTCCTTGGAGTAGCATCCCAATTTGTTAATTTATAAGGTCTTCTCTATCTGAGTCCGACCTTCCTCTTTAGCCTGATTTCATGCCATTCTTCCCCTGGCATTCTTGGCCTCTGCCACAGAGGCCCTCCAGCAGCCATTCTGGTGTGTATTGTACATACATTATTACGCCTTCAGGCCTGGAATACAGCTCTCCTCTGTCCACTCTTAGCTAACACCCACTTGTCCTTCACGGCTCAACTCATATATCACTTCGGCTAATCTTCTAGGGGTAAGGCAACTGTCCTTGCAGCAGGGTCTGCTTGCATCCTCCCTGTCTGTAGCAGGATTACCCACATCTAGTTGTTCAAGTGTCCCTCTTCCTCTGCCCCTGTAGAGAGCCAGTGTCTACTATAGGTCCCGGCAGGTAGATGAGCTGGTATCAACCTGCTGACTCAGTCCTTCAGCTAGTCGGAACTTTTGGCCATTTTTCAAACACACATTGTAATCTCCCATCTTTGTGCCTCTGCTTGTGATGTTTTTGTGCCCAGATTCCCCTTACCTTCTATTCCAACCTCCTCTCTCTCTACCTATTGTTAAGCCTCAGCTTAAGTTCAGCTTCTCCCAGCATGCTCTCCTAGTTGATATGGTCAGGGCTAATCCTTCCCTTTCCGTAAGAAAATGCAATCAAAGGCAGCATTTTGCATATATCTTCTGAACTCTTAAACAACCCCCGAAGTCTATCCATGGACCCCTTAAGGTGACACAGACTGGCGAGATGGTCATTAAGCTGGTTTTCTCTTCTTCCTGAGCGCACAGTGAGCCTACATTTCCTGGCATCCACTGGAGTTAGGAGTAGCCATAAGAATGAGTTTTACACCATTTCCAGACCAAACCCTTAAAAATCCTTCACATATTATCTTCCGTGTTCCTTTCCCATCAATGATGTCAATGAGTATGATGCCCATAAGAAGATGTCAGAGCCACAAGATGAGAGGAGTCTGGATCACCATATGGTGGGGAGGCACCTTCAAATCAGATGTAAGTGTGTGAGAGGTAAGATATAAGGCTTATGTAAGAGGAAAAGTATTTTTGTTGAGTTTGAAGTATTATATATTTTTGTGTACATTTGTTATAGCAGTTAACCTATTTTAAGTACTACACAAGGCCAGGTTAAAAGCCTCTGCTTTGTAAAGAGATAGTAGCATGATCAGTGGTACCAGGGGTTAAGGAGAAGGGAGAGATAAATAGGAGAAGCACAGAGGATTTTTAGGGCAGTGAAACTATTCCGTATGTAACTATAATAGTGGATATATGTCATCATATACAGTGCCATAAAATATACAGTGCCAAGAGTGAACTCTAATGTGATCTATATAGGCTCTGAGTGATAATGATGTGTCAACACAGGTTCATCAGTTGTAACAAATGTACCAGTCTGGTGCAGGATGAGAGAGGGGGAAGTGGTATGTGTGTAGAGTCAGGGCATATACGGGAACTCTTTGTACTTTCTGCTCAGTTTTGTGGTAACCTAAAACTGATTTAAAAAATAAAGTGCATTAAAATGTTTTTAAACCTGTTTTGCACATCAACAATATTTAGTTTGACTACTGATATACTTTGGTCATAAACTGCCTGGGATGTTCCCACTTGTAGCATGGAACCTAATTATATATATATATAAATTATATATATATAATTAAGTCAGTAATATATTTAAATATAAACTTAAATTTTATATAATATTTTTATAATTAAATATATAAATATATATTTGTATACATAAAATTTTAAATAAATATATATATTTTAAGATTTTATTTATTTATTTTAGAGAGAGAATGAGCATGAGCTGGCAGAGGAGCAGAAGGAGAGAACCCCAAGCAGACTCTATGAAAAGCATGGAGCCCAATGCAGGGTTGCATCCCATGACCCCAAGATCATGACCTGGGTTGAAACTAAGAGTCAGATGCCTAACCAACCTAGCTACCCAGGCATGCCTGGAACCTGATAATATTTTTTTACACAAGGAGCAATCCACTAAGTGATACAGCAATCCTCAAAGTGCATGCTCCAAACAACAGAACTTCAAAATATGTGCAAAACAAAAAAACCTGATAAAGCTGAAAGGAGAATTAGACAAATCCACATTTATATTTGGGGCCGTCAACACCCATTTCTCAGCAATCACTAAAACTGCTAGACCAAAAAAAAAAAAAAATCAGAAAAAAATGTACAAGAACTGAATAATACTATCAGCCAAGAGGGATCTAATTGATATTTATAGAGTATTCTACCCAACAACAGCAGAGTACACATTTTTGTCAACTGCCCATGCATCTTTCACATATATAGACCATATCCTGAGCTGTGAAACAAATCTCAACAATTTAGAAGAGTTGAAATCATATAGCGTATGCTCTCTGACCAGAATAGAATCAGACTAGAAATCAATAACACAATAACAGAAAGAGAACAAAAAAATTTTGAAATACGTGGACATTATATGACGCACTTATTTTTTTTTCTTTCAAAGATTTTATTTATTTATTTGACAGAGAGAGACACAATGAATGAGGGAACACAAGCAAGGGGAGTGGGAGAGGGAGAAGCAGGCCTCCCCCCAAGCAGGGAGCCCTATGTGGGGCTCGATCCCAGGACCCCAGGATCATGACCTGAGCCGAAAGCAGATGCTTGATTACTGAGCCACCCAGGTGCCCCTATATGACACACTTCTGAATAATTCATGGATCAATGAGGAAGTCTCGATGGGAAATTAAAAAAAATAATAAATTGAATGGAATGAAAATGAAAACACAATATTTCAAAATTTGTGGGACACAACTAAAGCAGAGCTGAGTGTAATTTATGGTATGAAATGCTTTTGTTAGAAAAGAGGAAAGGTCTCAAATCAGTAACCCTAGTGCCTATCTAAGAAAAAAAAGAGCAAAATAAACCCAAATAAAATTGATACAACTTTAGCAAGACTGACAAAGAGAGAAGACGCAGATCACCAATATTAGCAATGAAATAGTGGATATCACTACAGATCCTGCAGCCATTAAGAGAATAAAAGGAGAATACCATAAACATTGTTAAGTTCATAAATTTGACAACTTAAAAGAAATGAACCAATTCAAAAATCACAAACTACTAACCAACATGAAATAGGCAATTTGAATATCCTATAATGATTAAGAAAATGGAATTTTTTTAGTTTTTATTTAAATTCTAGTTAGTTAACATACAGTGTAATATTAGTTTCAGGTGTACAATTTAGTGATTCAACACTTCCATACAATACCAGGTACTCATCATGACAAGTGCACTCTTTAATCCCCATCACCTCTTTAACCCATCCCTCCACCTACCTCCCCGCTAGTAACCATCAGTTTGTTCTCTATAGTGAAGAGTCTGTGTCTTGGTAAGAAAATTGAATTCATAATCGAAAAGCTCCTGAAAAAGAAATCTCCAGGACCAGATGGTTTCACTGGAGAATTTTACTAAATATTTAAAGAGGATTTAAGACCAATTTTATACAATCTCTTCCAAAAAATAGAAGAGGAAGGAGTACTTCATAGTCATTTTATGATGGCAGCACAAATACTAAAACCAGACAAAGACAATACAAGGAAAACAAAACTACAGACCAAAATCTCCCTTGAATATAGACACAAAAATCTCAATAAAATTTTATCAAATCAAACCTAGCAACATATAAAAGGAAGCAAATGTACATATAGCAACATGTAAAATGTACAAATGTACCACCAAGTGGAATTTCCTTCAGTCATTTAAAGATGGTTCAATATTTAAAAGTTCATTAATGGAAAACATATGTTCATAGAAAACTTGCCAGGATTGTTCATTGCAGCATTATTCATAATGACCAAAAAGTGGAAACAGCCCAAATATTATCAATCAGTGAATGGATAAACAAAATATGCTACATCCATCCAATAGAATATTATTCAGTCATAAAAATGAATGAAGTAATGATACATGCTACAAAACAGATGAGCCTTGAAAACATTATGTGAAAGAAGTCAGTTACAAAAGGCTATATATTGTATGATTCCATTTTTATGAACATCCAGAATACGTAAATACATAAAATCAGAAATCAGATTAGCAGCTGCCAAGGACTAGGGAGTGGGAGAAAGGTGGTGATTGCTGAAGGGTATGGAGTTTCTTTTTGGGGTGATGAAATGTTTTGGAATTAGTGGTGATGGTTTAAAATCTTGGGAATATATTAAAAGCCATGTAATTTTATGCTTTATTTTATTTTTTAAAGATTTTATTTATTTATTGACAGAGAGAGACACAGTGAGAGAGGGAACACAAGGATGGTGGAGCTGGAGAGGGAGAAGCAGGCTTCCTGCTGAGGACCCTGGGATCATGACCTTAGCTGAAGGCAGACGCTTAACAACTGAGCCACCCAGATCTGTATGCCTTAAATGTGTGCATTACGTTGTATGTTAATTATATCTCAATTAAAAAGCCAATAAATGTAATCTACCATATCAACTGTCTAAAGAAGTATCTTATTATCCTCTCAATTGATGCAGAAAAAGCATATCACAAAATTCAATACCCATTTGTGATAAAAACTCTCAGAAAACCAGGCATCATGGAACATTTCCTCCACTTGCTAAAGAAAATCTACCAAAAAACCAATAGCTAACATTATACTTCATGGTGAAAGGTGAGTACTTTTCCCCTAAGATTGAGAACAAGTTGAACATGTTCTTGTTCAAGATAGTACTGGGAGTTTTAACCAGAACAATAAAGCAAGAGAAAGAAACAAAGGGCATGCAGATTGGAAAGGAAGAATATTTAGATGGAATTATCAAATATAAAGAGAAAGTAGAAAATCCAAAAGGAAAGACCATCTGAATAAGAAATTTCTGGTTTCAAAATAAAAGAGAAATCAGCAGAATCGATCACCAAATTTATATCAAACTGGCTCAAAAGTCTCACTAAAAAGGAGTAGTTATCACAAAAAAGTACAGTCAGAAAGAGTGACATACAGGCACCAAAATATTGAAAAAGGTAGGAAGAGTTTAATTAGCTAAGGAGTTAAGCTAAGAGTTAACAAAAAGATAAGCTATGGTAGATATCACATAAAAATACACAAAATAGTAAAGATTGATAAAAGGTGGAATGAGAAAAACTAAAGAAGGAAGTAAAATTCAACTTGTAGACAAATAAAAAATGTTGGAACGAATCTGGAATAAGTAAGTAAATATTAGTTGATAAGGAATGCTAAAGAAAATGTCTTTATAAAACAGTAAAGGAAATCTGATTATACAATCATGTTGCAAGTAAAAAGCATGATTTTAATACATTAAAAGTTTATGTTTAAGAAATATTCAAACTGTATAGATAAGTTTGATGGATGAACATGTAAATAATTACATTCTTCTTTAATTTTTGCCCTTATTTTGGATGATAGCAGCATCCAGGAGGATTCCTCACTCTCTTGTATTCTACTCCACCTCTAATTATCTGCCTGCCTTTAAAATTTATTGTGTGATGTTAGTTTTCCTAACTTTGGAGGTTCACCCATTAAACTCAGCTTCTTTACCAAATTCTAACCCATGGAATATGTCTTCTGGAGACAGTGGGAAACATGAACCAAACAAAGGGGAGTTTGCTACTTTTCATCTTGCCAAATTGCTTATCCTGTCTTGCCTCAGTTTCTTGATGGATAAAAAATGGAGCCATTTATTCATTCATTCAAAAGATAATCATTTAGCTTCTACTATGTCCCAGGTGCTTGAAAGTATCTGAAATGCATTAGTGAACAAAAGAAAGACCTCTGTTCCTGAGGACTTACACATTTTATAACGGGGGGGGGGGGGGCATAAAAACATAAACAACAAATGTAATACATAAATTACATAGTATGTCAGAAGGTGATCAGACCATAAAAAAAAAGAAATGAGTGGAACAGAGTAAGGACGGTTTGGACTGTAGGGTCCTGGGGAATGGTGCAGTTTTAAATTGGGTGGTCAGGCTAGGCCTAATTGAGAAGGAGACATCTGAGCAAAGACTTGTAGGTTAAGAAGTTAGCCAAGTGGAAATGTGGGGGAAGAACAAGCCAGGAAGAGCAACACATCTAGAGTGAAGGTCTAAGTTGGGAGCAGAGATGATGCCAAAGATTTGTGGGCCATTTTAAGGACTTTAGCCTCACTTGCATAGAATGGAAACCACTGCTGGATTTTAAGCAAAGAAGTGATGTTTTCAAAGGTGCTAAGGATTTTCTGTAGGAGGGACAGATAGGAGAAGAGTAATAAGATGCAGTGGGATTCCATCCATATTTTTGAGGACAGTGCCAGCTGGCTCTGTGATTTTGACCTGAGCAATCAGAATGATAGTGATGTCATCAGTGGGGAAAGCCACAGTCAGGGAAAGACTGGGATATGTATGTTTGGATTTCATGATTGATGGTAGCTTCTTTTGTGGTTCTTCTCAGATTTGGTGTTTCTCACCATCCCTACTTCTCATCTACCCCCTTAGCTCTGCAACCCTCCAAATCTTAGCTTTAGGGAAGTAGATCAGCCTAATTTTCCAGCAGGCTATTGGCTGGTTCCTTTCACAATTCGGGCTTACTTGTAAATCTCTCTGCTAAACCTTCTCTCATAGGACACTGGTCCTTGAGGGAATATGAATGATTCCTAGTTGGAAAAGACAGAAACGAAAACAAACAAAAACTTCCTAATATTTCATTTTTTCTTACCATTTTTGCATAAGATTCATTTTTCCTTAAATTTTTTTTTGTGTAAAATTATATTTTATAATAATTCAATTTTTTGGAAGCAAGTTTGGTACTCATTTTGCAATACTAGAGGGTTAACTTTTCCAGAAGAAGGAGGATATGGAAGCATTTACTCTTCCAGTTTTTAGTAGAATGTTTGAACCTTGATCAGGAGAAACTCCTCTTAAGGGTGAGCATGACATAAACTTCCCATATCAGTATAATCTCTGACTTCTTTATTTCGGGTCATGTGTAGGAATTGTTGAGTTTGCAGTGGATAGGATGAGTTTTAAAATATGCCAACTGTCCACTAGCACTTGGGTTTAAATGATAAACTTATTTTATTCTGGTCCCTGCAAGACTGTGATAGAGGCATTAGTCCCTATGGTCAGGTTTGCACTAAAGTCATTGCACAGCAAAACTTCCCCAAGGCTACGTTTTTATGATTCATTTTCAGACCGTTGGTGCCATAGGAGCAATTAAAATTTGTAAATAATGTCTGTCTCCCCCTTGGTAAATAATGTGGATGGCCAGCACTCTGTTCATATTCATGGCAAGGGATTTAATAGGCTATTGTGTTAGTAACAATGTGGATACAAATTGTAAACATTTATCATTTCCAAAGTTTCTTGCAATTTCCAAAGCAATGCCAGTTGAAACAGATGCTCTGTAAACCTCTATCAAATAAAACAATCTTTAGGTGATTTCTATATATTCTTCAAAAATATTGTCTCCCCAAAATGGCTAATTTATTATATCAAAAAATATTGTAAAATCTACTAGAATGTGAACAGTAATGGATGAAAAGTTTAATGCAATATCCTTTAAAATTGATTTCCTGTCTCCTTAGATGCCATAAACTATTTTTAAGATATATCAATAACTTGGGATACCTCGGTGGCTCATTCATTAAGCATCTACCTTCAGCTCAGGTCATGATCCCAGGGTCCTCATCGGGCTCTCTACTCAGTGGAAGCCTGCTTCTCCCTCTCCTACTCCCCCTGCTTGTGTTCCATCCCTCTCTCTGTCTCTCTCTCTGTCAAATACATAAATAAAATCTTAAAAAAGAAAGGTATACCAATAACTTGTGGTAGCAGGTTCCCTCTGCATGTTTATGAGGAGGTAAACTACATATATGCTAGTGAAAATTTCCCAATATATTTCTCTACGATCTCAGAATTTTATAACTGATGCTCCTCAGTCATGAAAATCACTAATCCTAATAGGAAAGGCCAAAGATTTGAAAGGCTTAACATTGAACTAAGAGGGGAGAAAGAAGAGGAAAATCCTTCAGAATTATTATGTCTCCTCCTACAGCAGGTTGGAGGAGACAGACATGGATCAACAAATATTGACTCATTTCTTCTTATAAGGTCTGGGGTTAAGCATGTGGGAATACAATGAAGTATGAGGCATGGACTTAATCCCAAGAGGCTTACAGTCTGACTGGAGAGATGATCAAAAGTTAAAAAGTACATGGGCAAAAAGACAAATTAAGTGGGTATCAGAGGAGCATAGTTTAGGTATTTTGAAAAAGAACAGTTTTTGTGAGATAATCAGGAAAGACTTTATGGAAGAAGCGAAATTAAACAGATTCAGGGGAGGTGACATCTCAATAGGTGAAAAGTGGGGCAGGGGTCTGGGGTGGGTAGGCAGAGCATTGTTAAGAAGGTACTTCTTTGGGGTGCCTGGGTGGCTCAGTTGGTTAAGCGACTGCCTTCGGCTCAGGTCATGATCCCGGAGTCCCGGGATCGAGTCCCATATCAGACTCCCAGCTCTGTGGGAAGTCTGCTTCTCCCTCTGACCTTCTCCCCTCTCATTCTCAGTCTCTCTCTCTCTCTAATAAATAAATAAAAAATCTTAAAAAAAAAAAAAAAAAAAAGGTACTTCTTTACCCCCAGTAAAGAGAGGAAGGCAAAAGAGAAGCCAGAAGCCTTGGGAGTAGTGGTGGTGGGACTGGGAGGAAAATAGTTTCCATGAAAGTGAGAGATAAGAGGTATGGCAACAAAAGGAAGCAAAGCCTGGACATTTGAAAAAGTTTAAGGTATTTAGACTCTACTCGGAGGCTTGTCCACTGTGAGGAGCTTGGGTTCTGGGGTAAGGATTGAGGCAGCATAGATTACGTCCCAGTGCCACCACATCCAAACATGTTACTTAGTGATTTTGCTTCTCTGAGCCTCAGTTTCCCCTCTATCCCATGGAGATTTCATCCACCAAGCGGAGTTGTGAAGGCCACGTGAGACATTTTCATTGTCACATTAGTTGTCCTCTCCTCTCAGGGAGGCTTGGAAGAGGAAAATGACATCGTTAAAGGAATGGATGTGGTATTTTGGGACCTGGATTTTGTGTTGGCATGCAGCATGGACTGAGGAAGGGGAGCCTGGGTATGTGGGGGGGGGGGGGATCAGGAACATGAGCTCACAAGACAGTGCACAAAGACCCAGGGCCCTGAACTAGGCCACAACCACGCCAGTGGAAATGATGAAGTGACTATCAGGGGGAGGGATGAGGGATTTGGTGAAGATAGAGCCCAATGTAAAAAATGAAATCCAGAAGAAAAATTTCTTGATTTGGGATGAAGTAAGAAGCATCATTCTAGGGGAAGAAAGTACTAAGGAAAAATCTCTAAGGGACATTTGGTTTTTTGTTTCTGTTTTATTTTGCTTTGTCTACCTAGAGCTTTAACCCATTCTTCCCTTCAGGTAAGCTGCTCTATTCTCTCTTGACATATCATTTATCTGGCAAATCAGAGTCCTTTATTTTCTTAGCACAGTGATTGGCCTGGAGGTGAGCTTGGTATATAGCTAATCCAGCCAGAGTCCTTCTCTAAGATTTTTCTACCTGAAGATAAGTCCTCTTGGATTCTCTGGGTCTAGAAGCTAAAAGGATATCAATCTGAAGAAAGCTGATGATAGGAATATATGATGCCAAATGGAGACCAGAGGAAATGAGAGAAGCAGAAGGACAGATTTATAGGTTTGATGATGTTGAGATTAGTTTCATTTCCTAAAATCCACAGATTTGCCCTGATTTCTGTAGGATTTCCTTTTAAATTTCTGTGAGCTAACTACTCTCTTTCTAATAAATCCCTTTGCACTTGAGCTAGGTTATACAAAAAAGACACCAACTGATTTGACTGAACAGAAGTTGAATGTTTCTGCAAGAGAAAATATTATAAACAAAATCAAACCAAACAAATTGGGAAACATTTGCAACAAATACAATATGACAAAAAAATAAAAGGGTAACTATTCTTGTTACATGGAGAGAGTTTACATATCAGTAAGAAAATACTAACATTGCAAGAAAAAAAAAAATGAGCAGAGGCCCTGAACTACTTGTGGAAGAAAAAAGTACAAAGAGTCAATAAGTAAGAATCTGCCTCAGTAACAATCCAAAAAACTATAAATCAAAACTGTTAAAGATATTCTATTTCACTAATTGAATTGCAAAGGTGAAAAATATGGTAAAAATGCTTGGGTACAATATGTGTGAGTGGTATTCCATTTCTCTTGAAAGTTTTTCTCTGCTCTATGTATCAAGGGCCTTAAAAAATCTCTATAACCTTCGATTGAAACAGTCTCCTTCTAGGAATTATCCTAAGGATATGATCAAAGGTGTGAACAAGGTTACATGCAATGATGTTTATTGCAGTGATAATTATATTAGCCTAATTATAAATGTCTAATTGGGTGATGGTTGAATACTTAATGAGAAATGGACAGTCATAAAATGAAAAATTATGAACTAGTAAAAATCACATTTTTGGAAAATACTTCTTTGACATGGGAAATGCTCACCATACGATACTAATGGAATTTAAAGGATGCAAAATGATGTATATGGTTCCATTTATTATTATTTTGTGTGTGTGTGTGCATGCGTGTGTGTGTGTGTGTGTGTACATACTAGGATGCGAAACGGAACTTTTTCTTTTGTCTATTATTGAATAGACAGAAGCTGAGAATAAGACTATCCTCATTCTCAAGAAAGGGGTTAAGACACAGTCCCACAGTATTTAGTATAAATTTTAAATATAAAAAGATTAAAGAAGCCTAGTACTCACCACTCCCACCAGGAATAATCTATATAAGAGGTTCTTCAGAAGGAATTATTTGAAGTAAATTTATAGGGTTAGAGCCTAGTGTGCCATCCATACCTCCCACCGTGGAGGTATCTGAAGCTGGGAAGCTGGCTGGGCAACTGGTGGGGGCGTGGGCAGGAGGGTACCCAGGCCTTGCTTTTACCTTTGGGGTACGTGCATGTGGATTTTCCCATGGGATCCGTGGGGGTGGGACAAGGAGCAGGAAAGACCAGGCCATTGCCCGCTTCTCAGCTCCAAGTCCCTGAACTCCAGGAAGGACTGGGCTCATGGAAGAGAAAAGCATTGCCTTGATGTAGATCACATTGGACTTACTCATTTCTGGGCATGCAAGGATTCCAGTATCTGAAAGTGGTGGGGAGGCGTAGCTCCGCCTGCATCATGGCGAAGGGCCGAGCAGGGAGAACTAAGGAAGCAAGCTTGAAGGAAGTGGTGGGGGAAAAAAATCAAGCTGTTTTATCTTTGTACTCTACCTTGCTCACCCTGTTTAATAATTGCTCCTAAAGGCACCAATCAAGGCTGGAGGAAAAAATACGCCAAAATGGTTATCTGAGATCATCTCTGGGTGGTGAGAGGACAGGTGGTTTTAAATGCCTTTGTGGTATTTTCTCTCTATTTTTCAAATTTTTCCAAAATAAAACGTGCACTTTTATAATAATTTAAACAGACATAAAAAAGAAAGGTGGAGAGGAAATGGCTCAAGAGAAAAGACCGAAGATTAGAACTTTTAAAGGGAAATGAACTGACTCCTTGGGTCCAGTGAGGTGTGTGTTAGTTAGATCAGTGTACACGCCTTTTGCGTGTCTCCCTCTCTTCATTTTCATGCCACCACACCGGTGCTGACCCTCCCATCTACCCCTAGAGACTGCGGTGAGCTCATAATTAGTGACTTGTCTCCTAATCCCCTCCACGCCACTGGCAGGACTGACTTTCCAAACACCATCTCTTCTCTCGCATTGTTTCCCCATCCTTCTCCAACGACCCACATCCTCCTGCTTCAAAAGCAGGCCAATTTCTTCACAGTCTCTTATGAGGGCAAGGCTTGATCTCTGTGGGCTTTCCAAAGTGGCCATTCAGTCCCTTCAAATAATAACCATTTCCTAAAGCTTGCCTGGATTCCTGCCCCTTCTCTCCTTTCTGAGAGCAAGAGGCACTTGGTATGGGAGTTGGTTCCATGTGAAACAAAGATCTCTACTTTTTCATGCATGTAAATTAAATAAAGGTATATAAACGCCACAGGCGTTGGGGCCATGCAGTGTGTTTTTGTGTGTTTATCTTCATGTCACACACTACACTGTTTAGCACAGAATTGTCTCAGAAACTACTGTGGGATTGATTGAATTTAAGAAGTTATGGAACTATTTATCTGATAATTCATTACCAAAGCTACTAGGTTTCTGGCACATAAAATAGTCCATCAGATCCAACCTTTCCTGAATCTGGTAAATTTTCTAAATCATCTTTCTCTGGCGCCTGGGTGGCTCAGTTGGTTGGGCGACTGCCTTTGGCTCAGGTCGTGATCCTGGGGTCCCGGGATCGAGTCCCATATCGGACTCCCGGCTCTGCGGGAAGTCTGCTTCTCCCTCTGACCTTCTCCCCTCTCATTCTCAGTCTCTCTCTCTCTCTAATAATAAATAAATAAAAAAAAATCTTTAAATCATCTTTCTCTTTCTCACTTCTGGTATATGGTCATGTGAAATTAGCTTGACATCAGAACATCTCACATGTAGAAGAAGAGAGTGGACTTAGGTAAGAGAAAACAATCCTTATTTACGCCCATTCAGTGGGTGGGGGAATGGGTGAAATTCATGAAGGGAATTAAAGAATACACTTATGATGATGAGCACTGAGCAAGGTATGGAATTATTGAATCACTATATCGTACCCCTGAAACTAACTATACTGGAATTAAAATAAAGTAAAAAAACTAAAAAAAAATCCATTTGTACTTGCAATAAAAAAACACATATTACTATTGTCATTTAAAATGTACTTTTTGGGGGGCACCTGGGTGGCTCAGTCGTTAAGCATCTGCCTTTGGCTCCGGTCATGATCTCAGGGTCCTGGGATCCAGCCCCACATCCGGCTCCCTGCTCCTCAGGGAAGCCTGCTTTTCCCTCTCCCACTTCCCCTGCTTGTGTTCCCTCTCTCACTGTGTCTCTTACCAAATAAATAAAATCTTCAAAAAATAAAATAAAATGTACCTTTTTGAGCCTCTGAACAGGAATTATTAAACATACAGCAGTCCCCCCTTATTTACGGTTTTGCTTTCCACGGTTTTGTGTCCCTTGATTTTAGCCCCATCAATAGCCAACTGGAGGCAGGTGCTCCTCCTGCCGACGCAGGGTCCGCAGGTTCTCAGTCGCTTACCCTTACGTCACAGCGCCTGCCGCTGCCACACAGCGCCTGCGTCACTCACTTCACTTCCTCTCATCATGTTGGCATGTTCTCATCTCACATCGTCCCAAGAACGGTGAGTACAGTCAGATATTTTGAGAGACAGAGACCACATCTCCTAACTGTTATTACATTACATTAATTTATAATAGGTCTTTTCATTATTACTTA
Organism: Nasua narica; assembly: GCA_028533885.1. Classification (NCBI taxonomy): domain Eukaryota; kingdom Metazoa; phylum Chordata; class Mammalia; order Carnivora; family Procyonidae; genus Nasua; species Nasua narica. Next base: position 59,297,743 of record CM052808.1, read on the forward strand.
TTCTCAATCTGTTACTGTGCTGAAGTTATAAAGAAGACTTTATCAGAGGTACATAGGTGTAGGAAAAAATCTATATAGGGTTCAGTGCTATCTGCGGTTTCAGGCTTTCACCGAGGGTCAGGGGACCTATTCCCTGTGGATAAGGGGGGACTACTGTACGGAAGACATCTCCCTACTCCACAACCTAGGGAAACATTTCTTTTTTGACCTTTCAAACAGATCCAGGGAAATAAAATAGAGGCTCATACTTGTTTTCTCCACACTTAAATTTTTTTTATTTGTAAGTAAATTTGCCCTGACTCCACACAAGCCAAGTATTAATTAAAGTGCAAACAAGAGAGAGAGATTGGACATAGAAGTCAAATGTTCTCTCATGTCTGCAAATGGGTCATGTCCAAGGGGACTTACTAACACTAAATGTTTTGGTGAGCTGCGTGTTTCAGAAGGCTAGGATACAGTGTATTAAATTTGATTTGACCTCCTTAACAAACATAGTGCTGATCATAGTACCAATGTAGCTTTAGTTTTTAAAAGTTTTTTTTTTAACTCCTTATTTGACCTCACATAGAAACCCACACACACATTTTCCTTAGTTCCCACCCCTCTTCCCCTGGAACCACCGTCCTTCCCCTCCCCCCTCGTTCTCTGTAGCAGCAATGCTGTAGTGCAGACCAGGCGTGTCTTCTGGGTTAAAGCTCAGGGGAGCAGCCTGCATCTCTGGAAGACCCTTAAACCCAGAGGCACCTGGGATCTTCCACCCTGAACCCAGCTCTCCATTCTCCACAACCTGGTTCCACCTCCCAGAGTTCCCCTCACCCCAGCTCCTTTCTTAAAGATAAAACAGTCTAGGCTTCTGGCGTTTCCCTACCATTGGGTTGGCAGGCTGTGGAGGTGAATGCTGGGCTGTTCCTGCTGATGGCTGAGGCAGAGCTATGTTCACAGCTGGAATTCAGAACTCATTTTTCCACAGAAACCATAGGAACCATGGTGTACTATTAGGTAGGTTCTAGAGTACAGTTAGAACTCCAGGTGAGGTATGGGAGTCAAGTGGACTTTTATGAGTTCTTCTGGGCACCTACATACTCCTTTTAAGTTGTTTTCTTAGGAAAATTGCTTTGAATGCCAAACAATAGACCATAAGTTGTCTTTGTGTGAGGGGAACCCCAGGGGCAGAGGCCTAAATTGTTTGCTGTGAATCCAGACAGGTGTGGGCCCCCTTGAGGGGCATAGCCCACTCTGCCCTCACTCCAGGCCTCAGACATCTGAGCTGTTAGAGAAACCACAAGCCCCCTTAGAGTGGGTACCCAGAAGGCAAATAACAGACCTGAATGGGGAGAGGGTGTGTTAAGGCAGGAAAGCAGGAAAGCATGAGGCTCAGGGATGGTAGGGGTAAAGGTTTCTAGAAGGTCTTCTGGCCCAGCCCCAGAGACTTTAACAGTGTTATACTGTTTTTGTTTGCTTGTTTCTTTGTTTCTAGAGAGGGAGGAGGTGAGGAGCAGAGAGAGAGAGAGAGGGAGAGAGAGTCTTAAGCAGGCCCCATGCCCAGTGTGGAGCCCGAGTCGCGGCTTGATCTCATAATCTTGAGATCATGACTTGAGCCGAAATCAGGAGTCACATCCTTAATGGACTGAGTCACCCAGGTGTCCCAACAGTGTTATAATGATAAGGTAGAGTTGTTGGCAGAAGGGTTGTAATAAAGAACAAGTGGAATGAGTTTTCTATGAAATGGAGGCTGGGAGTAGAGTTATTTTGTGGCCTGGTAATAGAGTACATCACAGGTGTGTGTGTGTGTGTGTGTGTGTGTGTGTGTGTGTGTGTGTGTGGCATGCCACTGTTCAGCTGGAAGCAAATAAATATGTGGCTATAGCCAAGGCCACGACAACCTGGTGATGACAGGAGGTGTGACAGTAGCAGCAGGGAAAGCAGATAAGCTTTTAAAATGATGAGTGAACTGAAAGCCACCATAAAGTAGGAGAAAAATGATCATGGCCATTTATGAGTCTGTGTGTGGTCCCATAGGATCAGAAGGAAGAGGTTCAGGGGCACTGGAACCTAGACACTGAGATGGAGGGGTCTGATCTAGATTTAACAAACAATTACTGTTCTTGTCACCCTTTCAATTGTGCCCTGGGGAAACCTGGCTGCTTTTATTTATCTTTTGGTATTTAGTACGGCATCATGCATAACAGAGTAGCCCTCAGTAAGTGTTACTGACAGCCTAAGCAAATACAACCAAATAAGAAGTAAATTGCGGTTTAGACGAGAGGCAAACGGTCATGTGCAGCAATACTGAAGACCATAGGTCTGGAAGCTGATTTCTGTTTATAACTGTGAACTGTGCCCATGCAGTTTTTGCCTTCCAAGGAACTCAGTTATGAAGAGAAACCAGCTCTTACTGTGCGTTTAAAGTTTGTTTTATGGTGGACTGCTGGGGCTCTGTGCCTTTTCTCCTAACTGTTGGGTAATAACGTTGAGGGCAAGTTGGGAAAATCTCAATGGTGATGTAGCAGTGGCAGTGGTGGTGGGTAGGAAGGAATTTTTGATGAGAAGCATAGCATGCATTCTGACTCCTGTAGCCAGAAGGAGCTCTCCCAGGCATTGCGAGGGGAGTGTGACTGCGGACAGAAAGTGGCTCTTCAGGGTGCCTGGGTGGCTCAGTGGATTAAAGCCTCTGCTTTTGGCTCAGGTCATGACCTCAGGATCCTGGGATTGAGCCCCCACATCAGGCTCTCTGCTCAGCAGGGAGCCTGTTTCCTCCTCTCTCTCTGCCTGCCTCTCTGCCTACTTGTGATCTTGCTCTCTCTGTCAAATAAATAAATAAAATCTTAAAAAAGAAAGAAAGAAAGAAAGTGGCCCTTCTTTCAGAAAATTCCACCTATGAGGGGGCGCCTCGGTGGCTCAGTCGGCTAAGCGTCTGACCTTCAGCTCAGGTCATGATCCCAGGGTCCTGGAATCGAGCCCCATGTCAGGGTCCCTGCTCAGTGGGAAGCCTGCTTCTCCCTTTCCCTTTGCCTGCTGTTCCCCCTTCTTGTGCACTCTCTGTCTGTAAACGAATAAATAAAATATTAATAAAAAAAATTCCACCATATGTATTACATTTTGATGCAAGAATTAGGTGTGGGGACAGAGGACTGCCTTACTCTAGTCTATGTAACAGACAAAATGTATGCAGCCAATATATTTCATAAACACCAAATGATCTTACTCATGAAAAGTGCCATTAACCATCTTTTGATTTAACAAGCATAATATTGAGCTCCTACTGTGTACCAGGTTTCAGCCTTCTGGAGGTACTGGAGATGGCCTCAAGTTTCTGTGCTTTTATGACTGTAATTCCTCAAGACCAGGGACTTAGACTATTTCATTCATTCTTTTATTCCTTGGGGTCTCTATCCTGGGATTTTTTAATGTGGTAGGGGAAGCCGTAGCTCTCTTTCTTCTTAGATTCCAGAACTGCTGGAAGACATGTTCCTTGCCACTTGGAGGGCCCTGAGAGAATGAGCCCTAAGTTATAGGTAGAAGCCAAGTGGAGAGAAAGATAGGGCCGGACAGAGAGCAAGTCCTGATGGTTTTATATTTAGTTGTGAAGTCTTTGCTACCTCTACCTTTTCATCATCCAGTTTTATGAACCGTGAAATTGCCTGAGGTAGTTTGCCATGGGATTCCATGCCTTGCAGCCAGTGAGTCCTGGTTTACACAGGATGCAACACTGAACCCATCATCTTTCTCTCCAAAGCTGTACCTCGTCTGGTATCCTGGTTAATGGTTCCACTTCCCACCGTGTCCCCTCAGGTCAGAAACTTGAGAGTCATTCTAAAATCCTCCCTTCCCATTATCCCTGACAGTTGGTGATGGTTATCAAGTCCTAATGATGTTGCTTTTGACTGTCCCTTGAACCCATCTCCTTCTCCCCAGTCCTGCGGTCACCACCTTCAGATAGGCCCTCATGAACTCGTGCCTAGGACTTTGCAGTGGCCTTCTACCTGGGCTCCTTTTGGTCTCATCCTTGTTAAATCCATCCTCCACATAGCAGCTAACAGTGAGAGGCAAATCTAGCTTTGTCAGTACTATTTCCTATGATCCAGTCCTGTCTTCCAAGAGCTCACTTCTCATTTTACACTGTGTTGCTCAACAACAAGTTTATTTCACACACAAACCAGGTCCAGGCTCTCATATTCGTAGCTATGATGACTTTGATACTGAGGAAGAGAGATGGTCCGTTTCCATGGACTCCCTCTTCAGTGGTCTTTAATACTTCATTTACTACAAGATAGAACCTAGATTTTATAGGTTGTCATTTAATGACTTCCCAATCTTTTCACACAGTACCTCTGGAAGGCTGAAACCTGGTACATATTAGGAGCTCAATATTATGCTCTTTAAATCAAAAGATGATTAATGGCATTTTTCATGAGTAAGATCATTTGGCATTTATGAAGTAGTTCTGTTGCATACATTTTGTCTGTTATGTAGACTAGAGCAAGGCAGTCCATGTCCCTCCAACTAAAACTCTATAGGAATCATTGCTTCAGCAGACTGCTCTATAATACAGTTACCTACCAACATCTTTCCCTCTGCTTCTTTTTTAATACAGAGCTTTCTGCCCATGGAGTTCTTTATTTCTGCGCATTCACTTGTGCCTACCCTCAAGGCATTCTACCTTATGCTGATTTCTTGTTCTAGCATCTAAGTTTTTATGGTTTGCACAGTTCTTTCTATCACTTATTATATGCTGCTTTATATTAATATTTGACTCTTTATGACTATGTTATACATTTGCCACAAGTTTTCAAGCTCTGTGAGAACAAGGACAATGCCTTAAGCCTCTGAGTGTGCCTAGCATATTGTCTTGTACATGGTGAGTACTTAGTAGATGTTCATAGATTTTCTTTTAGTGGATTCATTCTCTTTTAGTGGATCCATTCTCAAAGTGTGGCAGACTCACACTTTGGTGAATTTTTAATAAATGGGTTCAGAGAAGATAAGGGATTATCATCCAAAATACATAAAGAACTTATACAACTCAACACCCCAAAATAATTCAGTTAAAAAAATGGGCAGAAAACATCGACAGACATTTCTCCAAAGAAGACATACAGATAGACAACAGACACATGAAAAGATGTTCAACATCACTCATCAGCAGGGACATGCAAATACTAAAATACTACAATGAGATATCACCTCACATTTGTCAGAATGGCTAAAATCAAAAACACAAGAAACAACAGGTTTTGGCAAGAATAGAGAAAAAGGAGCCCTCTTGTACTATTGGTGGGAATGCAAACGGGGCAGCCACTGTGGAAAACAGTATGGAGGCTTCTCAAAAAGTTAAAAATAGAACTAGAACTACCCCATGATCCAGTACTGGATATGTATCCAGAGAATACAAAAACACTAATTCAGAGGGGTGTATGAACCCCAGTGTTTATAATAGCAGCATTATTTACAATAGTCAAGTTATGGAAGTAGCCCACGTGTCCGTCAATAGATGAATGGATAAAGAAGATGTGAGATATGTGTACACACACACACACACACACACACTGGAATATTTTTCAGCCATAAAAAAGAATAAAATCTTGCCATCTGTAATGACATGGATGGAGCGGGAAAGTATAATGCTAAGTGAAATAAGTCAGAGAAAGACAAATAACATATAATTTCGCTCATATGTAGAATTTAAGACATAAAACAAAGGAGAAAAAAGAGACAAACCAAGAAACAGCCTCAACTATAGAGAACAAACTGGCGGTGGTTAGTTACCAAGAGGGGAGGTGGTGGGGGGGGTGGGAATGGCTGAAATAGGTGACGGGGATTAAGGAGTGCACTTGTCATGAGCACTGGGAGATGTATGAAAGTGGTGACTCACTATATGGGATGCCTGGAACTAATATAACACTGTATGTTAACTATACTGGAATTAAAATTAAAAAAAAGTAAATGGGTTCAGAGAAGCCAAGGCCAGTACATTTTAACTTCCCAATGTAAAAGTTATTCAAGGTCAAAATCCTCAATTCCCACAAAAGGGATAATTACTTTTGTGAGGTGCCTAGCAACAGTCTTAAGTTCTACTGAGCAAGTCCCAGGAGTCTGTAACTTTTGTGTCAATGAAAATTATAATTACTGAGTACAATTACAATGCCATAGAAATCGTGAATATTATAACTCATGCATCTATAAAATTGCCATTTCAGGGCTCATGAAAGATATAAGCTCAAGACAAAAGAGAGCAAGAAAACCTTGGAACCAGATTTCTGGTCACAATAAAGAAATTACTTTAAGAAACTCTGGGACTATAATTTTTAACTCTAATTTAATATATTCCTATTCATTTCTGAACGCATCGCAGATTGGAGCTCATGAACATAGAAACTCTTCTGGTATTTCTATCTATTTTATTTTCCTATTCTCAAAATCTCTTATCTGCTTTCATAATCTCTTATGATTACGATGAGAATTTTAGTCAACATCTGATCGTCTTAATATATAAGGCAGTTTCTCTAAAGGTCTAAACATAGGCTACATTTCACTTATCCTCTCATAGAATTTAGCATTCTTCTATTGTAAGTGACATTTTGTAGTTACTTGGCTGATTCAAAAAAATAATTTATTGGCTCATGTAGGTGTAAGGTGTAGGGCTAGATCAAACTTCAAGTACAGCTGGAGTTTTAGAAACAAAAAGATGTCATAAATATTTGGTTTCTCACCATCTTTCTTTTCTGCCAAATGTTGCTTCTAGTCCTAGACTAGTAGCAAAATGGTAGCAACAGCTTCAGTTAAGTTTCAAGACAGTAGGAAAGAGTGATTCTTTCTTTCCTTGAAGTACCAACAAATGGATCTCATGAGCTCTCTGTGTTTATGTGCCTACCTCTAAAGCAGTTACCATGGCCATGATTTACTTAAAACTGGTGGGGAGGCATCGTAGGCACTCCTGGCCTCATGGGTATAAACTACTCCACTAGAATTTATGGACTAATAGTGTAGGTGAATTGGTATTGGTTTTGCAGAAATCCACTTACTGAATTCTCTGGAGCAATCAACCTTATTGACCACATCCTCTTTTAATAATATTTTTCTGGCTTTTGTGATGATGTAGGCTCTTGGTCCTTTTTTTATCTGGTCATTGAATGTTCAACTCTCTTGAGGCTGTATCCTAGACACTCTTCTTACTGTCTTCTATTCTAGGTGATTTCATTCATACACAAGGCTTTAATAACCACCTTAAAACCAAAGCTTTGCAATTCTCCTGCAACCCAGAGGAAACTCTGCACTTCTGTCTCCAACTTCCCACTGACTTTTCTATTTTGTTCTCTTCAAACTCAACATGTTCAAAACCACATCCCTTGTTCCCCAAACAAAGCTTGTCTGAGCAGCGTTTTTTGTTGTGATGTGTTATGTGGTTCAGCAAGTTGGAAACCATCTTTAACATGGTCTTGACTCTTACTCCCCATTGCTTAACTTATCTATTGCCAAGTCCTACAAAATTTACTTCCTCAATATCTCTCAAATATTTCCGTTTCTCTCTGCCTTTACAGCCACCTCCCTAGTCTAAGCCATTACCTTCAATCATCTAATTACTACCCAAGTCTCAACTGAGTCTCAATGGTTTTTTGCCTTCTTTCAATCTGTTTTTAATTTTTTAGTTAGAATGCACTTTTTCAAAATGCAAACTCAATGACTTTCCATTGGTTTTAAGATACAGAACAAAATCCTTGCCATGGTCTACAAAACTTTGCTGATATGGCTCCTTCCTTGGTTGCCATCACTATAACTTTCCCTATTCTCTTCTTGCCCCTTTCATCTACCATTATAGCCTTCTTTCAGTTTCTTGACAGACTGTGGGAGACAGAATAATGGCCGCCCAAAGATGGCTACCACCTAAACACTAAAACTTCTGAATATTCCTTTGTATGGCAAAATGGACTTTGTAGATGTTATTAAGTTAAGGATCTTGAGATGGGGAGATTTTCCTGGATTATCCAGGTAGTCCTAATATAATCACAAGGGTCTTTATAATAGCAAAGCAGGAAAATAGAGAAAATCAGGTGGAGAAGGAGGTGTGATGATGGAAGCAGAGGTCAGAACGACATGAGGAGCAAAAGGCAAGTCAAGGAATGCAGGTAGCCTAGCTGGAAAATGAAAGGCAACAAGTCCTTCTCTAGAGCTCTCTGAAGGCATGCAGCCCTATCAACACCTCAATTTTAGGACTTCAGAACTGTCACAAAATAAATTCATTTTGTTTTAATTCACCAAATTTGCAATAATTTGTTATAGTACCAACAGCAAACTAATATATGCACCATTGAGCTGAATTCTAATTAATTCTAACAAATTAAGTTCAAGAACTAGTAAAGTTAGAAGAAAACTTTTAAGTATGTTTGAAAAAACTTGGGCATTTGAATTGACTTTGTCAACTGTAAGCTTATGAAATTTAAATACAGACTAAATACTTCTGATGAAAATTTAGTGCTTGAATAGAGATTGGCTTTAAGTATAAAATACTGGATTTCAAAAACTTCATGCAATAAAGGTAAAATGTGTTATCAGTAATTTAAAAATAGTGATTACATGTCAAAATGAAGTGTTGGATCTCTTGAGTTAAGTGAAATATATTATTAGAATCAGTTCTACCTGTTTCTTTTTACCTTTTGTGAATATGGCCATTAGAACATTCAGAATTATATCTGTGGCTCACATTGTTATTTCTCTTGGTAAATTCTTCTCCAGACTAGAGACTAGAGTTCAAGAGGGCAGTTTGGCAGTTTTTTCATCCTTGTATGCCTTCCCACACTGTCTGATGCTTCTTAGTAGGGGCTCCACAAATATTTAGTTCATGAGTGAATCAACGAAAGTATGCACTCCAACAGTGAAGTTGAGCCTTAAGGAACACTTTATCCACAGATCTCTAGTCTACATCACTATATATCTTTTAAAAAATATATTTATTTATTTGTTAGCACAAGCAAGGGGAGCGACAGGCAGCAGGAGAAGGAGGCTCCCCACTGAGCAGGGAGCCGGATGCAGGACTCGATCCCAAGACCCTGGAATCATGACCTGAGGTGAAGGCAGACACTTAACTGAATGAGCCACCCAGGCATCCACATATCACTATATATCTTAAGGGTCAAAGTTTTAGGGGCAATAGTGATACAACCAATAATTTTCATGAGGTTCCAGCATGTTTCTTTGTCTTGGAGGTGGAGATGCCTGCAGTGTGGTAGGTGTAGGGGCTGTGTCTAAGCAATGGCAAACTAGACCTTATCTGGCGACTGGGTAGAGTGTGGGTCAGTAGTGGTGGAGCAGACTTTGCTGCACTCGGCAGGAAGTAGGCTTCTAGGTGGTCTCAGGAGAGGGTGAGAGCCAGCTGTGACAGAAAGGCCCTGACATTCGTGTAGAGAATAGACCTGCTCCCCACAGCAATGCTCCCTTCCCTACAATGCTGATGTTTCCTTTCTGTGACTTTCCCCTCTTTTCTCCCCAAGAAGGTCATCCTTGTCATTTTACTCTGATTTCATCCAGCCTAATCCCACAGGGTGTCCTATCCAACACCCTACATCCAACTGGGGATGGTTATTTTGTGGACAGGAGGACTCTTCAAAGGAGATGGGACATCTTGGGAGAGGTGACAAATAGATCCCTGTCCCCCCCTTCACTGCCCCCCCGGATTGATTTTTGTTGTAAGAAGTCAACTTATGAGCCAAGTCAACTTATTGATAAGACCTCTGTGTTTCAGGTCACACATCTTCATCTGTTTAGCCCAAACACCTCTTTTCAACTTACGAAATGGCATCTCCCAGTTTGCTGATCTCTTGTACCCACTTGAGCTCTCTCCTCTGTTTCAGAAGAAATGCATATAGACCCAGGCAAGACAGTGACTTCACGTCTTAATGGTTAAATCCCTTCAATGTTTACTCTGCCTGTCTGACAGTAATGCTGTAAGGTCTGAGTCATGGGGAGGCTCACAGGGGGGACTTCGTTTATGGGCCCAGCCCTGCCGCTCTGCCCATGTCCTTGTGTTTGTTTGTTTTTTTTTTTTAAGATTTTATTTATTAATTGACAGAGAGAGACACAGCAAGAGAGGGAACACAAGCAGGAGGAGTGGGAGAGGGAGAAGCAGGCCTCCCGCCAAGCAGGGAGCCCGATGCGGGGCTCAATCGCAATCGCTGGGATCATGACCTAAGCAGAAGGCAGATGCCTAAGGATTAAGCCACCCAGGTGCCCCTCCTTGCATTTTTTTTTTCACAGACCTTATACAAGCCAAATCCAGCAGCTTATTTTCATTCATTCCATCTTTACACTTCCTTTAGAACCATGACCTACTTAAGTTAAAGGGAAATACAAACCCCCAAGGAAATTTGCTGACAGCTGGTTCCTGGGTGGAAGTAGGTTGGGCATGTGTCTGAGAGAAGCTTCTAAGTTCTAAGAATCATTTTGGCTGGGGATGGCAGTGGAAAAGAAGGGCCTGAAGGTTTTTAAAAAAGTATCTGGTGAGAAGTACCCTTGGGTAAGTGATTGCAGACAGATGATAGGGGCGGGGGTAGGGAGAGTTGGGTAGGAAACAGTTTCTCAAGGGCACGTCTAAACTGGAATTTCTGTGTTCCCTTTAGCTCTCCTCCTACAGTGCCTGCTCTGAAATTCTGCTCCTTAGGTCATGGGTCTTAAGAATATCAGGGTCCAGATACAGCAGATAATGCCAAACAGTACTGGAAATAAAACACACTTTTGGCAGGCAGTACATGAGAGTGCAGTTTGGAAGATAAATTAAGGATGGAAGATGACAGGTGGAAACAGCTTTTGACCAAGAGCCTAGATATTTGAATTTTTATCTAGAATTTGCCAGGAAATGGCTATGTGTCTTATACTACAAAAGCTGACCCTTCTCAGCTTCACTTTTCTCATCTGTAAAATGTGCAGTTTAGACTAGATGATGGCTAAATGCCTTTGAGCTCTTCAATTCCTTGAAACCCATAAAATAGCCTATTGGCCAAGCCAGCTGATAATCACTACTCTTTAGTATAGTTGTTAACGCATGATCAGACTGATTTATTATGTTTTATCTTTTTCCTTTTTAAAATCTTATTTAAATTTTTCTTTAAATATAATTAAAAACTTTTCCTTTTCTATTCTTTTTTTTTTTTTTTTTGATGGAGGTTATTTTGTAGGATGGCCAAATGTGGGGCCCAGAAAAGATCAGAGATTCAAATAAATCCCAAAATAGACAATTGGCCTCCAAATTGGCAGTGGACTGTAGAATCCTGTTGGGACCCTCTTGTATGAGTCACAGGCCTCATGATCCCAGGCATCCAATCCCACAAGGTAATGCTTATCATTTGCCTGGTATGCGGCACGGCCAACTATCTCCATGACTAATAGGCCAGAAGCTCCTGGCTGAGCCCTAATATGCACTCTGCACGCTGTCTTCATTCAACAGTAATGGTGTGAATGCCATGGGCACTGATAATGTTTGATGCTAAATTCCATAATAGATCATCTGCTATTTATTAGAGGCACTGTCAAAACTAGGGATAGCAGCTGAAAGGACTCGTGGGTCTGTTTTTAAGTTTAACCTCATAGTGCTATAGAATTTTAGAATTAAAAGAGCCTGGAGTCCATCTGATCTACCACTTTAGAGATGAAGTGCAGATGAAATGACTTGCCCAAGGTTACAATGTAATTAGTGCAAAATCAGGACTTGAAAATACCACCAGATTCTCAGGTCTGTGATCTTTCTTCTATACTGTGTTTTGCTTATGTCAGAGCTACATTTTCAAACAATTAACTTTAAATATGCAATGCATGCACTGCAAATTGTAAGATGCAAAGGGTTACAGTGAAAATTTAGCCTCCTCTGTACCACTGTCTCTAACTACTTTATCTCCTCCCTTGTCAATCAATCTGGACTTTATTTCAATATAAGGTGTGATGTAGGGATCCAACTTTACTTTCTTTTAGATGGCTATTCGGTAGTTGATAAGGTACATTTCCTTTATTAGTGCTTCTCTTTTGGAATTTTTGTGTTTCATTTTTTTTTTCTGCTTGCCCTTTAAAAAAATTGTGATAAACTGATAGATAATTTAGGGATTGTGTTAAACTGATAGATAATTCAGGGAGATTTGATGGTGTTATGAAGTCTTTTCTAGGGTTTCTGGGTGTACTTTCGTCACTGATAAAAAGAAATGGGATAGGACATACTGACCTTTCTGTCTTTGATGTGATTCTATGAGGGTGTGGTTATCACACCTTCAAACAACACTCCTCACCTCACACATTATACTACAAAATATGGCCAGCCACATTGTCCTCCTTGCCGCTTTTCGAACTCAAGTTTCTTTCTTCCTTTTTCTAGATAGCTGCAGGTGCTGTCTCCCCCCCTAAAAGTTTTTTTGACAATATCATCTTTAACACTCTATTTAAAATCACGATTGCTGGGTGCCTGGGTCGCTCAGTTGGTTGAGTATCTGACTCTTGATTTTGGCTCTGGTAGTGATTTCTGGGTTGTGGGGCTGAGCCCCTTGTTAGGCTCCGAGCTGGGCGTGGAGCCAACTAGGGGATTCTTTTTCTCCTCTTCCTCTGCCCCTCTCCTGTGCCTCCCTCTTCTTCTCTAAACAATAAATTAAAAAAAAAAAAGATCACTATTGCCTCTACTTCTAGCTCTCCTAATTTTCCTCATCCTGTTCTGCTTTATTTTCCATACCATGTACTGCCTTCTACTAGGTAACTAGTCATTATGCTTATTTTTATTGTCTGTCTCCATCACTAAAATGTAAACCTCAAAAGGGCAGAGATTTTTGCCTCCTTTATTCACTGCCATATCCCAAGCGCCTAGAACCATGCCTAGCATATAGTAAGCATTCAATAATTATTTTAGTTGTATTAAAATAAAGATAGTATCTAGTAAGAGATTTTATTAAGAGTAGACATTAAGTTTTTATCAAATATCCAATGTACTTTCAGCATCCATAGAAATATCATGACTACTTTCTCTTTTTATTCCTCAGATGAGGTAAATGATATGTTAAATTTCCTAATAGTGAAATATCCTTGCGTTTCTAGAGTAAACCCCACTTAGCCATGGTATGTTAAATATTTTTGGAGTTGCCTAAATCTCTTTGCTATTTTACTTATTATATTTAATACTATAATATATATGTACTATAATATATGTTATATTTGATACTAAAAGCGAGATTGGTGTGAAGCTTGCCATGACATCTTCGTTTGGCTTAGTTGTCCCATTATGCTAGTTTCAATAAATAACTTGGACTCCCCCCACCCACTTTTTTTAAAAAATATTTTATTTATTTATTTGACAGAGAGAGGGAGAAAGAGAGAGTCACAAGTAGGCAGAGAGGCAGGCAGAGAGAGAGGGGGAAGCAGGCTCCCAGCTGAGCAGAGAGCCCGCAGGCTCCCAGCTGAGCAGAGAGCCCGCTGTGGGGCTCGATCCCAGGGCCCTGAGATCACAACCAGAGCCGAAGGCAGAGGCTTTAACCCGCTGAGCCACCCAGATGCCCGCCTTCACCCACTTTTTTTAATGCTTTAGAAGTGTCTAGGTAGCATTGAGTTTATTCTTTCTTTGAAGTATAGTTACTTGTACATTCCCATGTTTATAATCTCTGGGTTCTTAAATTTTCTATTTTGTTATGCTTAGTATTTTATTTATAGCTATTTTTTTTTATAATTTACACATTCAAAATTAGCCTAATTAGCTCAGGACAAGTCATCTTATCCCATATATTCTTTTAACCAAGTTTCAATTAACTTGAGAGTTCTGGTAACATTGTTGCAATTTCCCTCCCTTCCTTTCTTCCTCCCTCCCTTCTCTCCTTCCTCCCTCCCACTCTCCCTCCTTTCCTTTGAAATAATCAAGTCTTTGCTCCATTTTAGATTTATGTTTTGTGTAGGCACATTAAAAAAAAAAAAAACCCAACTCCTAAACTACGTATTTTCCTTGAATGCTCATATCATCCTAAAGCCATAAATTCCTTGTCTTCCAGATGATAAAACAGAAGCCTGATAAGTTCAAGTGCCCTGTCTACTTTCATTCTCCCAGAATGGGTCAGAAATAGGTTCTGTATTCCCGTGTGTGTGTATGTGTGTGTGTGCACGCGCGCACGTGTGCACACACGTGTGTGCTCCATTCAGCTCTTCTTTCCAAGCTTTCTTTCTTCCACAGACACATGTTTAATAACAACTACGTTCCAGTCATTGTTCAAGGTATTAGGAGACAGGAAGATGAACAAGGCTCTCTTTATTTTCTAGAAATTTGCTGTTTAGTGAGAGACTCAGACAAGTAGACAAATAATTACAATACAGCATGATGACGGTGCATACGAAATGAAAATGAATGGAAAACACAGTGGAAGGGAGGGTCGCTAAATGTGACTGGAGGCTCAGGAAAAGCTTGACAGTCTTGGACTTGACCTGACAAGGAGGATTCTGTTCCTGTTTATCACTTCTTGAATTCAAATATTCTATCAAGAACCATACATATCTAAAAATATTGTCATTCCAGGAAAGTTACTTTTGCTTATAGAGTCCTGCAGTTTGAGGCCCTATATTCTCTTTACTTTAATCTCCATAATACTTTCTTTCTGTTGGTTAACACTGGGTTCTAAACCACGTTGGAGTTTCCTGCTCCATCCTATATGGCTTCTACTCTCAAATCCTCTAGAGACAACCATCTCTTTGGCAATGTTCAAAGTCTTCAGCAGTTCTTGGGAGTTGGGAATTTATTCTTGAGATGGCAGGAGATGAAGATGTTTACTTTTATGTTGAAAGGAAGGGTCTCCTGGCAAATGGCCACACTGTGTTCGCTTAGCGCACCGAGGGTAACCCTACTGAATTATCTATCCCAAAGAATTTCTGAGTTTATTTATTTTTATTTTATTTTTATTTTTTATTAACATATAATGTATTATTTGCCCCAGCGTACATGTCTGTGAATCATCAGGCTTACACATTTCACAGCACTCACCATAGCACATACCCTCCCCAATGTCCATAACCCTACCCCCCCTACCTCCCAGCCACCCTTAGTTTGTTTCGTGAGTTTAGGAGACTCTTTTGGTTTGTCTTTCTGAGTTTATTTTTATCATCATCCTAAACTAGTTCTTTTATTTAACACCTTGTGAGTGCCTGGTGTGTGCTCATCTCTGGATAAGGCATTGTGGGGATACAAAGAATTACAAGATATGCTTCCTCTCTGAAGGAGTTTTTAGTTTAGTTGGTAAGACAAGACAGATAGAAACCAAAGATAAACAATAAATCAAGTCACTGTATGATATGTCTCAAATGGATGTTATAGACAATTATAAGTATTAGGTGCAGAAGAAGGAGTGACTGTTACAGAATATACTGGTTCTTATTTGCCCCAGAATTTCCCATCTTCAAGCCTATGATGGTGAATTTTATACATCAAGTTGGCCAGTCTATGATACCTAATTGTTTGGTCAAACACTATTCTAGATGTGGCTCTGAAGGTATTTTTAAATTTATTTAAAAAAAAAGATTATTTATTTATTTATTTGACAGAGAGAGCGAGAGAGCACAAGCAGAGGGAGCAGCAGGCAGGGGGAGAGGGGGAAGCAGCCTCCCCGCTGAGCAGGGAGCCCCATGTGGGTCTCAGTCCCAGCACCCTGGAATCATGACCTGAGATGAAGGCAGACACGTAACCAACTGAGCCACCAGGCACCCCTGAAGGTATTTTTTGAAGTGATTAACATCACATAGCATGCAGTAAGCACTCAATACCTGTTAGCTATATTTTTTTGTGACTATATACCAGGGGTACTGTGCCTGGATTTGTAGAAACAATGGAAAATATTATACAGAGTTAGCCCTTAAGTTGCTCATGTTCTGTTTGGGGACTTAGAGAAATAAATGTACAGTTCAGTGGAACATGCTAGGAATATTGATGGAGGTATGCACAGGGCCATGGGCTGTTCAGCAGAGCATGGAGTTGGTGCTCAGAACCCTCAGGGGTCTGGAGAAGGAAAATCCATGGTCTGAGCTGCAAGTCGGAGGAAGTAACCAGAGGCTGGAAGCTGAGAAACTGTGGTGTACTCAAGGGGACTGTCTGCCTAGAGCAGAGAGTATGAGAAAGAGCTGGGGCAGATGAAGCAGGAGAGGTCAATCTGGGGCCAGATGGTGGAGTGCTTTCCATTGCCCGAGTAACAGGTCATCTGATCTTTACCTTGCTGGTAGTTAAGAGCCTCACTTCCCCAAGGGCCTAAAACCCTTTGAGGTGTTCTGGAAGGGGAAGCATTGTGATAAAATAAAGAGGTACACACATATATACAGGCACCATGAACACATAAATATATAATTGAATAAATGAATGATAAATACCCCCTCCCTTTTTTTTATATGGGAGAACAATGAGTTGACTAGAACTTTGGATGTGTGGAGTTCCTGCAGAGTGGTGGCTCTCAATTGGGGTGATTTTTGCTCCCCAGAGGACATTTAGCAATGTTGGGAGGCATTTTTGACTGCCATAATTGGGGTGGGGAGTGTGACTGGTATGTAGTAGGTAGAGGCCAGGTATGCTACTAAAAGTTCCACCTGCACAGGATGGTCTGTGATAACAAAAAAGTCATCAGGTCCAAAATGTCAATAGAGCTGAGATTGGGAAATCCTGCTGTAAAGACACTGAAAAAAAAGGTTGGAGGAGGAGGAAGGTATGCGCACCTTACGGCATACCTTTAATGCCTTGACAAGTATTTTGGACTTTATTGTACAGGTCATTAGGAAGCCAGTGAAGGCTTTTGAGTAGAGAGTGAGGATGAAGGGCATGTTATGGACGATTCGTCTGTCTCCGTGGTGCAGGGAACTGAAGAGGTCAGAAAGTGCCACCCCTAAATATGCTTCTTTGGGATATCGATTAGTTTGAACCGAAGGCACTTGAACAACAACCAAGAGCAGAGAGAGGCTTTCTCTGAATTCCCCTTATCTGCCTAAAGGCTGGTCCTTCAATAGCAACACCATTATGGTTAAGTCTCCTCCCTGACAATTTCATCAACTGGGGAAGATTAACTCTTATCACAGGAGAGGAGACTGGATTTGACACTACACCCAGATAAACTTTCTCACAAACTATCATATCTCCCATCTATTCTTCTAAGGGCCTCTTCATCTTTCCTAAAAACCATTTACTCTCCTTGAGTTGCGTACATTACCCCTTTTACCACTAAGAGAGTAAATAGACTCTCAAATCCCACTGCTTTTCTGGATATTCACTTTTTCCCCCTGTGATGCTCCCATGCATGTAATATTCAAAATTAATAAATTTGTATGCTATGCCTTTTCTACTGTTAATCTGCCCATTGCCAGTTTATTTCATAGACTCAGCAAGGGAACCTATGCGGGGGGGGGGGGGGG
>CM052808.1:59315221-59405533 GCA_028533885.1 Nasua narica
TTTTAAGGTAACAGTGCAATTCATGCAGAAATATCGCCTAAGCAGACAGTTGTGTGCTTAGGAAAGAAGACAGGACTGGAGATATAGGAGTCCACAGCCTAGAAGGGACAGGCAAAATGTTGATAGTGGATTAGTTCTTTGGCGGAAGAGGTAGCAAGAGAAAATCTGTAGACTGAGGACTGAGAGTAGTTCATGATACCTCTTCTCTTTCCCAGTTTTATTATTATTTTTCTTTAAAGGACCCCCATTTCCCACCAATGTTGTAAATGGGAAGAATGGAGAAAAGTGCTGATATTCTGACTCCTTTGGTATTCTAGGTCCTTCAATGATTGTTTATTGGATTGATTAGCCAGGTGTTTCTAGGAAGGTTGACGCCCATTTGAAGACTAACCACTAAAAGTCAGCCTCTTCATCCTTACACTTCTTGGTACTTTGTTCCTCAGCCAGGTTAGATAGTAAATATATTTGTGAATACAGATGGAACATTGGGTGGACCCCCACCTCTCCTATTATAACAGTAACTGAGTTGGTGACATTGCATAGATATTTTCCTGGATCATATTTTTAGTGAATCTTGGTTACTTCCCTGATGTGGGTTTCTCCCATATCTTACCAATAATTTTCTCTCCCATGTACCATGTTAACATAATTCTAGAGTCTCTGAAAATTGAAAAGTTAATTTGGATATATAGCAATGCTGTGAAAAAGGAGTTGGTGTTGAGGAAAATAGACCAATTTATTTGGTTTAAAAAAGGGAAAAGCCATGCAAATATTTTTTTAGTCAAGAATTACATAAAGCTTTAAAGAGGAAGAAAATGCTGTCATTTGGGAAAACATGGGTGAACATAGAGGACTATATGCTGAGTGAAATAAGCCAGACACAGAAAGAAAAATTTTGTATAATCTCACTTTTATGTGGAATCTAAAGTAGTTGAACTCATAGAAGTAGAGAATAGAACGGTGGCTGCTAGGTACTGGGAGGAGGGGGAAAGGGAGCAGGGCTGGTTAAAGGGTACAAAATTTCATTTATGTGAGATAAGTAATTCTGGAGATCAATTATGTAGTATGGTGCTCATAGCTAGCAATACTGCATTGTATATTTAAAATTTTCTAAAGTGATAGATGTTATGTTAAGCATTCTTACACACATACACACAGACACGCACACACACAGACACGCGTGCGCGCACACACACACACACACACACAGACACGCGTGCGCGCGCACACACACACACACACACACACACACACACAGAGTGGGAGGAAACTTGGGGCGATGAAGGATATGTCTGTGGCCTTGACGGTGGTGATGATTTTACAGGTGTGTAGTTATCCCCAAACTCATCCAGTTGTCTACCTTAAATATGTACAGATTTTTACATGTTGAAGCTCAGTAAAGTGGTTTTTAAAAAAATTATATATAATATTTTAAATGGTTATCGTATAGTAGATACTATCTGTTATTTGATTCCTATAATAAGAATTTAACATATAATAGTATTTAATATAAATGCACGTATTTAATTTTAAATTTAAACTTCAAGGCAGCCTTCTAAAGTAGTTCTTATTAGTCCCATTTCACAGTTGGAGCTAGTGCTCCGAGAACTGAATGGCCAAGTCTCAGAGGAAAATGGTAGCACTAGGCTGCAGGTCACCTGTAGTTCTTTCTGTCTTAAGTGCAACAATGTAGCTAGTTAAAGGTTAGTGTGTGTGTGTGTGTGTGTGTGTGTCCTGGATCATTCCAAAGCCCATGTTGTTAGTGGTCCTAACAGTGGCACTAACTGGATCTTGACCTTTGGGGTTTGCTCTTTGTGGCTTTCTGGGGTTGGCCAACGTCTCTTTCCGCCTACTGTGAACCTTTCTCTCTCTCTCAGTGGATTAACCATTATCGTCCTCTTCAAATTGGCCAGGTCTGTTTCTTGGGGGGAGGAGTGAGAGAGGAGGGGTCCCCCAGCAGAGGAGCTGGAGCCCAGAATGACCCAGTTCTTCAGTCTGACCTCTCAGGTTTCTTCTCCCTGAAGCACATACACACTGGAGCTGAGGCAAAGTATGGGGGAGGGAGGAGCTGGGGAGAAGGAGGATTAACAGTCTCCCATTGGGGAGAACCCATCACTCCCATTTGGCACTGTAGCCTCGCTGCCCAGTCTAGTCTAACGCACCATCCCAGACTTTGCCCTCACACAGGAGATTTTTCTCTCAGGAGCCTTCTGGCAATCTGGCTTCTATCTGGTGACCCAGGCCATCAGATCCATGCATAGGTGGATCCCTTATACTGTGTGGTCTCCAAAGATTCCCCAAGGAGTTCTCGGGGGCTAGCACAACAGTTGCTATGACTAGACCATGGTTTAAGGGCCCCTGAACCTTGCAGCAGACAGAGGGTTCGCTGTGTGCTGAACATACAGAAGGCCAGCAGGTTATATGACCAACTGCACATACATTCTTGGGTCTTAACCCTGGATCTGTCAAACCGTCCCTTTACATAACCTGTCCCCTCATCCCAGCTGTGTTCTGTGGGCTTGTCGGGAGGATGGACAGTGGACTCAACAGGGAAAGTTGAATTCAATTTCATCTGTCTTTCTGTTCCATGTCCTCATCAGAGACCACTGTCTGAATTGTCCAGCTGCCACTGCCTTGGGCAGCTGTTCCTTAGCACTCTCCTTCCAAGCAGCTTCCTTCTCAACTGCATTTCTCAAACCTTATGGCACAAACACCTGTTTATCTCATCCCTTGTCAACCAGCAGTCCCTTCTGCCACTCTGTTGGCCCTTCCCAACTGCCCTTTTCCTGCATCCCAGTCATGGAGGCAGCTGGAATTCCGGTTCTTCCTTCTGGCCATTCCCCACAGTGCACACCACACCCTAGAGGTATTGCTTCAGCAGAGGTTTTCTCTAGTTCCTCTGTCCCCTGGAAGACAGAGCAGGAATAAGAGGTCGGTGATCCAGGACTGGAGGGCGTGTAGCCAGGAGCTGTTCTACAGTGATTCCATTTGCTTGCTTGCTTGCTTTCTCTCTCTCTCTCTCTCTCTCTCTCTTTCTTTCTTTGTTTTGTTTGTTTTCCCTCAGGGTAGAAGTACGAAAACAAATACTGGAGATTGAAAGAAACTTCAGGTCTTTTGATCTCCTCCTTAGCTCCTGGCTAAGGCCTTGGGCAGTCATTTAACCTACCCTGCCTGCAATCAGAGAAGTCTCTTGAAGTCCCTCCCCTCTTAGAGAGAGGCAGGTTTATTCCACCTGGAGGCATCACACACACACACACACACACACACACACACACACACACACACACACACACAGAGTTCCAAATGGAAAGTTCCAAGGTTTTTTGGAAAAAGAAGAAAACGTCCCCTCCTATTGAAGCTTTAATTTGTAACTGGTGACGCCAATAATTTGGCTGCAACTAGATTTGGTATGAAAGAACACAGCAGTGGAGGGACCATGGTGTGAGTGCAGCAGCCTCAGTGCTCAGTACCCAGGTTACTACTCTGCTAACTCATGCAACTCCAGGAAGGTCACTGGAAGTTTCCCATCACCTGTAAATGATGGGTTTGGGCTAGCCAGTCTCTGGATTTGTGAGGACAGGCAAGCAGTTGTGAGTCGTCTTCACCCAACCAAATAACTGCAGGCAACAGCCTCCAGTCACAGGAAGAAAGAGCATGTATCTTTTCCTGACATTGTCTAATCCCAAGGCTTTCTCAATCTTGGACTTGTTGACATTTGGGGCCAGATAATTAACTGTTGCTGGGGGCTGCCTTTCTACTGTAGGGTGTTCAGCAGCACCCCTGACCCCCTAATGCTAGCAGGACCCCTCCCCCTCCAGCTGTGAAAACCAAAAATGTCTTCGACATTGCCAAACATTCCCTGGAGTGGGGGCCCAATCCCCTCCCACTGAGAACCACTTTATGTGGGTTGCACAGATTTTCTTCCTGGAGCAAAATCTTCCTCCCGGAGCAGACGGGCAGTAGACCACAAGGGTGCTACCCTAGCCCTCCGCAGGTGGTAAGCTGAGGGTCACAGACGCAGACCACAGCAGGCTTAGCAGCTGTGAGTGCGTTTTCATTTCTCAGTATTTACTTTGGTCTTAAACATCTTCACACTGGCTACCTGGCAAACAGTGGTGCCTAATAAGTGTTTTGAAGCTCTGGGAGACATTGGTGTTTGGCCCCATGAAAAAGGTTTCCTCTAATTTTTTTTTTTTTTTTTTGAGAGACAAGGAGACTCTGTAAATCAACTATGAGATACCTACCTTAGTCTAAAATCTAAAGCCCCTAATTTTTGCTCTAGGCTGCTTGTGTCAGGATAGGTGGCCTTCACTTCAAGGTCCTGGAACGCTCAGTGGGGCTGGTCAGACACAGCACTAGGGAGAGAGTGGCAGGATACTGAAGTCCTGTTCAACGGTGGAGGCCAGGGGGGCTCATTCACAGAGCCAGGTAGCTGCGGAGGACAGACGTGTGGGTGACGGAGAAATGTGGGTTGTTGAATCAATTTGCTGCTCAGAAAAGAGGATCACTCAGTGTAACTCGGACCCGGCTTGAGTGGCTCGAGAGAAACGCCACCTTCAAGGGGTGCCAGTAATTGTGGGATTGACCCCCATCCCCATAGTCAGAGTGCCTGCTGGCTAGGTCGAATCAGGCTGTGCTTCCAGGGTCAGCCTTGAGAAACGGTTGGATGGAGCCTTCGTGCAAAAGTTAAATGTAGCCTGAGGGGGGGGTGGGGGTGGGGGTGGGGGGGTGTGCTGGTGTGGAAGACAGCGGACCTGGCTGCAAAGACTAGTCCTTCTCTCTGCCATTTACTTGCTGATTCCGTACAGGGGCCTCATATGTTTGCAGCAAAACTCACAGTACCACGGCCTTCCCATCCCTCTGGTTCTTCTGCAGCATCTCCTCCTCATCCTCCAGCTTCTCGCTCCCAGACCAGCAGCGGATCCTGTCTGTGATTTCCCAGTGTTGCCATTGCAGGTCAAGAGGGAGATGGGGGAAGGTCTTCAGATATGGCTTCTAGGAGCATTAGAAGTGGGGAGTTTCTGTTGTTTTTTTATTCTAATCCTTTCTCCTCCTCTCTGCTGTCTCTGCCTGAACAGTAGTTCTGAATCCTGGATCTTTTCCTGTGGCATTCCTTTTCCCACCTCCTCGAACTTCTGATTGTCCTTTAAAGCTTAATTCAGGGCTATCTTCTTTGAGAAGACTTCCTGCCCCCTTTGGCTGAGTTGGAGCCCCTCCTGAGTGTCCTATAGCATCACTGCTTCTGTCTTTGCAGGCTTATCCTAGTCAGTCTGTGTCTGCTTATATGTTCCTTCTGCCTCACCCTTCGCTAACTCCTTAAGGATGGAAATAAAATCTTTTAACTCTACCTACTTTAGACCTTTGAATGTTGAGCCACAGGAGGTCCTAAATAAGTATCTCTTGACCAAATTGATAAAGGGAATTTAGGGGACCCATCAGAGTCTCCTGCATAGTGTTTTCAACATTCACATTGCCGGACCCATCCTGAGACATAGATTCTTGAGGTCTGGGTTGGGGTTTACAGATCTGGTTTTTTTTTAAACCTATTATTTTGACGTTTGCCCATGATTAAGAACCCTGATACAACTCACTCTATTCTTCTGCCCTTTCTTCTGTGTTCTAAAGAAAAATAAAGATGTGTCGAGAAGAAAGAGATTTGATGTGGGGCATGAAACAAAATACCGGTATGAGATGAAGTTTCTCCAGTTCTTCAATAACAGTAATTATCATTAATGCTAATAAACCCCATTGTGTTTGGAGCGATAGACATTCCTAACGATGGAGCAGATGTTGGGGAACAAACAGGGCACCGCTCAGCTGATGGCATTGTGGGGAATGACTCTGCTCTGAACAGCCCCTTTTCCTTGCTTATCCGGCGGTGGACGGCATCTGCCTAAGTAAACATCCGTACAGAGGGCCATTGTTGGCATTCTTGGATTGTTAGAGGAAGGAGAGATGCAGAGTGCATTTAGTGCAGGGACCCCATTTCAGAGAAGAGGAACCTGAGGCTGGGGGGAGAGGCTGGGTAGTGACCTGCTCGGGAGCTTTCCATTAACCTTCCGAGATTAGTGGAAAAGCTAGGCCTACAGTCGAGTTTGCCAACTCTTGGCCAACTATTTGTACACTGGTTATTCCTGAACAATCTAGTTACATGCTTCCAGGCTGGGGCAAAGCCTCCCTCAGGAGTCCCTGAAGTGTCCTAACTACCTATAATCTGTGCCCTAATCTGACCTGTGCGATTCCTCTCAAACCTTTCCCCACCTTTGCCTCTAGTTATTTCTCTAAAACTCGGCACTGGTCTGTGCCTTCTCCTCACCACAGAGACTTAGGCTGGTTTCTCATGGGTATAAAATAAATTCCAGACTCCTGGCTCAGGCCCTTCATAATTCGACCTCAGCCTGAATTCTGCCGCCATCTCTCACCCCTCCTCTGCCATGGCTGTGGCGAGTACTGTTGCTTGCATGCCCACGCTCATTCCTACTCATCTGTGGTCCAGTGGAGCCCACCAGCAATTAGAGAGGCTACCAGGCTCGCACACTCGCTTTCCTAGCAACCTCGACCTCCTTGGAGTGTGGGTTTGTGCGCAGCGCTGGCTGAGGGGATGAAGCCCATGGAAGTCGGCAGCGGAGGGTAAAGGGTCATATTTGGTAAAAATTTCTCTCCTTCTAAAATAGAGAGCTAGACGAAGACAGCCGTTCGTCCTCTTCCTGGTTTTGGAGGACCTAGTGCAGGGACCTGGGAACAGAAGCTGTTGCAGCCATTTTGTTGTCTTGAGGGAGAAGTCCAAAAGAATCACAAAGGAGCTGTTCCATAGCCCAGACATCCCTGAATCAACGCAACCAGCTTGAAACTTTCCATATCTGTTTATTGTTATATAAAATAGGGAGTCATTATAAAATAATATATCTAATAATCTCTAAAAATAAACTTAAAAATGTGCAATTACTTCGGTCTTGCCTTACTTGCACCCTGACCAATATAATAATAGCCCTTCTAGAATCAAACCCAGCCTCTGGGGGGCGAGAGGGGGGGAACAACAGCTCCCTCCCTCCACCGAATCCTTAGGGAATGGAGGCAACAGTTAGAACTATAGGAAAGCTCACGTTTTACTCCCCTCACTTGCTGACCCGCTCTTCACATCTGCCATTTGTAAGCTCTGTAGCATTCATTCCTGCTTCCACCGGGCCACTGCCATTCCAGGAGAGAACTCAGTGCCTTTAAATTGTTTGCTGGACACATACCTATAATTCATTCTGTCCAATTCTAGACTCTTCAGTTTTCTTTTTAACCTAGCAATTCAGACTGGATGGAGCTGAGGTCTCCCAATGAGGACTGTAGCTTCCTCTCTGAGATACTCTGCCTTTCCACTCTAAGGTCTCCTTGGGCCATTTCAGGAAAGGCCTTCCAAATCCTTCTTACTGAGGAATTATCATTTGTTTTCACCCTGGACTGTCTTCATGGTTGGAGTGATCAGTACTACCTCTTACCCCTTTCTAAGCCTGGAAGATCAAACCCTTCTGCTGGCCTGCTTCAGAAATTCTACCTTCTCTTCTACTTCCATCTTTTCCTGCACCTCGAATGCTCCTTCACGTCAACATCTGCACTTACTGACGTCTCTCCCATTCTGGGAAATCTCCCCCACGCTCATGTCCCCTGTGAGGTAAATCTCGCCCGTTCCAGTCACAGAGCTCTCTTCCCCTTCCGCACTTGCAGGAGTATGTTCCTTCCAGACCAGCTGGTTGGTGTGTGTCACACTATCTTGTTTGAAGGTTGTGAACACGTGTCTCCCCACTGCACAGTAAGCCCCCCGGGACCACAGTTAACGGGTGCTTTTAATCCTTGGCAGAGTAGGAGCAGCAGGGCAAGTCAAGTCAGCACACATTTACTGTGCTTTGAAGCGCTATCTCCAGACAAAATGTATTTATTGTTCAAAGCTCTTTTTATTTGGGGTTGTGCTTCCTTATAATCAAAAGCACCATCGAGAGTACCGTCACCAACCGAGTAAATAGGTGTGGGAGTGGAAATGGGGGTTTTCTACAGGTAATTTCAACTTGGGGGTGTGTATGAAGGGGAATGACTGAGAGGAAGGGGAAGCTCAGAGTCCGTGTGTGTGTGTGTGTGTGTGTGTGTGTGTGTGTGTGTGTGTGTAAAAACGTAAAGCTAAGGAAACAAGTTGTGAACAGTGTACGTGTGGGAGGATGGTGGAGGGTGGTGAGGAGGATGTTTATTTAGAAGCAAGACTGAAATAATGAACTCCATGTACAGTGTTACCCAATATGGATTAGTCAGATCTAGATATTCTTTTAGCAATAAACATTTCTTGAGTGCCTCAGGTATGCTAAGCAGTGGCTAATAATACTCTATTCTGTAAAATTTTAACTCACCTCATCCAAACCAATGCTTCCTAACATGAAATTTGATTTTACTCTCAGTAGATAAAGAAAATAATTTTTATTCTCCATGTAGGTCAAAAGCAATTTTGGCAGCAGTTCAAACACTCCTTGGGGCACCAAGAATAACTAGAAGCTTATCTTTGTGAATGTCTCTTTTTTTTAGGCCTGATTCTCATTCTCTGGTATTTTCCTTCCCCAGTCCTTTGGATTTTCTTTAAAACTTTTTTTTTTTAAATTTTGCAGTTTTCATTTATTTTTCATCACATCTCTCCTCTTTGACATCTCCCCACAGTTTCCTTATCAAGGTCTCCTTTCATTCCTCTCTGGGATGGCAGTAACATTTCAATAATTCATATCAATGTAGGTAGGAGATTTGGGGTCCTTGGAATAGCAGGAGAGCAGTTTGGTAAAGCAGAGAAAGTCTGGAGCTAGGGTTCAGGAGACCTGGGTTTTTGTGCAGGACTTTATCACTAACTAGCTGGATGACCTTGGGTAAAATTGCAACTTCTTGGAGTGTTAGGGCCCTTATCACTCAGAGAAAGGATTTGACCAGTACGAGTTCTAGGCATTAATATTCTATGATGTTTATAGAAAATAGCTTTGTTTAAAAAATGAGATTTGCACTTGTATTTGAAAATATGGATCTTTGGTGATAATTAACACTGGATTTAAAGTCGTTTTGTATTCTGCAACGTTGCAGTGACTTGAGCGTAATGAATGAGGGCTGGGATTTGGGACCAGCAGTGCCCAGGTTGTCATCCATCAAACACCAGAAACTTTTCCAAACAGAGGCTGACTCTGAAGGAAAGAGGGAGACAGAATGGTAACACTCCTTGGCCTGTGTTCCTTTAAAATCTTTTTTTTATTGTGTTAAAGGCATAGCATAAAATCTATCCTGTTAGCAACTTTTTAAGTGTGTAGTACATATTGTTAACTGGTGTTGTACAGAGATCTCTAGTACTTTCTCATCTTGCATCACTGAAACTCTATATTCCTTGTACAGCAACTCCCTATTTCCCCTTCCCCAGCCCTGGCAACCACCATTGTACTTTCCATTTCTATGAGTTTGACTACTGTAGCTATTTCATACATGGAGAATCATGTGGTGTTTGTACTTCTGTGACTGGCTTATTTCACTTCGCCTAATGTTCTCAAGTTTTATCCATGTCGTAGCTGGTGACAGAACTTCCTTCTTTTTAAAGGTTGTGTAATATTTCTTGATTTGTGTACTCCACTAGAAGTTTTTCTGAGTTTGATACAAATAAAACAAAAACTCATATATTTTGTCTCAATACTCTTTGCTGGTGGTAGTTCATGGTTCCCTCACCAATGTAAAAACTCTTTGGGCAGATTGGCCCAGTACCCACTCACATCCAAAGATGGTTCTCTCTTACCTTTTGCTGTATTATAAATACTACATGGTTTTATTTTAATTTTAATTTAATTTTTTTTTTTACTATTTTTCATCAGAGTTAGCTTTATGCAAAACAGAAGTCTGGAAACATTGTCTTTCTGATCAAACAATCAGATTTTTGGGGACAATCTAGATTCTTGTCTTGACTCTGTGCAGCCTTGAGCAAAATTCCTCCCACTATGGGCCTTGTTTTCCTCATCTGTAAAACAGAGAGGTTAGATTAGCTCAGTGATGCTCAACAAGGGCAATTTTGCCCTTCAGTAGACATTTGGCAGTATCTGAAGACACTCTGGTTGTCATACGTGGTCTGTCACTACCTGTACTGAGTAGAGGCCAGGAATGCTGCCAAACATCTTAGAGTGCACCGATGCCTCAGGACCGAAATCCCTGCCCCCAACTACCCAGCCCCGAATGTTCATAGTGCTGAGGAGGAGAAATCCTGGACTGACTAGCTAATATCCCAATTCTCTAGCCTCTCTAAAATGCCATGACTTCTTTCATCTCTGTTTTTCTCTTCACTCTCACTGGCTGGGCCTAAGATAAAAGTATAAAGTAAGAGAGTGCATCTGAGTTCTTTTTTTTCCCCCCCAATACGTTTATTTTATTTTTTCAGTGTTACAAGATTAGTTGTTCATGCACCACACCCAGTGCTCCATGCAATACCTGCCCTCTCCAATACCCACCACCAGGCTGGCCCAGCCCCCTACCTCACCCCCCTCCAAAACCCTCAGTTTGTTGCTCAGGGTCCACAGTCTCTCATGGTTCATCACCCCCTCCGATTTCCCCCCATTCACCCTTCCCTTCCTTCTTACAATGCCCTCCATGTTTTTCCTTATGCTCCACACATGAGACCATAAGATAATTGACTCTCTCCACTTGACTTATTTCACTCCACATAATCTCTTCCAGTCCCATCCATATTGATACAAAAGTTGGGTATTTCTTCCTTCTCCTTCCATGGTGTGTCTTTCCCAAGCTTTCCTTCTCTTTCCCCTTTCTTCATTGTCTCATCGTCATCTGAGACAGGTTTAAGAAGCATATGCCTTTGAGTAGGGTTTAAACTCTGGGTGGCATCAGGCTGGCTTGAAGGAGAAAGGCATTCGATAAGGCATTCGATTTCCACACAGACTACTAGAAGGGGGAAAACAGGAGGCAACACATGGAAAGGATGGGATGAGGGGAATTGACAAAATGATCAGGGTTATAAGAAATATAATTCAGTCTTTTTACATCTCAGTCTTTCTTATTCTCATCTCCTCCCTACTCTCCACCTCTTTGCTTTTCTCTGGGTTTTCTATATTGTATCCTACTGTAGATCAGCTACTTCATGTCCAAGAAAAGATGATCATTGGCATCTCCAGGAATATATCATCTGATAGCCTCAGTACAAGGGAACTGATTGGCTCTTCTTGAGTCACATGTCTGTTTCTTGGACGAATCCCTGTGGCAAGTGGTAAGGACTACCATGATTGGCCAGCTTGGATGGTGGGTGGGATACTGAATAGCAGCTCCATGAGAACCACGTGGAAGGGAGAAAGAAGGTTGCTACTACTGAAAGGAGGGAAGGTTCTGGGCAGGAGAAAACAATAGATATTCCTATACAAAGGAACTGGTTTGCTTTTTCATTCATTAATGAATTCAGATACTCTTTCATTTATTAAAAAAATAAAATGATTCTCTGTTATGACTAAATAGTGCCAGACAGAAATATAGTTTCCTTTCTCAAAGAACTCAGTGTGGTGGAGGAGATGGACAAGGGAAGAATTACAATAGGAATCATATAGGAGTTAGTTTTTAAGACCTTATACTATTAGAGTACCCTAACTGTGGGAAATTTTACACTTGATCTTAGCCAAAAGGCCAAGATGCGATGTGGGAAATTTTAAATAAAATTTCTGAGGTGTTTCCAAAGGAACTGGGAGTTACCATGAAAATGAGAGCCATCTTTGTTCTTTCTGACTCCAGCCACAACAACCCATTTAGTTGCCTTTCTCCTCTGGAGGTAAGGTGGGGGAACTGGGGAGGAGGAAACTCAAAGATACACTGAACACCTACTCAAAGAATCCTACCAGTAAGTGGAGATGACTGAAATTTCAGGGATTCTCTGATTAAGAAAAGCTCTTAACTCTCCTGGACTTTGAGAATCAATCTCTACATCTAGAGCTACAAGAATCAATATCTTCCTATTTTGCTGGGAGAATTTCTTAGCAGAACTTAGCTCTACTATACACTAAACTTGTCAGCAACCAAGCATTTATAATACTGTAATTATTTGAACAATCTAATTTCTTAAAGTGTTCTCAATCAACTGTGTTCCTGTGGAATTTTGGTGGCCTTAGCCAATGTTCCATGGACCATTGTTCCAATGTTCTTTGTTTGTTTATTTTTATTTATTTATTTATTTATTTGAGAGAGAGCTCAAGTGTGTGGGGGGAGTGATAGAGGAAGAGGGAGGGAGAGAATCCCAAGCAGGCTCCTCGCCTAGCAACAGAGCAGGGCTTGAACCCACAACCCTGAGATCATGACCTGAGCCAAAATCAAGTGTCGAACACTTAACCAAGTGAGCCAACAAGGTGCCTCTCATGGAGACGCTATTTTATGGAATCAATATTCAGTTAGGAAGCTCTCCTCGTTCCACCTGCCTTAAAGGCAAAAATAAAAGAAGATGGTTCATAACAATAACGAAAGGCAATCATTGCTAAGTGACTTTATTTTAAATAGTCATGGGAAAACAATAGTGATTTAGGCTGAAATTGGCCGGAGTAGTTTGGTGTAGCAAGAAAGGACTGTTTGCTTTCTTTAAGTTCTGTGCATCCTCTATTTTACTGTTGCCTACCCCACACAGAGACCTCCCAAACACTTCTTCTAGCATCCTACTTGTTACAGCCCTCCACACTTTAGGTCTCAGAACTTTCCCGGGAGGAAGATAAAGGCTATATAACACACAAGTTTTGAGATTTCTTGAGGAGAGGAGGTCTTCTTCACCTTGCCCATGTTGCAGTCCTCTGCATAACATGTACTCTGACCCCAGGCAGTCATACCTGTCATTCAAGTTCTTAAAACAAGTCAGTCCTCAGAGTAGTTCAGGAAAGTCAATGGCCGGCGGATAAACTGCCTAGATCTAACAAGAATAAATCTCAGTATTCACTTTGCCATAAAAGGCCAATGTGGGTAAGTAAATTTTATGATATACTAAATTTCCTGCATATGTAATAGCAAATCTGTTAAAAGTCATAGGAAGTGTCCTTTGAAATCTAATCCATCTTCCACCTTGAACAGCAGGGGAGCAAGGAAATAATTTTCCCAAGACTGTACCATGACTGAGGGGCAGAGGACTGGCTGCACTCATTGTGTGCTTTTTTGACACTTTCTTCTTGGTATCAGTGAGGACACTTTTAGTTGCAAGTAATAGAATAGCCCAGTGGACATTTCTTAAGGAAAAAGGAAAATGTGTTAACTTACGTAGTAAGATTGGCAGTAGGAAGTTCCAAGATTGGTTAATTTAAGGTTTTAGTCATGTTATCAAGGATTCAGTGTCTTCCATTATTTCATCCTTCTGCTCTATCATCCTCAAAGTGTTGGAGTTCAGCCCCTTATGATTGTAGTCCGGCTTTAGTATCACCTCTCCACATGTCATATGCCAAAGGCTAGAATAAAAATGTGTTTTCCCATTTTATGACCCTTTTTTAAAATTAAGTTTTTATCTTAATTTTTGGATTGTATGGATAATTTTTATCTTAATTCCAGGTAACATACAATTGCAACTGAGCCACCCAGGCACCTACCATCTTTATTTTTAAGTGTACAGTTCAGTAGTGTTACTTTCACATTGTTGTTGTGCAACTAATCCCTAAATTTTATTCATCTTGCAAAACTAAAACTCTGTACCCATTCAACAACAATCCTCCATACCTTCCATGTCGAGGTCCTGGCAGTCACCATTCTATTTTCTGTCTCTATGAATTTTACTACTTGGGATATCCCATATAAGTGCAAACATACAGCATTTGTTTTTGTGTCTGGCTTATTTCATACCGCATAATGTCTTCAAGATTCATTCCCTATAGCATGTGTCAAAATTTCTTTCCTTTTGAAGGCTGAATAGTATTCTATTATGTGTACATACCACTGTTTGTTTATCCATTCATCCATCAATGGACATTTGAGTTTTTCTACCTCTTGGCTATTGTGAATGATGTTACAATGCATATGGGTGCACAAATATCTCTTTGAGTCTTGAGACCCCTTTTAAGAGCAAGGAGAATTATAGTAGTGACATCAAATTATATTAGTGTTTAAAAAAACTCAGTTGTACCTAATAATTATCTGATAAAATGGTAATAACTGAATTTTGTTAAATTTCCACCCCTGGGCACAGATATTTTAAATATTTTGTGTAAAATACTTCTGCTGCAAACCAAAGTGTGATGATTGCTTCAAAGAAAAGCGCTTTTGCTATTGTTTGGGTTGTAAGTTGAACTAGCCTTTTTTTTTTTTTTCCATGAAACAACATTTTTATTTGAAAAAACAGTTGTCAGACAAAGTATGGCTATTCAGACTTGGGTATTCGACAGATAGAATCTTGAAAATAAACAAAGTGAGCCTGTTACTTCAAGGAAAACAACTGACAATATTTATTGCCAATGAAAAAATTAGAGTCTCAGGCAAAAATAAGAATTGCAAAAGCTTGTACCTGCTACTGTGATCTTGACAGTTTCCAATCCTTAAAGTCTTTTATGATGAGAATTGTAGTGATATAAATGAGTGCGATTCTTTTTGATACTGTATAATGAAACACGCCAACATTTAGAAGCTCTGCATTGCTTAGTAAACCAAAGTCTCAAATGACTGATGCATGATGTCACAAAATCATGCATGGGTAAAAGATCCACTCACAGTTCAAGACAGATGAGTGGAATTTAATTTAACAGAGTATGAAAATATTTAGTGAGTTGATTTCAGATTAGACATGTTAACATCACAGCTAACCTTTAAGAATAGGTCACTTGTTTTAAGTAACAAAAATGCAGCTGACTAAATTTTAAAGATCTAATTGGCTTTATTAAATGATTCACGAATGGTCAGTATCTTATTTAGCAAGTAGAGAGGACTTCCAAAGGGCTACAGAAAGGGATGGGCTTCTAAAAGCAGGATAAGAAAGTTATAAACAGAAAAAAGGCTTATTTCAGGTGAGGTCACCTTCCATTGCAGACAAAAAGGTCTTAGGTAAATTATCTCATCTTCCTCTGGGGGATGGAGAGAACACATGTGACAGATTGCCTTATTGATGCTGATCAGAAAATTGCAGACTGACCAGTTAATACTATACTCCTGAGGGAGGCTGACACTTCCAGTAGATCAGGTATTGAACCCTGGTTTGGTGATGTGGTCTAACATAAGTCACTCCATTTTGAGCCTGTAGTTTTCTAACACTGGTCAAATTTTAGTGTAGTATCAGAGAAGAATATTTAAAATTATTGGAAAAAGCTACTAAAATATTTCCCTCCTTTCCAGCTACATTATTTATGCGGGGTTGAATTTTTTAAAACTGAATTTAAAAAGAAAAATTAAAAGAATTTTTCACCCCCCCCCCCATATTGCAACATGTTGAATACAGAAGCAGAAATGGGAGTCCAACTTTCTTCTATTGAGTCAGAAATTAATTTGCAAAAATATAAAACAATGTCTTTTTGCTAACTAGTTTTTTGTTTTGAAAAATATAGTTATTTTTATAAAAATATGTTAGCACCATTTATTGCAGAGACTGTCTTTTTTCCATTGGATATTTTTTCCAGCTTTGTTGAAGATTATTTGACTATAGAGTTGTAGGTCCATATCTGAGCTCTCTACTCTGTTTCACTGGTCTATGTGTCTGTTTTTGTGCCAGTACCATGCTATCTTGGTGATCACAGCTTTGTAGTAAAGCTTGAAATCAGGCAACGTGATGTCCCCAGCTTTTGTTTTCTTTTCCAACATTTCCTTAGCAATTCAGGGTCTTTTCTGGTTCCCTACAAATTTTAGGATTGTTTGTTCCAGGACTTTGAAAAATGCATGTGGAATTTTGATTGGGATGGCATTGAAAGTATAGATTGGTTTGGGCAATATAGACATTTTAACAATGTTTATTCTTCTCACCCATGAGCATGGAATGCTTTTTTACCTTTTTGTGTCTTCTTCAATTTCCTTCATGAGTGTTCTGTAGTACAGATCCTTTACCTCTTTGGTTAGGTTTATTCCCAGGTATCTTATGGTTCTTGGTGCTATAGTAAATGGAATCAATTCTCCAATTTCCCTTTCCATATATAGAAGAATGAAATTTGACCATTCTCTTACACCGTACACAAAGACAAACTTGAAATGGATAAAAGACCTCAACGTGAGGCAGGAATCTATCAAAATCCTAGAGGAGAACATAGGCAGCAACCTCTTTGACATTGGCCACAGCAATTTCTTTCAAGACATGGGTCCAAAGGCAAAAGAAACAAAAGTAAAAATGAACTTTTGGGACTTCATCAAGATAAAAAGCTTCTGCACAGCAAAGGAAACAGTCAACAAAACAAAGAGGCAACCCACAGAATGAGAGAAGATATTCGCAAATGACACTACAGACAAAGGTCTGATATCCAAGATCTATAAAGAACTCCTCAAACTCAACACTCACAAAACATAATCACGTCAAAAAATGGGCAGAAGACATGAACAGACACTTCTCCAAAGAAGACATACAAATGGCTAGCAGATACATGAAAAAATGTTCATCATCATTAGCTATCAGGGAGATTCAAATCAAAACCACATTGAGATACCACCTTACACCAGTTAGAACGGCAAAGATTAACAAAGCAGGAAACAATAAGTGTTGGAGCGGATGTGGAGAAAGGAGAACCCTGTTACACTGTTGGCGGGAATGCAAGTTAGTGCAGCTACTTTGGAAAACAGTGTGGAAATTCCTGAAGAAATTAAAAATAGAGCTACTTTAGGACCCTGCAATTGCACTACTGGGTATTTACCCCAAAGATACAGATGTAGTGAAAAGAAAGGCCATATGTACCCTGATGTTCATGGCAGCAATGGCCACAATCGCCAAACTGTGGAAAAAGCCAAGAGGCCCTTCAACAGATGAATGGATAAAGAAGATATGGTCCATATATACAATGGAATATTATGCCTCCATCAGAAAGGATGAATACCCAACTTTTGTATTGACATGGACGGAACTGGAGGAGATTATGAGGAGTGAAATAAGTCAAGCAGAGAAAGTCAATTATCATATGGTTTCACTTACTTGCAGAGCTTAAGGAATAACATGGAGGACATTAGGGAAAGGAAAGGAAAAGTGAATTGGGGGAAATAGGAGGGCTAGGGTAACCATGAGAGACTGTGGACTCTGAGAAATAAACTGAGGGTTTTTGGAGCGGAGGGGGATGGGGGAATGGGTGAGCCTGGTGGTGGGTATTAAGGAGGGTACGTATTGCATGGAGCACTGGGTGTGATGCATAGACAATGAGTCTTGGAACATTGAAAAAATAAAATAAAATTAAAAAAATAAAAATGTTAGCATGTAAAATTTTAAATTATTGTTATTTTAAATGGATATATTAAAATTTATTTTGTTTGTATTTCTTTAATTATTGAATGCATTCTGGTTTATATTCCTTGAAAATGCATGAAACAAATTCAGTTTTAGTTAGTTTGGAAAATAACTATATATCACTTCAGGTATATAAAGGTAGGTTGGTCCCATAGTAATAACTGAGCCTTCTCCTCATCTTTCTTCTTCAGAGAATCTCAGTTTTATTCATGTAAGAGTGTAAACTGATGGAGCCTTAATACTTTTGTGGTGAAGGGAATTTGGAATTTTATGGAGTTTGGTGATAGTTATCCAGATTTCACATGCTGACTCCTTTTGACCCAACATTTAACTCTCAGAAATTTATCCTACAGATATACCCCAGATATACTAAAATGCTCATTGCAGTATTGTTTGAAATGGAAAAACAAAACAAAACAAAACAAAAAACTGGAAATGATCTAAATGCCCACCAACAGGCTGTTGATTGATTTAATACAAAACATCATAAAATGGAGGATTAGGTCATTAAAATGAACAATTTAGATATGTATAGATTGTTGAAAGATCTCCAAAATTTTTTATTAAAAACAAAAAAGGAATTTCATAGCAGTGGGTAAAATATGATCACTGCTCCAGTTATCTGTTGCTGTGGAAGGACCATCCCAAACTCATTGTCTTCAAACTACAGCAATCATGCATTTTGCTCACAAATCTGCACGTTGGGAGGGTTTGGTGAGGCCAGCTAGTCTCTGATCCACCTGAGTCAGCTGAGATGGCTTCAAGACGGGGCAACCTGACATTTGCCGGCCAGAATCATCCGAGGGTTTTCTCATTTACACGTCTGGCAGTTGATGTTACCTGTCACCTGGAACACCCACGTGACCTCTCCGTGTGGTTTCTTGGCTTCCTCACAGCATGGTGGCTGGGTTCCAAGAACGAGCATCTCGAGACGTTAGTGCCAGGAATCTGGCGCCCTATCACTTCTGCCATATTCTATTGGTCAAGCAGTTAATAAGCCCAGATTTAAGGGGAAGGGATTCAGACTCTGCTTTTTCATGGGATGAATGTCAAAGACTTTCATGTTTATGGATTAAAACCTCTGTGATACCGTTTGTGTAAACTTTTAAATACATATACATGTAAAATGCAGATATATGCAAAAGAAGCTTTTTCAGGAGGATAAATGAAAAGGTGTTAACAACAGCTACCTTTTGTGGGGAAAGAATTTAGGTTGCGGGTGGAATGAGCAGGAGACTTTAATTTCTAATTTTATGACTTATTGTACTAATGAATTTTTGCCCATGTGGATATATTACTTTTGTTTAAACAAACACACACACACACACACACACACACACACACACACACACACCAACCAACCAACCAACCAACCAACCCAGAGTAGGAGTTCAGTTTTTCCTCAGGCTCCCAAGTCAAGCATCTTATTTTATGTTCATCAGCAATTTCGTGAGGTCCTTAGGGCAAACGTGACTGCCCCTATTTCTAGATGAGGATTAGAATCCAGGTCTCAACTTCCAGTTCCATGTCTTCGTTACTTGCTAGGTAACTAAAAAAGACCCAGGTCTGGAACTGAGCCTATCCACCTGGAGAAGCAGATTTTGGAAGGACAGTCTCAGCAAAGTTGGGAAAAAATCAGGCTGAGACTTGATGCAGAATGCTACGTGGTGACAACAGCGACTCTCTCAGGGTCCTAGCTCATTGTCTAGAATCAAAGTTTGCGGAATGAAGGAATGTAGAAGTCTCCTTCCTGGTCAAATCCACTTCCTCCACCCTCAACCACAGACTGATCGTGCAAAAGTAGAAACCGCATCTCATAACTCTCTTGCTCAAAACCCTTTGTGAATATTAATAACGGGACACCTCACTGAAACAGAGTCCGGAAGCTCTGCAGGGGGATCTCTCATGCTCTACCACTCTTAGTAAATTGCAGACCCAATGGGAAGACCCAATAGGACCTGACCCTGGCACGTGGTACTACTTTACTATCCCAGCTGGATGAAGATAAGTTTTCCTTATCCATATCTACTCCGCCCCCACAACAACTCAGCCAATGAGAAGCCTCTATACTTAGAACTCCCAGTTTACTCCAATGGACTTTTAGTTTATAACACCCTTCCCAAATTACCCCTGTTTTCCTTACAAAAGCACGCCCTCTCTTTTGTTCTCCATACCTGCCTAGGTTTGCTCCTGAGTGCAATCCTTTTATTTCTAAACAAACCCATTTCTGCTGGTAAAGCACCTAACAGTTTTTATTTTTAAGGTTAACACCTTCAAGCCTTCCACCGTCACTTATAGGAAAATAAGAAAAGTCACAATGTCTATGCTGTGTGCCAGATATTATACTAAAAGCTTTGTAAAAACTAGCTCATTCTTTTAACAACTCTGTAGATGGAGGCGCTATTTTTATATAGTATTTCCATCCCACAAATGAGGAAAGCAAGGCACAGAGGAGCTGAATAGTTTCACCCAGCTAGTAAGAATGGGGAAAGCATGAACCAAGGCAATCTGACGTCAGAACCTGTGCTGTCAATCACTTCATCACTCTGCCTCCAGACTTCTTAGCACCATGGATGATACCCTCAGCTGCCGACAAGGGGATCCATTGGCACGATGATGCTGGGAGGGTGTATCAGGGGTCTCCCGAGAAATAGAACCAGTTGGAGATGGATATATGTCTGTGTGTATATATGTATGTATGTGTATATTTATGTAGAAAAGATTTATTATGAGGAATTGGCTCATGTGATTATGGAGGCTTAGAAGTCCCACAGTCTGCCATCGTAAGCTGGAGACCCAAGAAAGCAGGCGGTAGAGTTCAGTCTGAGTCTGAAGACCAGAGAACCAATGGTGTAAACCCCAGTCTGAGGGCAGGAGAAGGTAAGATGCGATGTCACTGCTCAACAGGCAGGCAAGCAACAAAAAAGGGGTCAAGTCCTCCTTCCTCCACTTTTGTTTCTATTCAGGCACTCCGCAAATTGTGGATGATGCCTCCCCCTCCCCCATGAGGAAGTGCAGTCTACTGAGTTCACTGATTTAAAGTCTCATCTCACCTGCAAACACCCTCCCAACCACATCCAGAAATAAAGTTTAATCTGGGTACCCACCCTGTGTTTGCTCAAGTCTACACCTAAAATTAACCATCCAGGTGGGAAGGAGCGTGGGTGTAGGGGGAATTGCCCCCGAGCTGATCAGGCTGGAGTGGGGCCTCCTAAGGAAGGAGAATGTTGTTACTTTAGGACAGAGAAGTAGGCGGGGCCTGACCAAGCTGGGCCTGCGGACTGGGGCAAAGGGTTTGGGTTTTATTTAATGTGGGACAGAAAGTCCTTGGAGAATTGAAAGCAAACTAGTGATAAGATTTGGTGTACATTTCTAAAGGGTTTCTCTGACTTTTGGGTGGAGGGTAGGGCCACAGAGGAATCAGGGAGACCAGTCAGAGCTCCTGTACTAGTCCCTATGAGCTGGCCCTCCGAGGTCCGGTGCTGAGCTATTGCTAGTCTCTGGTTCCCTTTGTCGTTTCCTCCATTGTCTACACAGTGAACACCTGTCCTGTTTTAAGATGCAGCCACGGCTTCCTGTCTGAGGCTTTCCCTAACTCATTGCCCCCAGTAAAATTGTCCAGTACCTTGTTTGTGTCCCCTTGAAAACCTGCTTTGAATATTTTAATACTAGGGTATAATACAAAAATATATTTGGACTTTGTCCTAGTTCCTGGCAAGGAGGAACAAAAATGCTGGAATTTCCTGATAGGATCGACTTTACCAGTCATAATGAGCCCTTTTCATCATACGGGGAGTTTATGTTAATGGAGACTTAGAATGGGCCCCTAGATGGCCTCATGATGGACTCTTCATCTAAAAGACCCATTGATTGGGGACTGGGAACTTTCAGCCCCTCGCAATGACGTCTGGGAAGGTGGACTGGGCTAGAGAGGGAGCTCTGTAAAAACCAAGGAACAAAAATCAGAGAGCTTCCAGGTTGGTGAACACTACGAGGTGCTGGAAGGACATTGCCTCCAGAGAGGGCAAGGGAGCTCCACGCCCCTTCCCCACACCTGGCCCCCTGCATCTCTTCCCTGTGGCTGTTAGCAAGTTGTATCTTTAAAATAAACCAGTAAATGTGGGGCGCCTGGGTGGCTCAGTTGGTTGAGCGGCTGCCTTCGGCTCAGGTCATGATCCCGGAGTCCCGGGATCGAGTCCCGTATCGGACTCCCGGCTCTGCGGGAAGTCTGCTTCTCCCTCTGACCTTCTCCCCTCTCATTCTCAGTCTCTCTCTCTCTCTAATAAATAAATAAAATCTTTAAAATAAACCAGTAAATGTAAGTAAAGTGCTTTCCTAAGATCTGCGATCTGTTCTAGCAAATTGCCAAAACTGAGGAAGGGTTGTCAGAAACTCTGACTTTGTAGCCAAATTGGTTAGAGGTGTGGATAATTTGGGGACCCGATGGCCATGACCGATGTCCAAAGAGGGGACAGTCTTGTGGAAGTGAGCCCTTCTGACACCCTCTCTGGGTTGCTAGTGTCAGAATTGGATTGAATTGTAAGGTCACAGAGCATCGGTTTGTTGGTGTGGAAAACCCCTACGTTTGGTGCCAGAAGTGCAGTCAGGGAAAAAAAATTCTTCAACCACTAAATTGTTTTTTTGTCTTTTTAAAATTTTTGGTTTTTGCTTCCTCTTTAAATAACTATGAACTCCTAGGGGAAAAGAAATAAAAAAAGAACAACGCCATTCTCATCTGCAGGGTATCCCGGATCTGCCTAGTATATTGTACCTGCTAAATAAATATGTGCGCACAATGGAAAGAACAAACTAATATCAGCAGTGCATGTGGTCACGCTTATGTGGATCGCTGCGATTTCACTCCTTGTTCTTTAGGACACAGCCCTTTGGAATTTTGAGAATTACCAATTTTTCTAATTTTTACAAGCTTTAGCTTAGTTATGACATAGTTCAACACTTTTTATCTGAGGGATGTGCTTATTTATATTGGGGCATGCATTTATGTTTCCTCATAATTGGGTTAACTCTTGAATTAAATAGATACCATGTTTCCTTTTCCTCCTCATATTCCCTAAGAGCTGGTAAGATATTATGGGGCAGCTCCTAAAGCACCTTGGTGTGCCTACTTGCTCTTATTGAAAATGGGTGGAGACAAGATAGAATTCTTGTCCTGTGGCTTTTCTCAAAGTCAAAGCAACTCCCGCTGGGTGTAAACCCTTGGGTAGTTGGTCTGCTTTCCTGGGGCAGGGGTGGAGGCCTGAGCTGCCCTTTGTTTTGTTGCATTCTGGGCTGGAGGTCAAGCCCTGAGTTTCTTCCGAATTTGGGAAGTGGCTTGGGCAAATCTGGTCTGTTTAACACTTGTCTGGCTCCTTGGGTAAAGCACTAACAGCTTCTGATGAATAGAGGGGAATCTGGACCACCACAGCGTGCCTGGGATGTTACGAAGAAAGCAAATCGTTGACTAAATTCCATCAGATCTGCTAGCTTAAAATGAGCCTCGTAGTTGGCCTTGGTAAACTTGGGGGAAGGTCTTCTCGTTGACTTCATGAGTTTGTTACTTCAAGGTGAAT
Organism: Nasua narica; assembly: GCA_028533885.1. Lineage (NCBI taxonomy): Eukaryota > Metazoa > Chordata > Mammalia > Carnivora > Procyonidae > Nasua > Nasua narica. Next base: position 59,338,190 of record CM052808.1, read on the forward strand.
GCTAGGACTGTGACTTTGGAGTCAAGTTAAACTCAGAGTCCAAGTTCTAGACTGGCTATTCTTGTCATCTTAAACCACTGCAACCGCAAGGGATTAAGATAATCCCACAAGGTGCTTGTTGGAGTCCCTAAAGCATGGGGACAGGATTTTTCTCAAGGGGACAGGTTTTTCCAAAGGTAGTATTAGGTCCTGGGCTTGCCTGATCCTTATACTTCATTTATGTAGGCCTGGAAGGGACTGGATACACATGTATTTTTTTGTTTTGGTAAAATATACATAACCTAAAATTCTATCATTTATTTTATTTTATTTTTAAAGATTTATTTATTTATTTGACAGACAGAGAGAGATCACAAGTAGGCAGAGAGGCAGGCAGAGAGAGAGGGGGAAGCAGGCTCCCTGCTGAGCAGAGAGCCCGATGCGGGGCTTGATCCCAGGACCCTGAGATCATGACCTGAGCTGAAGGCAGAGGCCTTAACCCACTGAGCCACCCAGGCGCCCCTCTATCATTTATTTTAAGTGTCACAATTCAGTGCCATTAAGTATATATCATTCATGTTGCCATGCAGCCATCACCCCCATCCATCTCCAGAAACTTTCGGTTATCCCAAGTAGAAACTCTGCATCCGTTAAACATTGTTACCCACCCCCCCCCAGCCCCTGTCAACCACCATTCTACTTTCTCTGAGTTTGACTATTCCAGGTACCTCATATACGTGGAATCATATTCGTCCTTTTGTGTCTGGCTTATTTCCGTTAGCATGAAGGTCTTCAAGGAGCCTGGGTCATTTTAATAGCATCTATATGTCTCGCATACTACTCATTCACCAGAACAGATGATCTCTAACGTCTTTTGCGCTATTTGACAAACTTGTGGAGTAGATGTGAGCAGCAACATTTGGAGAGCTTGCTAGCCACCTCTGCATTGTGGGTTCTTGTGTAGGATTTTTCGTAGGCTAACTGATCGCCTCTTGCACATTACATAGTTTAAGTCAAAGTCTAAAGTAAATTACCACACTGACACTGTGGCAGAGTTAAAATTCAAAAGCTCCCGACAAAGACAAAGTGCTGAGTGTTAATAAGGAAAGGATATTTCTTACTGAGTAGCAGGATCACATTCTGGTTCTGTGAGGCAGTAGGGTTTTGAGGATGGGCTTCAGGTTGTTGGGAGTTCTGTACAAAACTCTGTGAGTGTGTGTATGTGTTTGGGGTAAGAGTTTAGGACTTTCATCAGATTCTCAGGGTGGCTCATCGTCTTTCTAAAAACGTTATAAGCCATATTGAAAGAGGAAATTCTATTTTTTGTAGTGTTTTGGAGGAAACAGATGGCAAAGAGTTCAGATATCCAGGTGGGGTGGTGCAACACACTGAATGTCTACCAAAATTCTTGTGGTAGAATTTTAATCCTCAATATGATGGTATTAGGAGGTAGACAGCCTTTCATTAGGTCATGAAGCAGAGCTCTCACGAATGGGACTAGTGTTCTTATTAAACAGACCCCCACGAGCTCTCTTGTCTTTCTGCTGTGTGTGGATCCCGAGGAGATGTCCATCGGTGAACCAGGAAATGGGCCCGCACCAGACATGGACTCTGCCTGTACCCTGACCTTAGACTTCCCAGCCTCTAGAACTTCAAGAAATGAAATTTTGTGGTTTATAAACTGCATAGTCTGTGGTATTCTGTTGTAGCAGCCTAAACCAAGATAGGTGGAAATATTTAGAAGCTGAGGTTTCTTGCTTCTGAATTCTTATGCCACTCATGGGCTGAGGCTCCTGGTTGATGGTAGCCCTGAGCCCCAGGCTGAACTGGCTAGAATAGCTATGATCTTCCTTGCTTCTGGCATTATGGTCTTTGGATTACCTCCTCTAAACGACAAATTTGCTCTCATTGGTGTTTGTGCCTCCATAAGGTTACATTGGTTAATAGTTCATGTTCTCACTTGGTTTGTGTGTATGTCTGTGTATGTGCATGTTGTCCCTTTGCTTTAATTATGCGATGGCCTTCAGCGTGGGTGCCAATTTGGCAGTTCCTCTTATCATATTTAGCAATATCAGACTTGTAGCCTTAAAGGACTTCCTTACCCATGAGGACAGCCACAACACACAGTTCCAGAGGACACTGTTCACTTTCGTCCTGTGTGAATGGCACCTCCCAGAACTGGGCAGTACAACAGCCTTGTTAATGACCAATTCTTTTTTTTTTTTTTAAGATTTTTATTTATTTATTAGAGAGCGAGAGACTGAGAATGAGAGGGGAGAAGGTCAGAGGGAGAAGCAGACTTCCCGCAGAGCCGGGAGTCCGATATGGGACTCGATCCCGGGACTCCGGGATCATGACCTGAGCCGAAGGCAGTTGCTCAACCAACTGAGCCACCCAGGCCCCCTGTTAATGACCAATTCTTGTGAGTGCAAAGGCCACTGGGGTCTTCACTGACACCATTTTTTTCTCATGGCCAATTTACTCTTTCATACATATGTTAGCATGGGCTGTGGAAAAGATCAAAGAAGCATCAAGGATAGGAGCCCAGCCTCCATGTTCCAAACAAGCAAGGTGATTATTTGGTATTTCGAAAAGATTTTCATGATGATTGGCTAATGAGGGAGTTCCGGGAAATAAATAAGAAGCTTTCAAGGCTAATTGTACCCTAATTTTCTATTGTAGCCTTTCTTCCATAGACTTCTAAATAGCGTGCCAATTTAGCAAGCTGATGTAAACTATTCCTTCCTACCGGGGATGCTGATCTTCTCTGCGCCTGTTTAATTTCTCTGTTTTCTGAAAATACCAGCTCGAGTCCTGCCAGCTCCATGGAGTCTCCCTGGACCTCTTCCGCCCACGGTCCTTGCTCCCTCTTTTGAATTCTGAGTCAGCAGCTCACCACAGGCATTTACCAGGGGTTGCTATGCACTATTGGTTTCCCTTTTATACATACATGTGTGATGGGATAATATTTTCAAATGTTATCTGGTATAATTTTCACTGCTGGCAATAGTTTTGCTCTCCAGCCCTCTCTTCCCATTGAGGCCGAGGCATCTACTGAGTCAGGGGGTGCCAGGTTAGAGGAATAGTTCCCAAGGGTGCTCTCACTTTGACATGAACTGTTAAATTCCCAAGACCATCTTCAGGTTTGAAAGAATTCAATGAAAGCTGTTGTACTCATGTTATGGCTTATTATAGGGAAAGGATGTAGATTTAGGTCAGCCAAATGAAGAGGCACATGGGACAATGTCCAGGAAGGGTCCAAGTACAGAGCCTTCAGTTGTCCTGTCCTAGTGTCATGAACAGTGTCACTCTTCCAGCAGGGATGGGCGATAATGTCTGCAGTTTGGCGAGCTGGAAAGCTTACCTGAACCTCAGTGTCCAGCGTTTTTATTGAAGTTCCATGGGCTACTGCCCAGGTGGCCCGCCTCGGGTTCCAGCTCCCCCAGAAGCTGAACTGATAACTGGGACTTGTCCCCACTCTAAGTCACATTGTTAGACTTTCTGGTGTGGCTCAAAGCCCCAGGGTAAGGGAAGGCACTCTTATCAAGCAGGAAATTCCAGGCATTTAGAGACCTCCCCAGGGGCCAAAGGTGAAGGGCAGACCTCTCTTCAGGCGAAGTTAAATTCTTTACCACAAAGGAAGCTTCACAGAATCTAGATGGAAACGTAGAGACCAATTTCAGTCCCTGTCTTCCTAGATAGGCCAAAGGAGTGGACCTCAGAGACAACGGTGGTGATTTCCATTTGCAGGAGTTTTATCTGGAGAGCCAGCTTCTTTGAGAGACATGGGGTTTGTGGGGTCTGTGGGAGCCAGCGCTGCAGGACTAGAGTGTAGTTTACACAAATGAACCACAGAAGAGGGAACTAGGATGTGACAGAGGGTGCTTTCCCAACACACAGGAAGGCTATAAAAACTTCCTGGGCTGGGAGGAGGAGGCCTGGGAGATCAGGGGAGGAGGAAAGAGAGGGGCTCCAGGTTGACCCACCTGTGGAATTGAAACCAGGGAGTGGAAGTGGAGGCAGAAGCTCCCCAGATGTGTTTGAGGATTGGGGTGCAGAAGGGGCACTTGCCCTTCCTTGTGCCTGGAAATCTTGGAGGACACCAGCCCACAGAGGGAGTCACACCAATGAACCAAGAAGATGGAGCACACATCAAGCTTTCTAAGTTGTGAGCAGACAGCATTCCACGGGAAAATGACACCTGTGGGACCATGTGCAGGACCATTATTATGCAGCGTGATACACAGACAAACAGAAGCCTGCCCACGTCAATGACAAGGGTTAGTGTTGTTTTTTCAGGCACAATAGGCAATTTACATCTTTCTTATCTTGGTTAGTTGTCTCATCTCTGAATAAATATAGCCGTAGGCACATTATAGCTGATCACATCTGACTGTGTCTTCCTTATTCAGAAGCTGTTGCTAGAATTCCCTGTTTCTTGGCCTGGCATTCAGGCCTCTAGAGTCTGACCTCAGCCCTCCTGCCTGACTTTATCTTGTTCCTCCTCTTTAGAGAGGCTACCCCCCACTAAATAAAACTCGGTGGCTCCTGAATGCTCTTTCCCATCTCTGTGTCTTTGCTGGGACTGTGGTTTCTTCCTGGCCTGACTTTCCCCCTCTCCACTGGGCTTAAATTCCTCTTCCTCCATGAAGCCTTCCTCAGCGTTCCAGACCTGAAGTTGGCCTCCTATATAGAGCCATTGGCTTTGCCTCTGTTATAGGATCTACAAAATGCTGCCTTTTGCCTGAATATAGGTCATCTCCTGTGCTTGTTTGTCAATTCCTTGAAGACGGGGACTATGCGTTTTCTTATTTAATGTCCACGTCTCTCATAGCGCCAGGCACAGGGCCCTGTGAGGCTCAGGTGCACAGCTCTGCCGAATGGACTCACAGACACATGCAGACCCACCCACAGACACACACACACGTAGACACACATAATCTTCAGTCCCAGTCTCCTAGCATCTGGGAGTATTAGGGCAGAAGGCCTGAAGATGCGTGAAGCATCTGGGGTTGCGCTTAGAGGGGGCTGAGGCAGAACTCTACACGAAGGATAGAGGAGGGAGCTAGCAGATCGCTGGGAAAGGGCTGCATTTGAGGAGATTTGTCTTCAGGTAGGGTGGCTTCAAAGTTCTAGAGTTAGCAACTGAAAAAGCCCGTGTTTTTCATCAGACCAGGCCCATGCTTCTGGGCCCCTATAGCCAAATCCCGGCAGCAGGCTGGGGGTGGAGGCTGAGGGGGGGCCGGACCCCGAGAGAGCTGGAGAACTTCTTTACTGACTCTGGCAAAGCCTCCAGCGTAGAGAAAGCTGTGTTTCCTTTGTTTTATCTTAAGATGTCCATGTGGTGGGATCTCAAGGAGCCTGGGGCAAAGGTGAAGAACTCTCCGTTCACAAAACAAGGGATAAAAAGAATCTATAACTATTTTTGGAAATATTTACTCTCACTGGCAGCTAGAAAAGTATGAGTTGAGGCAACAGGCAGAAGTCACCTTATTTTTAAAATATTCCCTTGAGAATTTTAACATTGAAAAGTATTTGTTCAATATTTTTTTAAAGATTTTATTTATTTGTTTCAAAGAGAACGAGAGCACACAAACATGAGTAGGGGGAGCCGGGAGAGGGAGAAGCAGGCTCTCTGCTCAGCAGGGAGCCTGACCTGGGACTCGATCCCAGGGCCCTGGAATCATGACTTGAGCCAAGGGCAGACATTTAACAGACCGAGCCACCCAGGCGCCCCTATTTGTTCAATCTTTGAAAAAAAGAAAAAAATACTGCAGGTGGGTTGGTTGCCGCTCCCAGTCTCATTTCTGTCCATTGGTGGTTAAGGTGAGGATGGGGCACCAGCCATTGTTTTGAGCATTTGAAATACAAGTCTAAAATTAATACACCCTTGGCCAGTTCAGCTACTTAAAAGCCTTAAAAACCGTGATTCTCTTTGATCCAGCCATTCTCCCTCTAGAAGTTTATTTTTAGGAGATATTTATGACAGTGCATAAACATCTGGCAGAGTGATGAGATTTATTTAAAAAAAAATAACAAAGAGGTATCCTAAATGTATGGCAATAGGAATTGGATAAATAATAAACAGACATACATATACATTCTTACCATAGAATACTCTGAAAACAGTAAGCATGATGTCGAAGATTCAGGGCAACTTTCCTGAAAACTCGAGTCTCGATCCAGGGCTGTTTGGCATAGCTATTGTACTGTCCACCCCTGGCACGTCTTCTGGGTAGCCCCCAAGAAATGAGGCACAGATCGCTTTACCTGTGAGACTGTCCCAGGCATCTGGGGTTCAAACCTCGCCAAGGCCAGAAGGCGCAGAAGGCAGTGTGTGGGCCTGGAAGTTGAAGCTCCCAAGCTGCGATTTTGGGTACGAGGCATGTGCACAGGGGCCGAGCTGGAGCCTCTCTGAGGGTCCGGTTGGGGGGAGGGGGGCATCTGCTCTTCATCTTTGGTGGCTTCTTTTCCTGTAGCGGATCCATGGAGGAAATGGCATGGATGTTAGGCGGAATCGCTGACCTGCCTGACCTTAGCGGGTTGTGTCTTGACCTGGCAAGATGCTCACTGCACATTGCCAAGGGAAATAAAATAGCTCACGAAACTGCACAGGGCAGTATTATTTCATTTTTTTTTCACAGAAACATTATCCATTTCTCTGTCCGTGCTTACATCTACACTCTATCTCCACATCCATGTAGACAAACATCTAGAAAGAAGACTTACAAATGTGTTGACACATGCTGTTTCTGGGTGGTGGAAAGGTAGAGATTGTTGTGTTGATGAGTACTGAAAGGTTTTATTTTCTTCCTCCTCCTTCCCTCTCTTTATTTCCTTCTTTTTCTTTGCCATAAAAATATGTATTACTCGTGGACTAAATATTAACAAAGAATAATGAGCTCTGGAGGGATCCACCTCTGATTTCCTCCTCTGCCCTTAAACCATAGTACGGAACTCTGGGTTCAAGGATTGAGTACCCCAAAGTGAGAGTCTGGTGGAAGAAGCCAGGCATTCAGACGGAAGCATCCAGGAACATCAGAGAGGATGGGTCCGACAGAGGAGGTGGGTCCTACAGACAGAAGGGGAGGGGAAGGCCATGTTGTGAAGTGGCGGCGGGAGCTGTGAAAACGGGAGCTGTGAAAAGGGAATGGCTACACTGTGGGTGATGGGCAGCTCCAGGCCTCTTGAGCACGTGGGCCCTGAGTGCAAGGTGCTCAGAGATGTTGGGGGCAGGGGGGTTCGGCCGACGCTCACACTTCCTAGCCTCCATCTGGACTTCAGGTGCAGCCTATAATCATTCTTTTACCCCTTTCTGTTTGAAAGTCCGGTCATAAAAGTAACTTCAGGTTCTCCGAGGGGGCAGACACTTCTTACAAAATTCCCTCTAGGGAGTTCCCAGTGCTGAGCAGGAGAGACACCCCATGAGTTGACGTGAATCCCATGAAGGCAGTCCTGGGGAGTCGCTCCCTCCTTCATGTTATGGGTGTGTAGGAGGTTAGAAGACAGTCTATTTAAAAGTTTCCTCCTGTAAGGCTGATCTGAACAGACGCATCAGGGCCATTAGGAGTAATGCAATCCTCATGACCCTTAAATGTAGCTTATAAATAATTCCCTTTTTATTCTTCAGAGTGGATTCAGGAATATCCCTCTGATAAAATAACTCAGACTGCCTTGTACTCTGACACGCTTCTTGCCTGGGAGGCTGCCCCCCGCTGAGAACTTTGTCTCAGTTCCCACTGTTAGGATCCCCACACGGTGGACTGAACTGTTTTCGCTGATGTCCCCTTTATAGTTAGATTACTCTCACACTTAGAAGATGTTCTTCTCACTACCAATGCAGGAGCACAGCAAGCTGGCTGTGCTACTTGGGGTCGTGTCAAAATCCGGTTCCCGGGTGGAAATGCATTCGAGGTCCCCTGACTTCCCTTAGCGTGTGTGTGGGACTCGTGGTGGTGGCCGCTCCGAGGTCTGTGAGGTGTGACTGCTTGCCGCAAAGGAGCCTGGGGAATGTTGAAGGGAGAGCCAGGTGGACGGTCTCGGTGACTAGAAGCCCCTCTCCTCTGCTCTCCACAGCAACTGTGGGGCAGCTGAAGGCAGTCCCCTGGGCTCTCCACAGGACAGGGGGACTTGGAAGAGGCCGTTTTTTAGGGTTGGTAAACTTGGCTCCTGGGTAGGAGCTGGCCCAGGTACTTGAAAGGAATAACTGACTGTGGGAACTGTGTGAGGGGCTGTGAGTCTGGTGTCATGGGGGAGACGGTGGTAGTCCCCAACCTCATTCCCTCGAGGTGAGCCCCTGGAGAGCATAGTGTCAGCAGGAACATTCACTCCAGACAATTTGGAAGTTGCTTGTGTTCCTTGTTCGACTCTGGAGGTAGAATGAGCCACAAGGGAGTCACTCTGCTGCTCTTTCTTGTCCTATCCTGACTGCTAGAAGCCCCTGGATACACCTGTGAGGGTTTTTAGAATGTTTGCTGTTTTCTGGACACTAGAAGCCAGTCTTCTTACAAGACGGTAACTTAAAAAAATGTGTGTGTTGAGATTGGCAGATGGATAGAGTCCCAAGAGCAAAACTATATTCACCTGCTAACCACATATACCCCAATTCAAGACTAATGTTAGCCACAGAATTAATCTCAACCTATGTCAAGTGAAAAAGAATGCATTATTTAGGAGGAAACTCTCATTGCAGAGCCCTTCAGTGAACTTTTGCTCAGATCCCACAGGCCAGGTTTAGGTCATATGCACATTCCTCAGCTGCAGGGGAAGCTGGGAAAGGGGGTGAGTGGCATTTTTACCTCCACAGTGGTGATGGGCTGCTTGGCAAGGAAGAAAGGTTAGGGGATGCTTGTTGGGTAGGCAACCATGAGCATCTGCCTTATTTTCCTGGGACCTGGTTCTCCAAACATCTGACCAGGGCCATTGACAGCAATGTGCAAAAGTCCAACAAATTCCCCTTGTCTGTCTCAGCCTGTTTCCTCTGTAACTTGGAAGATTTGTGTTGGAATGTGGAGATCCTGGTTCTAGACTATGACACAGCATCTTCTGCCATCATCTCTTATCATTGTGCCACATGGGTCAGAGCCCGAATCACAGGTGCTCATCTGCCTGTATTCTGATGAGAGGCCCCAACACTTGTCCCACTCATCGGACTGTCTCCTTGAAAAGCTGTCTTCCTATGCTGCTGCCTATACCCAGCGACTCCATCCCTCACCAACAGTGGGCCATTCTTGTCTTCAGGCAGGGGGATGACTGGCTCCAGGACAACCTTGTTGAGCTAAACTTAGTGGGGTCTTCCATCACCTCATCTGGTTTCTTTCTTTAGTCTCCTTACTTAGGAGTCTCAGAGACCATAATTGTAACAATAACTCTAACTCATGGGGTTGCACCCATGGGGGTACACTGCTGTAATTCTCCTCCCAGTGGGTTGGTTTCCAGGAGAGTCTGTGTGCACTTCTCCATGTTGTGTTTCTGACTCATCAGTTATAATTACATCTGACAGTTTATAACAGAAACCCGATGGTGGTGAACCAAATACAAGTTTCATGTTCCTCATATAAAAAGTCTGGAGGAAAGCAGTCTAGAGCTGATATGAAGTATCCACAATGCTATTAAGGACTCCTGTTTCCTCTTTCTTTCTGCTTTGCTATCCATAGTGTATGGCTTTTGTCTTCACAATAGAAAGATTCCTATAGGTGAAGTGGGAATCTTCACCTATAGGAATCCCATTTTGTTTCAGGTAGGAAGAAGAAGAGAAAGAACAGTAAAAAGGCAAAGTTTTTCTTTCTTCCTTTCTTCTTTCTTTCTTTCTTTCTTTCTTTCTTTCTTTCTTTCTTTCTTTCTTTCTTCTCTCTCTCTCTTTCTCTCTCTCTCCCCTTCCTTCCTTCTTTCTAATTAGGAAACAACTAAGTTTCCCCAGGAGGTCCAGGATGTAGGCTTCTACTTATTTCTTATTTTCCAGAACTAGGTCACATGGCCACTTCCCTACCTGTAAGGAAAGCTAAGGGAGATAAGATGGCACATTGCCATCTTTCTTAGCTAGTTTCTCTTAGTTAAGGAAGAAGCAAGAATGGATGCTGGATAGGCAATGAAGAGTGTCTGCCATGGGAACTCATCCCTTCACATCAGGTGTGTCTGGGGGAAAGGGGTGTACCTGAATCATGGAAATGTCCCATTGTCCATATTTCCACAAGGCACTCAATCCCCTTTTGTGAAGGACATGTTGCAAACCTCTTCCATTCTCCAGAATATTGGTATATTTGCATAGGAGCATTTCTGCTGGGTCCCCAGATTCCTAAAAGGATTTATTTACTTCTGCCTTCTGCCTGCCTGCCTGCCTTCCTGCCTTCCTTCCTTCCTTCCTTCCTTCCTTCCTTCCACAGATACTCCTTGAGTTCCTAACATATGTCAGACAATGTCCTTGGCACTTAGGGACACAGGCCAATGTCACTTCCTCATCTGTTGAACAAGATACCAAGCATGGCCACTGGGTGCTAGACAAGAATTGTGGCTCTCCCATGAGCGTCCCCTGTTTGGAAGTAGCCAAGCAAAGGACTTGTGCTTGTGGCTTGTGAAGAGTTAAGATCTCTGGGAAATATGTTTGAACAGTCAGCAGTCCTTTTGGAAGTTTGCTCTGAGAAGGAAGACAGGCTCTGCCTCTCCCTGAAGGACTGAATCCATCCCCGGCCCTCCATCTGTTGACTTCACACACGTGTGTGGGAGGCTTGCTTTCCCTGTGACAGATGGCTGGACAAGTTAAGTCATCTCATCACAGCTGTAGCACAAGGTGTCCCCTGCTCCTCCTCTCATCAGTTGGGACTGTTGCTGGTGATGGATGCCAGGAGCAAGGCAGTAGCCAGGCTGGGCTTAAAGAGGTTAATGGTGGTACATGTCTGTGTGAAAACTCTTCTGAGAAGTTCTCCGCCTTTAGATGAGAAAGATGTGCATGATATTCAATTTTACATGAAGAGAGAAGGGGAAACATGCATTAACCAGGAATGACTATTAACATATTATTAATAATGATTTACATTTGTCTAAGCAGGTTATACCTTTCAAAATGCTAATATATACTTAGGTCTCATTTGATCTTTAAAAGAATTTTCCTGTAAAGTCTGTTTCATAGTATATATTTAAATAGTTACAACTCTTTTCCTATCACCTAACAAAGCCAATAAAACATCCATAGACATTGAATATCAGTATCTTAGGGACACTAAACCCTAAATGTTTTCTTTTCTCCTTTTCCTTGCTTCATGATCCTGTTTTATAAAATACTTCTAATTCTCCCTAATGTTTTCATGTTTCTGTTACCCCAGAATGTCTTCGTCCCTCATACTGTGTATTTGCTGTCCCACTCTAACCCATTTTAATGTTTGTTCTTTTTGAGTTTTTACCATTTTATTGAGGTGTAATTGATGTAAGTTTTGACATATGTATAAATCCATAAAACCATTTCCACAATCAAATAGTGAACATAGCCATTTATTTCAAATGCTCTAAGTTGATCTTTATGATTTGTAATCAAAAGAAGTTTATCTCAGGTACCATCTTATTGACGTTTTCTGATTCTTGAATATGTTTGTGAAGCACTCTCTGGTTCTGAACTCTTGGGGCTGTCAATTCATGTTGAACTTCAGCTTTAATAAATGATCATATATTCTGTGTCTTTCTCCTATTTCCCTTTCAGCAAGTGCTTTCTATCCCACGGAAGTGTTGAAAGAGCAGTTTGGGGCTGGAAGATCTGAGTCCATGTCTCTCTCTTGTTTCTTTTAGATGTATAACCTTGGATGATAATGATAATCATGTTACACACCTCACACGAGAACCTTGCTATGTAACAGAATACTAAAAGAGAAGTTTCTATACAGACACCAAGTCATGATATGTTATATTCCAAAACCAAATTACCATAGGGGCTATTTACAAAGAAAATGGCCCCAAATTGATTCAAGGTCTCTTGGACTGCTCACCTATTTGAAGATAATAAAAATTTGAGAGAGGAGAGGACAGAGAATGTGTGAGAGAATTTTCTTGGAAGAATAATTGCCACGATGTAAATCCCCACCACCTGTCCAGTGGGGGCAGGTAACTTCAAGGGAACCATTTTGAGAGCTTGCTCTGTGTCCCTGAAGGTGGGGCAAGAGCTGACCTGGGGGTACCTGGTTCATGCCTGAGAAAGTTATAGAAGTGTAGGGCCAGCAAGGTAAGTATATTGCTTACACTCCCAGGGACTTGGTGGGCTGAGGGAAGATATGAGGATTTCCTGGGGGTCAGAGATTGGTTAGCCTCACAGGAGTGAGAGCCATTTAGCATCTTGTCCTGCCCCTAGAGAAGGTGAGGGGACTGCATAGGAAGCCCTGACAGAATCTTTGTGGATGGACTGCAGACGGCCATGACTGAGAAGGAGCAGCAGTGTCCTATGGAGCAGGAGGCAGGGCCCTTCTGTGGGAACTTGGCCAGAGAGGTTGAGAAGAGAGGTCTCCAGTGAGCCCAAGAAAGCCATGTGGGGGAAGGTGTGGCTCTAAATGTCTACCTCCCCAGTCATGAGAGCAAACCTGACCAGTCACAGGGAACCTCTTTACCCGTCCTTACCGCTTTCCTTCTTCTCTCCCTGTGTGCCAGACTGTGAGGGACATCCTGCCACCTCCCTGGGCTTTGGGAGGTTGAGGAGGAGTCTCATCTTGGAAGGCATGGTTCTCGACCTTGAGCCGCATCAAATTGCCTGAAGTGTTTGTTAAAGGACAAGTTGCGGGGCTCTATTCCCAGGGTTTTCATTTAGTGTGTGGTATTGTGATTTATTTATTTATTTATTTTTAAAAAGATTTTATTTATTTATTTATTAGGAAAGAGAGAGAGTGAGAGAGAGCATGGGAGGGGAGAAGGTCAGAGGGAGAAGCGGACTCCCCGTCGAGCTGGGAGCCCGATATGAGCCGAAGGCAGTCGCCCAACCAACTGAGCCACCCAGGCGCCCAGTATTGTGATTTATAATAAGACATACATATTTGGTCTTTGTCCCTGTTTCTGGCACAGAGCTCCTAAAAGTCTGGGAATTTCCTAATAGTTGAGAGCAACAAAGGTATTTTTTCTATATTAATGAGGTGACTTCTTTTTTAAAGATTTTATTTATGTATGACAGAGATAGCGAGAGAGGGAATACAAGCAGGGGGATCTGGAGAGGGAGAAGCAGGCTCCTGGCTGAGCAGGGAGCCGGATGCAGGACTCAATCCCAGGACGCTGGAATCATGACCTGAGCTGAAGGCAGCCAGTTAACCCCTAGCCACCCAGGTGCCCCATGAGGTGGAGGACTCCGAAGTCAGCTGAGGCTGGGGACTGGTTACTGGAGAAATCCACTCTGTTACTAGAGTGTGGGAACCATCAGACCCATCCCCAATCTCCAGGAGGGAGAGAGGGGCTGCTAGTTGAATCAGTTATGTCATGCCTATGTAATGAAACCCAAGAAGGAGAGGGTTTGGAGAACTTTGGGGTTGGTGAGCACGTGAGATTCTGAGCACATGAGGTTCTGGAAGAGTGGGGGTACCCTGGAGAGAACATGGCAGCTCGGCACCTTTCCCCATCCCTTGTCCTTGCATCTTTTCCATCTGCCTGTTCCTGGATTATATCTTTCGATATAAATTGGTGATCTAGCAAGTAAAGTTTTTTTGAGTTCTATGAGCTGCTCTAGCAAATTAATTGAACCTAATGAGAGGGTCATGGGAACCTAATTATAGCCAGTTGGTCAGAAGCACAGGTAACAACCTAGACTTGAGACTGGTGTCTGAAGTCCAAGGAGGGGGTCCCTGGAAAGGCTGTAGCCAGTGGGTTGGAAGAACAGGTAATAACATGGGCTTGCAACTGGCTTCTGAAGTGGTGGTAGTAGGCAGTCTTGTAGGATCAAGCCCATAACCCATGTAATCTGACACTGTCTCTGGGTAAATGGCGTCAGAATTGAGTTTATTTATTTTTCGAATTTATTTTTCGTCTTTGTTGTTTGAACATGCGCCTTTGCTCCAGCACTTCTAAAGTAAGTTGTTTCATTATGACAGCCTCTGCCTGTCAAAGCTGCTAGATCACCTTTTCTCTATTACTGAGTTGCAGGAAGACCCCTAAACCTACTCCCTTTATGTTCAGTAAAATTCTCTGTAAGTATTAAGCTTCATCTCCTATACTAAAATCACATTGAGTTTCTTCTGTCTCAGGGCCATACCAACTGTGACAGCAGTATTTTCCATGTTATTACTTTTTTTTTCTCTTGCAATTTATTTACTTATTTTTATTGTGTTATGTTAGTCACCATACAGTACATCATTAGTTTTTGATGTAATATTCCAAGATTCATTGTTTATGTACAAAACCCAGTGCTCCATGCAATATGTGCCCTCCTTAATACCCACCACCAGGCTCACCCTTCCCCCTGCCCAAACCCTCAGTTTGTTTCTCACAGTCCATAGTCTCTCATGCTTCATCTCCTCTTCTGATTTACCCCAATTCACTTTTCCTTTCCTTCTCCTAATGTCCTCCATGTTATACTTTATGTTCCACAAGTAAGTGAAACCATGTGGTAATTGACTTTCTCTGCTTGACTTATTTCATTCAGCATTATCTCTTCCAGTCCCATCTACATTGATGCAAAAGTTGGGTATTCATCCTTTCTGATGGCTGAGTAATATTCCATTGTATATATGGACCACATCTTCTTTATCCATTTGTCTGTTGAAGGGCATCTTGGCTCTTTCCACAGTTTGGCTATTGTGGTTATCACTGCCATGAATATTGGGGTACATACGCCCTTCTTTGTGCTGCATCTGTATCTTTGGGATAGATACCCAGTAGTCCAATTGCCAGATCATAGGGTAGCTCTATTTTTAACTTCTTTAGGAATCTCCACACTGTTTTCCAAAGTGGCTGCACCAATTTGCATACCCAGTAACAATGTAAGAGGGTTCCCCTTTCTCTGCATCCTCTCTAACATTTGTTGTTTCCTGTCTTATTAATCTTTGTCATTCTAACTTGTGTAAGGTGGTATCTCAATGTAGTTTTGATTTAAATTTCCCTGATGGCCAATGATGATGAAGATTTTTTCATGTGTCTGCTAGCCATTTGTATGTCTTCATTGGAGAAGTATCTGTTCATGTCTTCTGCCCATTTTTTGACATGATTATCTGCTTTTTGGGTGTTGAGTTTGACAAGTTCTTTATAGATCTTGGATATCAGCCCTCTGTCTGTAGTGTCATTTGCGAATATCTTCTCCCATTCCCTGGGTTTCCTATTTGTTTTGTTGACTGTTTCCTTTGCTGTGCAGAAGCTTTTTATCTTGATGAAGTCCCAAAAGTTCATTTTAGCTTTTGTTTCCTTTGCCTTTGGAGATGTGTCTTGAAAGAAATTGCCGTGGCCGATGTCAAAGAGGTTACTGCTATGTTCTCCTCCAGGATTTTGATGGATTCCTGTCTCATGTTGAGATCTTTCATCCATTTTGAGTTTATCTTTATGTATGTTACTACTTTTATGCATTTCTAGACTTTTATATATTTCTAGACTGTTTCTTTTCATATAGATGCAATTTTATTAAGAATTACACAGTTTTCCTTGGTCGTTGTCTCCTCATGTCTCCCAGTTTTGTCCTAGGACTGAGGCCCATCCACCCTGAACCCAGGGTCCTCATTTCTTCAGGATTTATCTCCCTATTGTCTTCTTTTTCTCCTTTGTGATTCATTTAGACATAATTGACTGTTTCTTTTCCTTTATATGAGTTGGCTGTTCCCACAGCTTTGCCCATAAGATTTTATTACACAAATTTTCACAGCACTAAGAAAAGTTTAAGGAATTTTGTGGTGAACAGCCATATCCCTGCTGCTCAGATTCCATCATTAACCTGTTAGTACACTTACTTTATCATGTATCCATGTACATGAATGCTTTTCTTTCTCCATCTATCACACCACTTTCTTTTTTGATGCATTTTACATGACAGAACAAGCATCAGAACCTGTCACCCTGAATACTCTAAGCTACAAAATATTAGAATTTAATCTTTGTTTATGTTTTTTTCCCTTTTGAGGTGAAATTTATATACAGTCAAATACATAAATCTCAAAGTTACCACTTGATGTGTTTTGGCAAACACCTGCCCTTGGGTGACTCCCCAGACAAGGAGGATAGGCCAGCTACAGTGTGGTTTTCCTGGCCATTGGGCCACTCCCTGCCTAGGTGGTCTGGCCATTGAGATGTTCTAATACCAACACCATATTCTTTCTCTGGTTTTATTTGCTTCTGTTCCTCTCTCTGTGTGCTTCTTTACATCTTCTCTGTCTCCCTCTTTGTAGATATCATGACTAGCAATGAAAAGAGAATCTCATTGGATAGGTTAGTTACCATCTAGTGTAAATAACTTCTGTTGGAGTACCAGATTTTAGAGGGCTGGTTTTTGTTGTTGTTTTTGTTGTTGAGTTGGGGGGGGGTGACCTATCACCACGGGCAAATTATTGCTTCTATGGCTTCCTCTTTAGGGGGCTGTGGACCTGGCATCCTCAGAGCATGAGGTCCAGGACACATAAAGTTAATTCTGCCCTCAGAAGCTAAAGACTTTGTAGTTTCTAAATAAAAACTACCAAGCACATGGCTAACCCTTTCCTTCCTTTGCTACATTTATCTCGTTTTATGTCCTCCGAGTCAAGCCCCTTTTGTGTTTGCGACCCTGCTGGAACCGTTAGTTCATCTTAGTATATAACTCAAGTGAGATTTCCTGGAGCAGACAGGTCTTGAGCTGCAAAGGGCTGATCACTCTGGTATATGAAGAACTTCTAGAAATTGTCAAGAGAAAAACCTAACAACCAATAGAAAAATGAACAAAGGACATGCGTAACCAGCTCACAGAAAAGTGAATTAAAAGGGCCCTAACACATGAAAAGATGGTCAACTTTGCTTTTAATAACAAGCAAATATACAAAATTTAATATATAAGAATATGTAATTATGAACACATATGCATATAGCAAATAGTAAAAGGAATAATAATACAAAATAACACTCCAAGAAGGTATTATTTCCTGCTTACCAGACTAGCAAACCCTAATCCTCTAACTTAAGAATCCATAGGGCCAAATTTGGCACACAGACCAGCTTTGCATGTTATACTTCTCCAAGGTATTAGCCAATGTGAGAAAATACTGGAGCAATGACTAGGCTAATAGTTATAAAGTCCTCAGGGAAAGAGAAAAAATTGTATCCAGAAAAATTGAGCAAAAGTAAATTTAAAAAAGTAAATAAAATAAAAGTATAATTTGCCAGAAAAGTATAAATAAATACAAAATTTATACAAATTTTACAATATATACAAATTTATACAATATATACAAAATACAAAATAAAAAGAGAAATATTTTCAAATATGATAGGACTTCATGACTGCCACACATGGCCACTTATTACATAGGCTATAATAATGTGAATGGTGTTCCCTGGAAATGTGCAGTGCACAACCTGCCCAGATGTAGGTGGCAGTCCTGAATATAGTTCTCACAAGACCTTAAAAAACGACTGAAGGATAAAATGTAGTTGTCTCAAAGGTAAATGGAGAAGCTACAGCAGAAGGACGGGCAGTGGGGATTGAAACTGTCTAAAGGCAGCAATAAAACTAACACAACAGTGGCAGTTATCATTTCAGAACACAATGTAAATGTTATAAAGAAAATCAAGGAACACCTGGGTGGCTCAGTTGGCTAAGCGGCTAAGCATCTGCCCTTGGCTCAGGTCACGATCTCAGGGTCCTGGGATCGAGTCCCCCATCAGGTTTCCTGCTCAGCGGGGAGCCTACTTCTCTCTCTGCCTGCCACTCCCCCTGCTTGTACTCTCATGCTCTCTTGTGCTCTCTCTCTGGCAAACAAATAAATAAGATATTAAAAAAAAGAAAAAAAATGCACAAAAATAAAAACATCAGCTGGTACAGAGGCTGAGAAAGTGGGCAATAGTGTAAATGCACATGAACTTTCTCATTTTTCATAGCAGGTAAGGCAAAGATATTGCCTAAATCTGCTTAAGCAACAGGATATAAATATATATAAAGATATAAAATTAAAAAATAAAATAAAAGAATATAACAACCCAAATTGGGTAATAGAAGGGAGGAGGATCTTCAGAGGAGATAGATTTTCATCTTCATTCATAACGTGGAGCCAGCAGTTTTCCTAAAAATATAGAGAATCAAATTTGACTTTTTTTACTGTATTCTTCAAAAATTAGCAAATAAAAATAATAAATATTACCACTTGAAAAGTAAAAACACTGTGGTGAAATGACTAGGCTTTGAAGTCAGACTGTATGGTTTTGAATTCCTGCTTACCTGCTAGCTCTGATATCTTGAGCAAACTCATAGAACTTTCTAGTTACCACTTTTCTCTTTTGTAAAGTGAGATGATAATATTATCTACTTCATAAGGTTGTGAAGAGTAAATGGAATAAAGGATATAATATGCTTAGCAGTAAATGCTCAATGAATGTAATTATTATTGTCCTTTATTATTTTCATCACTAACCACATATTTAAGTTTGCACTGAAGACCACATTGAAATAAATTCTGAGCCACTGGGGTCCCAGTGTCTATTCAACAGATGGAAATGCCTCACTGGTGTGTCTCAGATATACTGACCATAAAATATCATTATGGTTAATATAGAGATTAGGAGTTTTGAAAAACTCACAGCAGCAACATAATCAGATGACCTATCATCAGTCCAGTGGGGGTCAAACTTCTGTCATTTACAGACCCCATCATGATTTTATAACATCTGGGTAGAAGTTAATTTCTATTTACCTAATATTTTTCTTTACTAGTGACTGCATATATCTTTTTTAAAGATTTTATTTATTTATTTATTTATTTATTTATTTATTTATTTATTTAACAGAGACCCAACGAGAGAGGGAATACAAGCAGGGGGAGTGGGAGAGGGAGAAGCAGGTCTTCCTCCGAGCAGGGAACCTGATATGAGGCTCGATCCCAGGACCCTGGAATCATGATCTGAGCCGAAGGCAGATGCTTAATGACTGAGTCACCCAGGTGCCCCGTGACTGCATATTTTAATTGCTTAAATAATTTTCGATTTACCATTACAGTTCAAAATCTATTGCTTTTCAAAAACTTAGCTTCATACTAAGCAGGATATCCAGGGAATCCTTTTAGAGGTTTAATTTGTATTTATTTATTTATTTATTTATTTATTTGAGCTTTTATTTTTTTAATTTTTAAATTTTTTTCCCCAAATACTTTTATTTTTTCAGTGTTACAAGATTAATTGTTCTTGCACCACACCCAGTGCTCCATGCAATACATGCCCTCTTCAATACCCACCACCAGGCTCACCCCACCCCTCCAAAACCCTTAGTTTGTTGCTCAGGGTCCACAGTCTCTCATGGTTCATCTTCCCCTCTGATTTCCCCCCATTCACCCTTTCTCTCCTTTTCACAGTGTCCTCCATGTTATTCCTTATGCTCCGCGCGTGAGACCATAAGATGATTGACTCTCTCTGCTTGACTTACTCTCTTCCATTTTTTAAAGCACATATTGTTTAATATGTGATTATAAATAAATCGGTCCATGTGCCATCTAAAGCCATGTCTTGTATCACCTAATGGCTCACATAATATAGTTTAGAAAGTTCTGCTTTTTATTCATTTGATAAATACATTTGAGTGCCTACAAGGTAATAGACACTGTTTCAGGCAGTGGAAATGCAGCAATAAATTCAACCTATAGAAATTCCTGCTCTCCAGGAGCTTACATTCTGTAGGGAGAGACTGATAACAAACAAAATAAAGAAATACAATTTATAGTATGTGAGATGGTGATATCCATTATGGAAAAAAAAATCAAGCTGGGAAAGGAGATAGGTAGTGTTGGGGGAGGAACAAGTGGGTGGGTTGTAATTTTAAATAGTAGTCAAGAAGTCCTCACCCGGAAGGTCTCCTCTGAGAAAACTTCTGAAGGAGTCAAGTGAATAAGCCCAGTACCTGTTTGGGGAGAGAGGAGGCTGATGGAGGAGCATGTTCAAAGGCCCTGAGGTAGTGGAAGCACACTTGGCACGTTCAGGGAACACCAGACAGATCAGTTGTCTGGAAGACGAGGGGAGAACGATAGATGAAAGAGGTCAGAAAGGTAATGAGGGGTAGTTGATCATTTCAGGCCTGTTGGTGCTCCTAATTCTATCATTTTATTTATTTATTTGAGGGAGAGAGAGAGCACAAGGAGGGGGAGGAGCAGAGGGAGAAGCAGGCTCCTTGCTGAGCAGGACCCTGGGAACATGACTTGAGCCAAAGGCAGACACTTAACCAACTGAGCCATGCAGGTGCCTCTAATGCTATCATTTTAGAGTAAGGAAGAAGGAGAGAGATATGGTTCGAAGATATAAAATTCATACATCAGTTTGCATTTAGAGACTCATTCTTCAATTTTTACCTCTTGGTCTCTTGGTCCTTACCAATAACAAATCCTATATGCCACTTAAAAGTCCACTGCACCAGATCTGCCACCTAAAATCCTTCTAATGAAGAATAATGGAATAAATGAGAGAGAACTTATTGGCCATCGCACTAGGCTCTATACAGAAAAGAAATAAGACTTGGTCCCTGATATCAAGGAATCCATAGTCTTATTGGAGTAAAAACACTTACGGATGGATAGGAAATTCTCCAAGGACAGTGCACTATGAAGTTCTCTGTTGCTGGCTCAGTGCAGGAAGGACGAGGGGATGGTTACTGTAGAAAGGAGGGTCAGGGGAGTTTCCTGGACAGGGCAGGCCTTGGGCTGCACCTTGAAGAGTGAATGGGCAGAGGGAGGGAATTCCAAGCAACAAGAAACAAAGTAAAATAGCCTAGTGATAGCCATGAGCGTGAGCCTGGGTTGGAGTGGGTGGTGAGGTTACCAAAGACCTTGAAAGCTCAACGAAAGGGTTTGAAATAGAAATGATTTGCTTTGCCACGAGTGCAAGCAGGAGCACTTACCGGAATGCTGCAAACCCTGATAGAGAGGAGAGTGGCCGGGAGCCCACCTGGACACCCTGCAAGTGCAAATTTGCCTGGAGAGCTGCCGTTGGCGTTGGCGGAGGGGAGGCGGGGTGGGGGTGTGTGTGGGGGTGGGTGTGGGTGTGGGCATTAGGCTCAAAATGCTTTGCACTTGCCACAATGTCCACATCCTATCCAAGGGCAGTTGGGAACCTTTCTTATCAGAGACTGTCTCTAGCCACAACAAGCCAGACTGAAGTCAGTTAACGAAAGCATTTTAAACAAGATACAGGATTAGAGATCCCAGAAATGGCAGGAATAAAGGCTGGACTCAACCTATTTTCAGCACACAGGGGTGAATGCAGAGAGCAGACGCACAAGAAAACCTATTGTGGAAGGTTGGTGGGTGGGGGGTTGAGGTATGAATAGGCCTGCCCACACCCTCCCACTTGAACTTGGGGTCTGGCCTCAGGCAGACCCCATCTCCATTGCAGGCTAATTCCTTCTGTCCCCACTGCAGTCCCATGAATCCCTCAATTTCTTCTCCCATAGGCACAGGGGTCTGATTTCCCACCTCTGTGCCTTTCGCAGCCCAGCCGTGGGACACTGTCTCTTCAGCTTCTTTTCTGCTCACAGGCCTGAGCTTTAATGTCTTAAGGAAAATAAGCCAGAAAAACAGAGATAACTAACCATTGTGGGGGAAGATTCAAGGTGACGCCAGCTGCTCCTGCCTGACCCAAAGGGTGTCCAAAGCATCCGTGGCAGAAAGGCAGGCTCTCATCCCCGCCTCCCAGAACCTTCATCTGATCGACATGCCCCAGTGACCCGGATACCTGTGGGACTTGGAGAAGCCCCGGTCTGGTTCCCTCCTCCCGAATCAGTGCTTCAGGAAGAGGCTTCTCAGACCGCAGTTTGAAAAGGAGACGGGCCAACTCTGCTGTTTGTTTTGGGGAGCCTGGCTCTCTGCATTCCTTTCTGGGGGTGTCCCTTCCCCCTTCTGTTTAGCCTATGAACATCTGTTGAGTGTTTGCTGTGTGCTAGGTGCCAGGCCAGGCTCTGGGACACAAGCAGGAAGGGATTGGCTCTGGGCCCTTGGCTGCTGATGACCCACGGGGACCAAAGTGTGGAAATGCCAGGGTAGCACACCTGTGTCCTGTTAGGTGCGTCAGGCACCTTCCTAATGACGTCTTCTCCCCACCCGGAGTTCCCTGGCAAGCTGTAGGTCCCATTACACTGACTCTGAAATCCCTTCTTCCTCCTTGTGGGTCTGCATGGCCACTTCCTTGGGATGCTAGACTCTCCCTTTAACTGGTTATCCCTGCTCTAAGGTTTTTCCTGTTAGTGAGGTCCCTTCCTGCCCACAGCAAGTCCTGCCTATTTGTCCTCTGCTGCTTCTGGATCCTGTCCCCCTGTCTCTAGCTTCAGTATGATTAGTCTGATCTAGACCTCTTGTCTTTATCGAGAATGATTCATTGTCTTGTAACAGGTCTTCCTCCCCTGGGCCTTGTCCTTGTCCAGTCCTTCCTCTACAGCAGCCAAAGTGATCTTCGTGATAACATAAAATTGAGTCGCCGTTAAAACCCTCCAAGGGCTCTGTAGGCAGGATGTGTTCCAAGTCCTTACCAATGTGTGGTACCTCACCTTTCGTGATCTGTCTTCTATCTAGCTATGTTCATCTCACATGATTCTGTCTCACATTTCAGCCATGACAAACTCCTGGACATCTTGCTTTTCTCACCCTTTCCATATGTGCTCCTACTCTTCCTTCTGCTCAAAATGTTCTTTCCTTCTTCACCAGGGTGGTGCCTGGTCATAGTGCCATACCCAGTTCACCTTTCCTCTTCTGTGGGTTTTTTAATCCCAGCTGCACAGAAGAGTCACCTAGGGACTTGTAAGAAATACCCAAACCCCAGTTTCACTCTCTCAGAGAATCTGATTTTATTGATGTGGAGAATGAAGTCTGGGCATTGGTGTTTTTAAAAAGTGGCCTAAATAGATGCTTCTCAAACTTTTCCTGTGTGCACGACCTCTTGAGGGACCTTGTTAAAATGCAGGTTCTGATTCAGCAGGTCCCAGGGGGGCTGAGGTTCTGCTTTGCTAAGCAGCTCCCAGGTGAGCCTGAGGCTGCTGACCCACAGATTGCATTTTGAGTAGCGAGGGCTTGGGATGGAAGATTCTAAAGCAACACCCCCGTGGAAGCCTCTGTCCCTCAGGACCTGTTGGGGCCTCTCAGTCACTGATCTCCCTTAGCTGCCCTGCTCTCGTGTGCATGGCCTTGTGATTTTCTGGCATTTCCTATCCCAATAAATCTCCCTCTCATTTTCAATGCCACCTTTGGTGATAAAAACTCAATGAGCTGCTTCATGAGGAAGAAAATTTCATGTGCCTTTTTACCATGCACTTCTGCAAAAAGATATAATTTCTTTTGAAATTATATGAGTAGATTGGTAAGACATCAAAGAAAGATATTTTCTGCAGAAGCAAAGTGAAGGTGGTCTGTTGACTTAGGAAACAGAACTCATTGGCCCATTCGAAGTATCCAAAGTAGGCAGCGTGTCCAAATATAAAAGAAAACTGACAAATTGGCAATGAAAATGATAGTAAAAAGGATCATAGCTAACATGAAGCATTTGTTATCAAGGTGCTGTTCTGAACACTTTATATGTAATAATCCTCAGATTATCCTATGAGAGCATGTCTATTAATTATCCCCATCTCACAGGCTGGGGCACGGGGACACGGCGGTGTTAAGTATCCAGCTGTGTGAACTAGCAAGTTGTTTAGCTGAGAAGAGGCAGTTAATAGTTAAGAAGTATTTAAAAGCCCTGGAATCATCTAGAGGTTAGTGTCACCATTTAATATCTGTGAAAGGAGATCACCAAGGAAGTTTTCCAGGAAAAGGCACTTTCCTCAGCACATACACATTTTCACTGGTATTCGTGAACATTCAATTGGCAAAGGAAAAGTTTTGGAGACGCATGACTCACGATTCTGACTACAGTTTGAAAATCCTGGGAGCAGCAGAAAAGAAAAAATCTTTCCTCTTGCTTCAGGGAGATTGACCAGGAAGACATGTTCTCCTTCGTGTAACCTTCTTTACATTCTTATCTTAAGATACTTTAGCTACTCTAGTCCATGCTGCAAAATCCTCCCGGAAGAATATTTTTTATTAAGTATTTGGATTTAATATTTGTGTTTAGTACTTAGTAGCTATCTAAAAAAGCACGTACCGGAAGTTGCACATAGTATATGTGGCATTTCTGTGGTCGAAAGGGCTTTCCAGCCGTGAAAACTACAAGTACATCTAGAGGAGGCAAGCGTTCCATTGATGGTAGCCGGGCAACTCTCCAGTAACCGGCCCAAACTCAAGAAGGTTGTAAGTGTGTGCACAGGTGGATTCCCCAACACTTTCTATGTGCCTGATTTCTCAGAGGCCAGGACTGGATTTATTCCTCTTTTTATCCAGCAGTACTCAATGTGTTTATTTGAACCAAACCAGTATCAATAGCAAATGTGTATTGAGTGATTTCTCTGATCCGGGCACCGTGCCAAGTGCTTTCATGGGGATTAGCTCATAACAGCTTATCCATAAAGCCACCTCGTTTGCACACTCACCCAGCCCTCCGATGGCAGGGCTATCCTCTTGAATGCTGCTTATTAAGTCTTCTTCACCCATAGGTTTATGGAGTGGCCTTCAGGCCACGTATCCTTCCAGCTGCCTGGCTAAACACAACTCCCATGCTCACTATTCTCAGCAAACTTCTCCTTCTTCCTGAACTGTCTGAGGGGCTTCTTTATCACACAGCCCATGAGCTGGCCGAGCAGCTACGGACATGTGCTGAGCCTGGGAAAGCAAGTTCCTGCTTCCCTGCATTCTGCAATTCTGACTCCTAAATCAGATGCGTTTTTCCTATTTGAATTTTTGAAGAATTAATAAGTTCTTGCATTCCAAGATTCTTTCTAAATCTTCCTTCAGATATTTTTTTTTCAACTTGAATTTTTGAGGAATTAATACTATCGAGGTTTTATATTCAGACTCTACCTTCAATTTGAAACACGCTTAAGTGTGATCCCCCCTCCCCCTTGAACTGTCATCTAGCTTATGATTTGGGTCTTTTTTCCATTTCATGAGAAAGAACACCGAGGTATAATAGTGCTTTGTTCGAGGTCACACAGCTTGTCCTGGGAGGAGAAGCCTGAACCCCAGGAGGCCTGACTGCAACTTCATTGCCGCTGGCCCGACCCCGTGGCCCATGCGTTGTCACCAGGGCGTGTGGCATTTCCTTGTGTTCAGAGTGCTTGAGCTTAATGGGAACCCCCCAGTCCTCTTGGGAGTACCAGCTCAGGTATTATCTCACTTTATGGTTGACAATGCCGAGGCCCAGAAACTTGAGAACATACACACAGTACTCAGGTTGCCAAGTGGAGACGTCAGGACTTCTGACAAATACCTGGAATTGGCAGAAATGATGGCAGAGATGGAGGAGAGAAAGGTCATTTTATCTTTAGAGTCTTCAGAGTGAGGACGTTAGATGACTACAAACTTGAGCTGTGCTTTTCCCTTGTGCCGAGGGGTAGGTATCCCGAGGCTGGGGGAAAGTGGTGCAGGAAGAGGAGGATGGTCATGTCCTGCTTCTGCTACCTTCCCAGAGTTTGCTGTCCAACCCAGGCTCTGTCCCTCTCTCCACATTTTACGGAGGAGAAGACAGAGGCCTGGAGAGAAGAGTCGAGTTGTCTACGTCAGGAAGTGAGGCACTGCCTCTGGGTTGGTTGATCTTGTCTCTGTGGCCCATGAAGCCAAACCAGAGGCGGGAGGGCCCTTTCTTTTTGCTCTGATCCGTCGTGTACTCTGCTTCTCTCCCTAACATCCTCCTCCAGCCTCTCCTCTATCGGTGAGCTTACGGCGGGCTCCTAGGGAGCTTCACATCTTGTTTGGACTCTCCATCTGGCCCCGTCCTGCCCTTCCATTTATCGTGTCGCTCTCCTTTCCGGGCACACACAGAAATCATCAGGGGGCGGCTGGTTCTGGTCAGCGCCGCCTCGCCTCTGTCCCAGGATTGCGTCTCAGTGACTTCAGGGCAAGCTGCACACCCTCCCCACCTACCCACATCTCCTCCATCCTTTAAGACCTGGCTTAGCTCAAGCCTGAGCTTTCTAGGATGGCCACCCCCCACCCATTTCCCGCTCCTCTGAATGTGGTGTTCGCCTTAGCACTTAAATATGTATGGTCTTAAGATACTTGCTATTATTTCGTGTGTATTGTTCTAAACTATAATCTAATCACGACAATAACTGAGAGCACTTTTGAATGTTTTCGGTATGCCAGGCTCTCTTCTAAGTGATTTTCATTTGTTGGCTTATTCAATTCTTACAGCAACCATATGAGATAGGGACTAATGTTACTGCTATGTTATAGATTAGGAAACTGAGGTGGAGAGATGTTAATTACTTGCCCAAAGTAGCACAGTCCCAGGGATTGTGGGCCCATACTGAATTACCACACTAAAATTTAAAATTCTTCTTGCTTGCTTAGGGGAGATCATGACACCTTCCTTGGGGGGTTGGTTGGGAGGATGAAGTGATGTCATTCCGAGGCTAACATGGTGCCTGGCACTCGAAGGTACTGAACACTTGCTAGACAAAGTTTAGGGGTTCTTCTCCAGACATTATACTTCTTACTTCCATGTTGCTAAGAAAACCAGCTGTTTTTGGAAAGGAACACAAATCTCTAAATTATCTCTAAAGTATATAAATATAATTTTTATTAATATTGTGAGTAAAAACAGACTAAATTTCAAAGAAAAATTTTGAAAAGTTAAAGCCATCTATTGCAATCAACACTCAAGGTCCAATGCACTTGAAATACGTAATAGCTTTCAAAAGTGGCCCATCTCCTAATCTGTATTGGGAAATACAGCATAAGACTCACATTCAGAGAGTCAGTGTGAAGATTCATGAAGGTACAGCGATCCATCAATGTGATCTTGTTTTAGGTAATGGAGCTAAAACAACATCTTAGTGCAATTGTATAGGATAATGACCATAATAGATATGTTTGGGATACTTATTCTAACCACAGCCTCCTTTTCCGGAAACTAATACCTCACCAATAGCTTCAGTTACAGGAGGGTAGAGACCCTGGGGGCCATGTTTCCACCATGTACCCTTCTCTACATGGATCTGCGGTGAATACCTTGACCAAAGTCCAGCCAATCCACTAACTGGCCAGCACTCATTTTTCTCTTTTGAGAATTTGACATAGGAGACAGAGAGCCAAATAATCCTGGAAGAGGTAGGCTTGTGGATGTAATGTAGAGGAATCCCTCAAAGAGAAATGGAGAAGAGAAAGAACTCAGAGAGAGAATATAGGTCCTAAGAGGGGACTGAGGTCTGTTTCCAGTGCAGAAATTTCTGTGTATCCTACAACACAGTCTTTTTAGCTTGAGTGAATTTCTGTTCCTTGAAACCCACTGATTCCCAAGAGAATCAGTTTGATTGAAGAGAAGGTTTTGAGCATGTGATTCTCTCTTGTTGTGGGAGTATGTATCAGTTTATATTTGGCATGTTAATGGATATACATGGAATACAATTTATTGTATTTTGTTTTATTTTGGTCAAAGCAAAGGTAGTGTGAGGTCTCCAGGGTAGAATCCCTAATTCTTGTTCAGGAAATACTTGAGGACCTGTCACATGCCAGAAGGAATCTTATGGTTGGACATACCAGCAATAGCTCCAGTCAGCACTGAATTAGCCTTTGCTCCACAAATCCTGGTGAAGAGTTGTGATTACCCAGTGTCTGGAGAACACATATTGCTTGCTTCCCTGTCTTCCTGCTCTGTATTGAGTTCACTCCTAGGCACCTCTGCCACTGGATAGAGGAAAGAAGAGAAGACATGTAGAAGAGAAAGAAGAGAAGAGGGAAAGAGATTAAAACCAGCCGGTCTTGCTTCATACTTTGAGCTGTAGTGCGAAGTTTGGTGGAGGACAACATTTGTAAACTGACCAAGCAGATGTTTAATTAAGAAGTCCTTGCCTCTGATTCTTCTACCCACATCACCATTAGATTCCCTAGATTCCCCATGCTGTAGAGGCAGCAGAATGTGGTGGGAAGAATGCGGGCATGAGGACTGTGTGCTTTCCAACCTGGCTTTGCTAGCTGGGATTCTTGGTCCAAGGGCTACTTCCATCTCCAGGCCTTTGTTTCTGCATTTGTAAAAAATGCTAATATGCCAGTTTATCTAGCTCACAGGGTGTTTATAGACTCAAATGAGAAAATGGATGGAAAGAGATTTCCGAGCCATAAGGAATAAAGAAGGTGTGCAGGATCATTCACAACACCATCGTGTGGAAATGATTGTGTCCAGTCAGTGCAGATCCCAAACTGCCCCAATTTGTAGTAACTCAGGATTCCAGACTTCTGGTCAACCTTCCCTAACCCAGACCCTTCCTTGTCCTTCCTCCTAACCCACTGACTTCCTTGGGTTTCTTTCTTTCTTAACTCTCATGTAGCTCTCTCTTGGTGGTGGTGGTGGTAGTGGATGTGGAGACACAAAGATGCTGCCAGTGGGGGCTACAGAACATAGAGACCAGCCTTCACTTGGGAATACTTAGTAAAGTATTTCTCTCTGTTGAGGTTTCTTGAGGTAAATCTTTGTTGATCTGAGTAAAAGTTATTGAGCTTCCTTCCCCCTACAGTCTTGTTCAGAAAAAGATGAGAAATTGGAACCATCAAAAGGCTGGAAGTTGCCTTGTGGGCATCACATCCCTCTGGTACTTGCCCACCACGACCCCACCTCTCAGAGATTCTACCTTAGTGGGTCTGGGATATGACCTGGACATCTGTTCTTTCCGAAAGTTCCAGGAGATTTTAATATGGGATGTGTATCCAGTATTGGGAATTTACTTATTTGTCTAAACCTTCAACTTACAATGAGTTGGGAGCTCCAATTTCTCTCAAACTACAGTCCTTCATTTAAATTCTTGTTGGCACTTCCCTGGAGATTTAGTCAATACCTGTATCTCAAATACTCTAAAACGAAAAAATGTCCCTGTCCAACCAGCTTTAGCTCTTAATATTCTTACTTTTATTATCCTCACTACTTTCCTGGAAACCTCAGGCATCTTTAATATCCTCCTTATCCTCAAGGTGAGCTCTGGAATTGAGAGGAAATTTCTTTTGTTATATTTCTTCCTTCAATCCACTTATTTCTGCTTCCATAACCCTCATGTTAGTGCATGTCTTATTAGTTTGCCTCTGACCTAGTCCATTGCCCTGCAAACTAGTCTCCAGCTCTATCCTCTCCTTTGGTTTTTATTTCATCCGAAACCTGAGGCCAGATGGAGGGTGAGTTCTCCACTCCTCAGCCTGGCCTTGAAAAACTTTTGTGTGTTGGTTTTGCTCTCCTTTTGTTCTGCTGCCTTGGCTGAACTGGACTTATCCTTTCTGAACACATTTGTATTGTATATTCCTGCTCCAGGTTTTGCCCTTGAGTTTTCACCCCTTCTTCTGTCTAGTGAATCTCACTTGTCTTTCAAAATCTGGCCTGAATGTGGCTGATTCCACTAAGCCTTTTGGGATCTGCTCCTGCCGAAGGGATTTCTCTCAGAATTCTCGTTGCACTTTATTTACACTCAACTTGGGGCACTTAGCACATACTGAGATCCATGCGGAGACTTTGATCTCCATGGGGACGAAGGCCTTGTTCTATACATCATCATGCCTCCCTGTGGATGATACCCAGCATATTCTTCCTTACCATGGCAGGTGTATAGTCCATATTGGCTGCATGAATGAATGCAGGATAGAAATACAGCTAAAGGACTTCTGTAAGATCATGCAGCTTGTTTGATGGACCAAGCTGAAAGAGAGTCCATATCGCTGACATCTGTACTCCATACAATTTCAAGAAGCCCATTGTCCTTAAAGATAATTCACAATGGTCCACTTCACAAAAATTAATTGCCTCATGTTTGAGAACACATGTTTGCTGATTTAGAAAAGAAAAGTCAAGAAAAAGTTGAATACTTTGGGAGAGGAAAAAAAGCAATTTCAGGAGTAGCTTAACCCAAACAGCCAGAAACCAAATATTAAGGTTTGTGGAGAGTTATGTTT
Organism: Nasua narica; assembly: GCA_028533885.1. NCBI lineage: Eukaryota > Metazoa > Chordata > Mammalia > Carnivora > Procyonidae > Nasua > Nasua narica. The sequence continues at coordinate 59,368,276 of CM052808.1, forward strand.
TCTTGTCATTCCTGGGAGGGCCTGGGAGATCTGGAGGGGGTGCGGAGGAAGGGACAAAAGAAAGCTGCTTCCAAATTAAGTGTCCCAAACTTTCATCCACTCTATGGGGTGGCTGTGTGATTGCTGCATGCTTTTGACAATGCATGACAGATTTGGTGCAGCCTGGTTTAGCAAGGGTTAGGGCTGTTTCTTCCCCATTATCACCTCATTAAACTTCTGAATGCTGAAGCTTTGCTAGCAGACTGTATTAGGTTTAATCTCTCCTGAATTCCACACATTTCATTTAAGCTGCACAGTTAATTGCCTAAAGGGTAATTGAAAATGCAGCATGAAATGTGTGGTGAGTGAAGGCTATTATACAGACCTTAAGTTCTACATTTCTGATTAACTCTGTGAGCTTAGCACCCATTAATGACATTCCCTTTGATTACCAGCATTTGGTTCAGTCCAGTGAGTTAGCTCTAAGCATGTGCTTTTTAGAATCTTAACTGCTACCTTGATTCCTCTTGCTTACTCTCTCTTACACACACACACACACACACACACACACACACACACACACACACACACTCCTTTCTACTTTCTATTCTTGGGATAGTAGATTTCTCAAACTATTCACTATCTTAAGAAATTGACTCTTAAAATGAAGCCTAGAAAAGCAATTACTTGGTGCTGATGGGTGGAAAGTGCAGGGATGTGTTCATCTGACACTCCTGGCTTCCCATCAGGTTCCTGTCCTGCTGCCCGTGAAGATGTCTCATGAGTTATGGGGAAACCTGGGGCGCCCTACCCTGTTTCTTCAGCTCTGTGATGATGGGGCGTGAAGATTCTGGTGGGTGCTCCCTATCTCACAAGTTAGCATCTAATCACCGAGCAGAGCAAAGTTTGGGCCACCTTCTTTCCCCTGATTTAAATGGGAAAATTTATAAATCCTTGTCATCTCTATTTTCTTAGAAGAAATTTCTTGCATCTTTGAGGTCTGGCTCCCAAGGTGACCCTGGAAGGAAAGAGCTGTGTCTGCCTTTCTGCAGAGATGGTCTGTGAGTCCCTGCTGGGGGACTGAGGGGTATGAATCACAGAAGATGGTTGGTGAATGATTAGACCACTCGCCTGTTCCTAACTGATTTGCCTCAGATCATATAATACTGGATGCTTCTGAAGACCATAAACGAAGTATGCGGTGTATTGGTAGTAGAATAGAAATAGCTTTGGGATGAAGGTTAGGGGCCTGAATTCTGGCTCCAGCTCTGTCACTGTGCATGCCTAGCCTTGTGGCAAGTTGCTCACTGTCTCTGGGCCTCGCTTTCCCATCTTCAAGATGTTCTCTTGGGGCACTTCCAGCTGTGGGGACCGATGTCTAAGAAGGCTGTGCTGCATTGTCTCCAGTGCTCAGAAACCATGTGGAGATAAAGCAACATGGCACGGACTTCCAAGGCCAAGAGACAGAGCTGTGAGGCAAATACTCGCAAAGCTCAGGTAGGTCTCAGTGCCACTGCCCGGCCAGCATCAGCTCAATAGGTCTTCATTAATGTATGCCTAATTTAGTCTAATCCCATCCCTTCTTTGCCAACCGACCTCATTCAGGATTGGTCATTGTAGACTTATAGATTTTCCCTCTTCTCCTGTGGGCTGAAGTATCTACAGTGATTGAAGTCGGCTTGGTTGTGATTGGGAGCGATTAAATTAATAGCTCTCTCCAACAAAGATAAACTTAATGAAGATAATAGATAAAATGTCTAATTAAGCAGGCGTATCATTGTCTACTTTGAGTCTAAATAAATTTACCTCTTAACTTGGAGGAGCTAAGAGGTTAATTAGAAAACAGGAATGTGATTACACCTGCATGCTCACTGATAAACGCAGTGTCTGGGCTTGAGGAGGTGGGGGGTAGGGTGGGGAGTGGGGGTGGGGAGGAGAGCTGGGGGTGGGGGAGGGGAGATGGGGGGGTAATTCCATCCAGTGTCATTGTCATCCAGTGTAGTGCTTTCAAAGGACACAAGCCTGGCGTGGTTCAAATGGTATCTTTCTGCTCCACCCCCAACACACATGCACACACACACACACACACACACACACACAGAATAAGCACTTGTTTCCTGTGAACGAAGATAACCCACAAATACGGAATTAAAGGGAGCAAAAGGGAGCATGGAGGGACCTTTGTCCCCATCTGTAGGTAATAATGATAACAGTGTATGATTTCGGTTCTGCTGCATTTTGTGTTATTTTGGGGGAAGGAAAAGCTCACCCCTAATATTTCTTTTCCTTCCACCTCTAGACAACTAATATTTATTTAGCTCTTTTTTGGGGGACTACATTAAAACTTTTTTAAAATTATGGTGAAATCTGTATAAACATAACATTTGCCATTTTAACCATTTTAAGTGTACAGTTCAGTGGCATTAAGTGCATTCACACTGTTGTGTCACCCTTGCCACCATCCATCCACAGAACTCTTTTCCTCCTGTGAAACTGAAACTGAGTCCCCAGCCATCACTGACTCCCTAGTCCCTTCTCCCTGCCATTTTACTTTCTGTCTCTATGCATTTGACCACTCATATCTTTCTTCCTTCCATCCTTCCTCCCTTCTTCCTTCCTCTCTTCTTCCTTCCTACCTTCCTTTCTTCCTTTCTTTCTTTCTTTTTCTCTTTTCTTTCCTTTCTCCTTCCTTCCTTCCTTCCTTCCTTCCTTCCTTCCTTCCTTCCTTCCCTCCCTCCCTCCCTCCCTCCCTCCCTCCCTCCCTCCTTCCTTCCTCTTCTCCTCACCCCACTTTCTTTCCAAATAGTAGTCATCCTAATGGACATGAGGAAGTATCTCATTGTGGCTTTGATTTGCATTTCCCTAGCAATGGCTGATGTTGAACATCTTTTCATGTGCTTGTAGTCCACATTGCTAGGTTTGGAATTGTAGTTTACGATCTAGCTCGCAAGAGGCCACATGAACAAAGAAACACCAAAACATCTTTGTGCAAAAGAAAGGTTTTGATTGTAACTTTGCACAATAGGAGTATTAAGAAGAGACAGGAAAGGCAATGTGGTTGAGCGTCTTCAATATGTGAAGAAAAATCAGAGATCTCAGGAGGTGAGGGCACTGGCCCATGGCTAGTTAAGAGGAGGTCTCCTGTGTGTCTCAGGCACTCCCACCACCAGTGTTTTCTGACTTTAGTGTGCATAAGACTCATGAGGGGCATTCCAAGATTCTACCTTTCGGTGATTCTGATGCAGTGGGTCTGAAGTGGGCCTGGGATAGTCTTTATAGCCAAATGCCCCTGGTGATTCTGCTGCAGATGGCCAGGTAGCCTTGCATATGTCCAGCCTCCTCAAATTCAGAGGGGGACATGGTGAGGTTCATGGGCCAGTAAATATACTCATTTCCTTCTGCTGCTTTCACAAATTACTACAAATTTAGTGGCTTAAAACAACACAAAATTATTATCTTTTAGTTGTAAAAATCAGAAGTCCAAAATGGGTTTCACTGGGCTAAGACCAAGGTGGAGACAGGGCACACGCACTGCATTCCTTGTGGAGGCTTTCAGGGACAATCCGTTTCTTTGCCTTCTTTAGCTTCTGCCAGCCAGCCCCATTCCGTGGCTGGGAATGGAATGGCATGGCCCCTTCCACCATCTTCAGAGCCAGCAGCATAGCATTTTCAAACCTCTCTCTGATTCTGACTTCTCTTCGTTTCTCCTTGCCTATTGTAAAGGACCCCTGTGATTATGCTGGGCTGACTCGGATTCTCCAAGATAATCTCCTTATCTCAAGGTCATCTGAAAAGCAACCTTAATTCCATCTGCAACCTTAATTCCCCTTTACTGTGTAATATAGCATATTCACAGTTTCTGGGGATTAGGATGTGGACATCTTTTGGGTCTATTATTGTGTCTACCACAGCAAAAAAAACACACTTATCTAGTAGATGAAGAAGAGGAAGCAACTGGCTTTAATTCCTCCCTCTTCTGGGCACCAACACTCTCTTTTGACTCCTTTTGATAACCAGTCGTTATGTCTTCATTTCCAGAGAAGGAGACCTAATGGCAGAGATTCTTGGCATCAAAATCTGATAGTTTCTGGGTTTGTGGCACCAGTTGAAAAACTGTATCTCTTCCTTTGTCCCCCCAAAACACATCTATATACCCTTATGTGCACATATATGCCAAATCCATGTGACTAATGATTTATTTAATTGAAGCCAATTTGTCAAATGTTTATTAAGTATTTTAGGTAGCACTGTGCTCTAGAGAATAAAAAGGAAAATTAGAGATAATCCTTGATATGGAAATGTGTGGGAAGACAAGTTTTACTGACAAGAAAGAATCAGAGAACAGAATTGGTCAGTTTATAAGCAACTGCTAAGTCAAATATAATGAAGTTCCAATATAATCACTTAGAATAATGTACTGGATGTTGGAGAAAGGCAGAGCTCAATGGTTTCAGCTAAGGTGGTTACAGAAAGCTTCCTGTGAGTCAGGAAGGATGAATCAGATTGAGAGGAGGACAGGAGGGCTGAGAATATCAGGGGGAAAAGGAGGGATGCAGGCATCAAATGATCATGTTGTGTGGAGTCCTTTCTACTGTTATCCCAGAAGTGGAGAGAACCCCCGCCCCCCATCAATTAACTAGCTTTGTTTGGTGACCATCTTGACTGTGGATCCTGAGGAACATTCTGTGGTCACCAAGTTCCCTTCAACTCTGATGGGAAGGCACACATGTACACCTAGCTATTAAAGAGATGAATTTTCCACCTTGGGATTGGCTTCATTTTCATTCAGATAACTCCTCTTCCCCCTTTTTATATTTTCCCATTCATGAATTGAATTTCTGAGCTCCTTTTTCTAGGTATGTCAGACATCTCTCCTGCGGAAAACATATGAATTCTTTTGGGGAATTCTTTCTCCTGGTGATTAGAGGTAGAGTTGACCTTTTAGAGACTGTCTTCTACACTCAACTATAGAAACAAAAAAAGGAAGAAAGATGTGGATTGCTTACTATAGAAAAACCACTTCATTACAGAATTAATAGCATTGCTGATGCTCAAGTGATCTCAGGATCTGCTAGCTTGTTTTTAAAACCCAATGTATATTAATACTTCTCTACCTTGGAGGAAGGTTGTCTAATCAAAATTCACAGGTGCAAGCCCTGCAGGATGCTCCTTGTGGTTTGTGAGAGAAAGTACAGAAGAAGAGATGGAAATATTCTCTTAAGATTACAAAGGTCTTTGTTTCATTTATGGTCTAAAATGCTTTTTTTTTTTTTTTGGAGGTGGCAACTTTGCTTATAAGATTTGCTTGTTTTATAGAGAAGTCCTTGTCTTTATAGGTAGTGGGGCAAACTGATCATGGACCCACTCATACCGTATCAATGTGTTGTTAATTGACCTACTGTATACTAGCTTAGCAGCTAAAACGTTGGGTCCTGGTAGTGGGTACAAAACTTGTCTGACTACTGTTTCCTTTGTCTTTGCTTTTCTTTCCTTTTAAAATGTTTTCTTTTTAAAGACAGCCCAAGGTTAACAATGGATAATTTGCCACTGTTTTCCCAGAGCGGCTCTTTCCGAAGGCTGTTTTCTTGGGCTGTGCGGAGGAGGCTTGATAATGACACAGCTTTATCTTTTTTTTTTTTTGATACAGCTTTATCTTTGAAAGCAAACGTCCTTTCTATCAATGGGTGTCCAGAACCCTTCCCAGGGTTAATTAATGCAGCTACAAAGTGGAAATAAAAAATGACAGCAGAGAGGAAGGGAAGAGCAGAGCTGTAAGCAAAGGAGAAAGATGACACCTCTTAAATTCTGAAGGCATGCTTGGCGAAGCTAGTCATCCCAGCGGTAGTATAGACTGTGTCGTGGCCAATTTAAACACCTGTTAAAAAGGCCAAAGAACGTATATCCAGGTACCAGTGTGTGTGGGTCTCTTCTGCTATTTTATTAGGGAAGTAATGATGGCAGTAATATGGCAGCTAACAACACAGAATATGGACCAGGCACTGTGTTAAATGTTCTGTATTAGGGTTTCTCCACCTTGGCACAATTGACGTTTGGGACTGGATACTTCTTTGTTCTGGGAGGCTGTCTGTGCATTTTAGGATGTTCCTCAGCATCCCTGGTCTCTACACGCTGGGTGCTGGTAGTATCCCACCCCCCAGTGGGTAGCAATAAAAAAATATCTCTAGACATTGCCAAATGTCCACCGGATGACAGAGCCACTACTCTGCATGATCCTGTCATTTAATCCTCTCATGACAGTGTAAAAGACACTATTATTATTTCCATTTGACCATGAAGGAACCCGACATGGGGGAGGTTAAATGACTCGCCCAAGGTCAGAGCGTGTGCGATTTTAGGCGTGAGCGTCCTAACTGTAAAACTGAGTGGTCTCTTATGACAAATTTGTGTGTTCTTCTTGTGAGTAAATAGGCATTCTTGGCAGTGATGTGCTGTTACCTTACCTGCACAAATCCTCATCACATACAATCATTTATCTTACCTTTCCTCTCCACAAACACTACTACCTGAGGCACGAGATGTTCTCAACTGTTGCCTGATTCATACTGTCTAAAAGAGAATATTTCTCTTCTTTTCTTTTTTTTTTTGAATTTGGACTTATCTTTTATTTATTTTTTATTATCAAGTATAAAATTTTAATTTCAACGATTCATTAGTTGCGTAAAAGAGAGTATTTTAAACATATCAAGGCATAGAAAGAATAATATGACAAATGCCTGAATCAACCACATAGGTTTAACTTAATATTTTTGTCCTATTTGTTTCAGATTTATTTTTTTAATCAAAAAAGAAAGTATTATGATGACTTCCAGTTTCTGTTCCAGTCTCCTCCTTCTCAGAGGTAAACACTGTCCTGATTTTGGGGTTTATCGTGCCCATAAATATTTTCATATCCTATTTTGAACTTGTGTCCCCAAACAATATATAGTAGTTTCTCATGTTTATAAATGCAATTTGAATGTTATTACAGTGAAATCATCTTTTTCTTTGTGTATTTTGCTTTAACATTTAAAAAATCTTTTTATTTTGGAATAACTTTAGGTTTATAGCAAGTTTGAAGATATCACAGAGAATTCTTACATGTCCCTTATCCAGTTTCTCCTGTCGTTACCAACATACATTGCCATGGTACATTCGTTAAAGTTAAGAAACCAATATCATTATATTACTACTAACTAGACTACAGAATTTATTCAGATTTCACTAGTTTTTATGTCCTTATTCTCTTTTGAGATAAAGCTTATTGCATTTAACCTTATTTTTTGGTAAATAACATTCTTTATTGAGATATAATTGACATACCATATAACTCACCATTTTAATCAGTGGTTTTTAGTATACTGACAATTAATTTTAGAACATTTTCATCACGATAAAAAGAAACCCTGTTCCTAACACAAATCATATACCAATTTCCCCCAACAGCCCTGGAGAACCACTAATCTACTCTCTGTCTCTATAGATTTGCCTGGTCTGGACTTTTCATATAAATGGAATCATACGACATGTGGTCCTTTGGGACCACATTTTCTTTCTTTATATGTTGAAGGACATTTAGGTTGTTACCATATATTTATTACTGTGAATAACACTGCCATGAACATGAGAGTGCAGATAGCTCTTCGAGATATCAACTTCATTTCCTTTGAATATATAGTCAGAAATGGGCTTTCTGGGTCCTGTGTGGGGTAGTTCTATTTTTAATTTTTTGAGGAACCTTCATACTATTTTCCATAATATCTGTATTATATTACTTTCCCACCAGCAGTGTACAAGTTCTCCCTTTTCTCCACATTTCCACTGGCATTTGTTATCCTTTGTCTTATTTTTTTTCCTTTGTCTTATTGATAATAGCCATCCTAACAGGTGTGAGATGATATCATTATTGTGGTTTTGATTAGTATTTCCCAGATGATGAGAGATGCTAAACATATTTTCATATGCCATTTGAATTTATTCTTTTGAGATGTGTCTATTTAGGTCTTTCCCCCATTTTTCAAACAGGTTATTTATATTTTTGGTATTGAAATACATGAGTTCCTTATATACTTTGGATATCAACCCTTTATTGGATATATGATTTGCAAATATTTTTTCCCATTCAGTAGGTTTCCTTTTCACTTTGTTGATTGTTTTCTTTGCTGTGCAGAAGCTTTTAGGTTTGATTCAATCTGGTTTGTCTATTTTTGCTTTTGCCTTTGTAGGCTCTACACGTACCATGGGCTTAAACTCACAACCGCTAGGTAAGAAGTTGCATGCTCTACTGACTGAGCCAGCTAGATGCCCCTGTTACCTATGCTTTTGATATTATATCCAAAAAAATTATTGCTAAGGCAAATGTCAAGAAGGTTTTCTCCTATGTTTTCTTCTAAGACTTTTATAGTTTCAAGTTTTATATACTTATTCTATTTTGAGTTGATTTTTGTATCTGGTATGAGTTAGGGGTCTAATTTCATTCTTTTGCACGTACATTTCTAGTTTTCCCAGCACCATTTGTTGAAGAGACTATCCTTTCCCCATGGTGTTCTTGGCACCTTTGTCAAAAATCAGTTGACAGTATATGCATGAATTTATTTCTGGGTTTTCTATTCTGTTCCATTGGTCTATGTTTTTATCTTTATGCCAGCACCATAATGTTTTTGATCACTATAGTTTTGTAATATAATTTGAAATCACAAATTGTGATGCCTCCAGCTTTGTTGCTCTAACTCAAGATTGGTTTGACAATTTGGGGTCTTTTTTAGTTCCACATGAATTTTAGGATTGTTTTTCTATTTCTGTAAAAAACATCTTTGGGATTTTGATAGGGATTGCATTGAATCTACAGATTACTTTGGGAGATATTTTAACAAATTAATTTAACAATATTAATTCTTCTAGTCCATAAATATAGGATGTCTTTCCATTTATTTGTGGCTTTTTAAATTTCCTTCATCAATATTTTATAACTTTCAGTGTACAAGTCTTTCATCTCTTTGGTTAAGTTAATTCCTAAGTATTTTATTCTTTTTGTTGCTAATGTAAGATTGTTTCCTTAATTTCTCTTTCAGATAGTTTGTTGTTAGTGTATAGTGACATTACTGATTTTTTTTTTTAAGAGAGCGAGCATGTGGATGTAGGGCCAAGGGGGGCAGAAGGAGTGGGAGAGAGAATCCCAAGCAGGCTCCACTCCCAGCATGAGCCCAATGTGGGTCTTGATCTCATAACTCTGAGATTGTGACTCGAGCCAAAATCAAGAGTCGGTCATCTATCCAAATGAGCCACTCACATTCCTGACATTACTGATTTTTATATGTCAAATTTGTGTCCTGCAACTTTACTGAATTTATGAATTCCAACAAGTTTTCTATATATACAAATATGTCATCTGCAAACAGATAACTTTACTTCTTCTTTTGGATATCTTTTATTTCTTTTGCTTGCCTAATTGATCTGGCTGGTACTTTCAGTACTATGTTGAATAGCAGTAGTGATAGTATACATTCTTGTCTTGTTCCAGATCTTAAAGGAAAAGCTTTCAGTTTTTCCCCATTGATTATATGTTAGCTGTGGGTTTTTCATATATGGCCTTTATTTTGTTGAGGTACGTTCCTACTATACCTATTTTTGTTAAGAGTTTTCATCATATAAAAATGTTAGCTTTTATCAAATCCCCTTTCTGCATCTGTTGAGATGATATGTTTTTTTTCTTTTATTCTATTAATGTGATATATCACATTGATTAATTTTCATATTTTGAGCCATCCTTGCATCATAGGAATAAAGTTCATTTGGTCATGGTGCATGATCCTCTTACAGTGCTGTTGAAATTGATTTGCAGTATTTTATTCAGATTTTTGCATCTATGTGTATCAGGGATATTACTTACAGTTTTCATTTCTTGTGTTTTTGTCTGGCTTTGGAATTAGAGTGATGCTGGCCTTGTAAAATGAGATTGGAAATGTTTCCTCTTCAATGTTTTGGAAGAGTTTAGGAAAGGTTGGTATTAGTTCTTCTTTGAATATTGGTAGAATTCACATGTGAAGCCATCTGTCCCTGGACTTTTCTTTGTTGAAAGATATTTGGTTACTGACCCAATCTCCTTGTTTGATATTGGTCCGTTCTATTTTTTCTTGAGTTTATTCTTGGTAGGTTGTATATTTCTGGAAATTTATCCATTTTTTTCTCTAGGTTATCCAATTTGTTAGCATATAATTATTCATAATAGTCAGTAGTGATCTTTATCTATTTATTTAATTAAAAAATTAACATATAATGTATAATGATCTTTTTTTAATCTGTGTTATTCATCATAATGTCTTCTCTTTCATTTTTTAATTTTGAGTCTTCTCCCTTTCTTTTTCTTTCTTTTTAGCTAAGGGTTTGCTGATTTCGTTTGTCTTGGTTTTATCGATTTTTAAATTTTTTTCCATTTTCTATTTCTTTTCTAATCTTTACTATTTCTTTTCTGCTAATTCTGAGTTTAGTTTGTTCTTATTTTTCTAACTCCTTGAGTTGTAAGTTAGGTTGTTTATTTGAGATCTCCTTTCTTTTTCAAGATAGGCATCTATTTCTGTACATATTTCCCTTTTAGTACTGCTTTTGCTGCATCCCATAAGTTTTGGTAAGTTCTATTTTTGTTTTTGTTTGTCTCAGGTACTTTAAAAATTCCCTTTTGATTTTGTCTTTTACCAAATGGTTGTTCAACAGTGTGTTGTTTAGTTTCCATGTATTTATTAATTTTCCGACTTTCTATTATTGAATTCTAGTTTCTTTTCACTGTGGTCTGAGAAGACACTTGGTATGAATGCAGTCTTCTTAAATTTATTTATACTTGTTTTGTGGCCTAACATATGATTTATCCTGGAGAATGTTCTGCATGTGCTTGAAAAGAATGCGTATTCTGTCACTGTTTGGTGGAAAGTTCTGTATACGTCCATTAGGTCCATTTGGTTTATCTTCTGTTCAAGTCAGCCTGGATGTTCTGTCTACTATTGACAGGGGAGTATTGAAGTCTCCTACTATTATATCACTAATATCAATTCTCTCTTCATATCTGTCAATGTTTGTTTTATATATTTAGCTGCTCTGAGGTTGGATGCATATACACTTATAATTGTTATATCTTCTTCTTGAATTGACCCTCTTGCCATTATATAATGACCTTTGTCTCTAGTTAAAGTTTTTGACTTAAAGTTTATTTTGGCTGTTATAAGCATAAATAACCCTGAACTTTTGGTTAAAATCTGCTTTGGAATATCTTTTGTTATAGCTTCCTTTTCAGCTCATTCATGTTTTATGTCTAAAGTGTGTTTCTTGTAGACTCCATATTACTGGATCTGGTTCATTTGTTTTTTAGATCTGTTTAGCCATTCCATGCCTCTTAAGCTATGCTTTTGATTGGAGAGTTTAATCCCTTTACATTTAAAGTACTTATTAATAGGTAAGGACTTCCTATTACCATTTTGTTTATTGTTTTATCTGTTTTGTAGTTCATTTGTTCCTCTCTTCTTCTCTTGATGTCTTCTTTTATTATTTGCTATTTTTTCCAGCTATTTATTTATTTATTCCTTATATTTTGTTATATTAATTTTTTAAATTTTATTTTATTTTTTCAGTGTTCCAAGATTCATTGATTATACATCACACCCAATGCTCCATGCAGTATGTATTATGTGCTATTTTGTTTTGTTTGCTTTTGGTAGTGATTTGGCTTGATGACTTTCTTTTTATCTTTTGTGTATTTACTAAAAGTTTTCCCCTCGTGGTTATCATGGGGCTCATATACATCTTCTTATATTATGACTGTCTATTTTAGTTTAGTAAGTTCAGTTGCATACAAAAACTCTACAGTTTTACCCCCCTCACACTTTGTGTTATTGGAGTCAGAGTTTACTTCTTTTTATACTGTTTGTCCATTATTGAATTTTTGTGGCTATAGTTATTCTTAATACTTTTGTTTTAAATCTTAAGGGTTATGGGTAATCTGTGTATTAGAATGTTATCTTATTCTGTATTTAACTAAAGATTTATCTTTATATGTGTGGTTTATATATTCATATGCTTTCATGTTGCTGTTTAGGGTGCTTTGGACTCCATTTGAAGAAATCCCTGTCTGGTTGTTGGTAACAAAAGCTATGGTGGGTTTGTGGTGGCTGGGAGGCTCTCCTCAGCAGTGCCTCTGGATCCAGTGGTGAGTGTGCCTGAGTAGGTAGGGGCAGTGCAGGTGGTAGCAGTGCTGGGGGCTGGAGGTATGTGGTGTGCTGTGGTGGGGCCCAGCAGTGGAGGCTAAGGATGGCCATGGATAGGTGTGTGCATGGTTATGGAGGCTAGAAGTGAGCATTCTGTGGCAGCAGGGGTCAGGGCTGGTTGTGGACACCCACACAATGGCTACAATGGATCCCAGGGCCAGGGCATTGAGAGGTGTGGGCTGGCATGGCTTTCATGGGGGATAGGATGGGTGGTGACTTGGGCAGGGGTAGTTCACAAAGATGGAATCTGTGGTACTCTCAGTGGTGAAAGCTATAGGGGAGTCCATACTGGTTGTGGTGGGTTTCCTCAGTGGTAAAAACTAGTAGAGTCCTCTGTGGAACAGGCTGCTCATGTCCATGTTGGCAAACACTGTGGTATCCTCCATGGTAAAAGCTGTGGAGGATCTGTGGCAGCTGTAAGAGCTGTTGAGCTTCTCAGCGGTGAAGGCTGCTGGGGTTTTCTGCAAGGTAGGGCACTGGAGACCATGGTGGCAACCTCTTCAGAAGGTATGGCTTTCCCTGGGTGGCTATCCTTTAGAAATGGAGAGACGGACTCTCTCAGACAAATAAAAGTTGAGAGAGTTCATCACCACTAGACCTGCCTTACAATAAACACTAAAAGGAGTTTAAGTTGAAAAAAAAATCACTAATTAGTAACATAAAAACGTATGAAAGTGTAAAACTTACTGGAAAAGGTAAGTGCATAGTCAATTCCAGAATAATCTAATGTTGTAATGGTGGTGCATAAATCACTTTTAACTGTAGTATAAAAGTTAAAAAGCAGAAATATTAAAAGTTATAGGGATCCCTATATTTAAAGGGCTATGTGGCTGCCTCAGTCAGTACAGCATGTCTGGATCTCAGGGTCTTAAGTTCAAGCCCCATGTTGTGTGTAGAGCTTACTTAAAAAAAATGTATAGCTACAATAATTGTTAATGGATACAGAGTATAAAAAGACGTAAATTGTGGGATCAACAGCAGAAAATGGAGGGAGCAGGAGTGGGAAAAGTGTAGAATTTTTTTTAGTGTAGAATTTTTGTATGCAATGAAAATTGCATCAGCTTAAAATAGAGTGCTATAAGATGTTTTATGTAAGCCTCATGGTAATCAGAAGGAAGAGACCTTTAGAAGATCCCCAAAATATAAAGAGGAAGGAATCAGAGTATATCACTACAAAAAAAAAAATCATCAAATTACAAAGGGAACAGCAAAAGAGGGAGAAAAGAACAAAGGAATTACAAAACAGAAAGCAATTAACAAAATGGGAAGGGTAAGTCCTTACCTATCAATAATTATTTTAAATGTAAATGGATTAAATTCTTCAAGTGAAAGATACAGAGTGACGGAATGGATAGCAAAAACAAGACACAACAATATGTACAAGAAACTCATTTTAGCTTTAAGGTACAATAGCCAAGATATGTACACAACCTAAGTATCTATTAGCACCTGAATAGATAATACACACACACACAAATATTATTTAGCCTTATAAAAGAATAAGATTTTGGCATTCTTGACAACATGCATAAATCTAGAGTGCATTATGCTAAGTTAGTAAGCCAGACACAAAAAGGCAAATAATGTAAGTTCACTTATATGTGGAATCTAAAATGGAATCACACCTGTAAAAGCAGAATGGTGATTGGCAAGGACTAAGAATTAGGGTGATATTTGTTAAAGGATACAAAGTTTTAGTTAGGTGGGATGAGTAAGTTTTAGAGACATAATGTACAGCATGGTGACTAGAGTCAATAATATTGTATAAGTGAAATCTGCAAAGAGAGAACTTAAGTGTTCTCACTGCAAAAACAAACCAACCCCTCCTCAAACCCTCAAGCTATGTAGGATGATAGATACATTAACTAGCTTGATTGTTGCAATCTTTTCACAACAGATACATATACCAATGCTTCAGGTAAATCTTAAATATATATACTTTTTATTTGTGAAGTGTATCTCAGTAAAGATGGGAAAAACTGATCTTGTATAATTCTAGAGCTATTTACTTTGTAAAGTGCTTTGAGATCTAAAATTGAAAGTAGTTACAGTGCACAAAATATCATTACAATGATTTAGTGTCCTGTTATTTAATGTTATTTTATGGTTGCGGTTATATAATTTATTATTGTAAGGTGAAGGAGAGCTCCTGCATGCCAAAATGAAAATATACAGTAGATGCAGTGATATATCTATTACACATATTTTAACAGGTAGCCTCCTGGTTGCATTTATCACCTTTGCTATGTGAAGGTGAGTTATGAGACCTCACAAAAAAAGGTGTATCTCTTTTTATGTACTCATAATTTAGAAATAGTGGCTGAATAGATTTTGGAGAAGCTATCTTTCAAAGAAAAAAAAAATGAGCACCATACGACTCAGATCAGGCTCAGAGATTTGAATGGCTAGAGCAATTTCTCTGCCTAGAGGTGTATTGAAATGAGCTAATGAGAAAGTACATGCAAGAAAAAAATTCTGACTTTAGTCTTTTTTCGCTGTGGTCCAGTGTTGTAAGCTGAAGATGCCCAAACAAATATGAATATTTTGAGACATCATGTTGCTTAAATAGGAAGATCATTTTTATTTTTGGTGGTAGATGCATTCATTATTCCCATTTTATGAGTTGCAAACAGAGCTAGAGAGAGATTTCATCTGACGGCTGATGGAGAAATTGCTCTAGCTTTTGTCCCCTCAGCACTAATCATTGAGAATAATCATCATGGCAGCTTATGGAGTAGTAGTCATATAAATAAAGAGCATAGAGCCTGGCACACGGTGACCATGGTGCTGCTGTGTCAGACGCTGCTAAGGGCTTTACTCAGGTTACTTCATTAGACCCTCACCTTAGCCATAGGCCATGGTAGCTCCCCTTTAGAGATGCAGAATCTGAAGCACAAAGAGGTTACCTTAGTCAGTGATGGCTCAGGATCCGAACCCACATCCACTTGATTCTGAAGTCTGAGTCATTAACTGCTGACTCTCTAGTGCTGTCCAGTGTAGTAGCCACTAGCCATGTGTGAATAGTTAGCACTTGAAATGTGGCTAGGCATAGTCACAGTACAGAATTTGCTGTGAGTGTAAAATACACACCACATTTTGAAGACTCGGTACCAAAAAAGAATGTAAAATATCTCATTAATACTTAAAAAAATACTGCATGTTGAACTGATAATATTTTAGATATTTTGAGTCAAATAAAATGTAATACCAAAATTAATTAAATTTATTTCTTTAAAACCATTTTAATATAACTACTAGAAAATGAAAAATTGTGTGTGTGGTGTGGGTTGTGTTTCTCTTGGGTAGCACTCTAGACCCTGCTGTAACTCTCCCCATGCACTTCTTACAACAGTCCTCTGCCCACAGTAAGCCTTCTACGTGTTCTGACTCACCCATGATTTACGTAAGCGTGGTTAGAAGCCAGAGAAAAGGAAAAATAACATAAATTGCCAAGTGATTCTTTTTGGCATGAGCTGAACACAGTTTAAAAAACTCAGAAGATGGACCATAAAGTGGTAATTCCCAGGGTTCAGGCCTCTGTCAGCTCTCCTTTCCTTCTCCCTCCCACCCTTGCCTCCTTTCAGCAACACATACTCTCGGAGCACTTAGAATGACCAGGGACTCGGCAAGGCCCTAGAAATTACAGCGATGAATGAGAACCAGCAAGCAAAGACTTCATTCCCTAATAGGGAAAATTGATCTATATTAGTTTGCTAGGGTTGCAGTAACAAGGTAGCACAGACTGAGTGGCTTAAACAACCAAAATTGTTTTCTCATGGCTCTGGAGGTTGGCAATCCAAGATCAAGGTGTTAGCAGTGTTGGTTTCTTCTGAGGCTTCTTTCCTTGGTTTGTAGATGGCCATCTTCTCCTTGTGGCTTCACATTTGTCTTCCCTTTGTATGTGTCTATGTCCAAATTAAGAAAAAAAAATTAAAGGATGTAGGGAGGTCTAAAGAGAAAAGCATGTGCTTAAATAACTAACTGGAAAAAGAAAAGACTTGATTGTCCTTGTACTTGGAGTTGATGGTTCATTCCCTGGGTTACAGAGTGGGAAACATATGGCTTGGAGTTGGAAGGGTAAGTTGGAGATTTACAGCAAGGCAAAGTTAAAGGGAGATATTCATGGCATAGAAAAGAGCAACTGCAAAACTTAAAAGAATCTGGTCTGTTAAAGAAGTGCCTGCTGGTGTAGGCCCTAGAGTTTATGGGGGAGATAGAAAGGGATAAAGCTGGAAAGGTAGAGCAATCTGGAGCAGTAGTTTCTGTGCTGTGCTGAGGATTATGGACTTTATCTGGCAGGGAATGGAAGGATTTAGTGATAGGAGCTGAGTTTCTCTAGCTGCAAAGTGGGTGAGAAGCAGGTGAAGTACTAGAAGGGGACCCAGCCACTGCCATAGGACACCACCAATAGTCCTACCTGTCTTGGGTAGGACCTATTCACCTTGGAGAGTTCCTTCCTATTTTGAGTAGTCATCTTTATATTGGGGTCTGTGAGATGGTTGGGGTTGTGGCAAATCATCCAATAGGCTATTGAAAAAGTAGTAGAATTTCTCTTTTATTTATTTATAACCTAAAAAGCAAATAAAAGAATTACTGATACTTCACTATGGCATGACATTGGACCTTTATTTCACTTGGTCCACATGGTATATGGCCATGTGCTTTATGGGACCTGAGGAATCCTGAAAGGTGGATAGAGTTTCCATGAGGTGGAGGTGCTAACAATGGGGACTGCACCCCTTTGCGTGTTTCTAGTGTATTTTTCTGTACACTTGCTTAATTAAATGGACTTACAGATTATTTTTTAAAAATCATGTGTCATTTAACCTGCTCAAAACAGATGAGTGGCTTTGAATTCTGAAATGGAACTATGGGTTTAAGGTGGCACTAAGAATGCAGACATCAAGCAAACTATGGGCAGATGGTGGGCCCAACAATTCTACATCTAATGTAGATTTGTACATCTACAAAGATTTGTACATCTAGATGTACATCTACATCTACATCTAGCAAGTTTTTTGTGAAACACAACATGAGGTAAAGATAGCGATAATATAATCATCCAATAAGAGGTTGGCCCAAAAAATTGAAATCAAGAGAAGATCATTTAGGGGCGCCTGGGTGGCGCAGTTGGTTAAGCAACTGCCTTCGGCTCAGGTCATGATCCCAGAGTCCCAGGATCGAGTCCCACATCGGGCTCCCAGCTCCATGGGGAGTCCGCGTCTCACTCTGACCTTCTCCCTTCTCATGCTCTCTCTCAGTCTCTCTCTTTCCTAATAAATAAATAAATAAAATCTTAAAAAAAAAAAAAAAAGAGAAGATCATTTAAAATATAAATTTCTATCACTGTCGCTAATGTCAAATCTTACCCGAACTATATTTTGGCCAATAATATACTCAGTAATATATTTAATAGAAATATTATTTACTTCTTTATTGTGTGTTTTAAAACACAATTTTTTGGTAGTATGTTTTATAATAAACATTAGAATTACGGCTCATGTACGTGATTCATAAATAAATGAATACAGTTGGCCCTTGAAAAACATAGAGGGTAATAGTGCTGAACCCCTACACAGTAAAAATCCATGTATAGCTTTTGACTTGCCTAAAACTTAACTCCTAATAACCTACTGTTGACTAGAAGCCTTACCAGCAACATAAATGGTCAATGAACACATATTTTGTAGGTTGTGTGTATTATGTACTATATTCTTACAATAAAATAAGCTTAGGGAAAAGAAAATCTTATTAAGAAAGTCATAAGGGAGAGAAAATACATTTACACTGTATCGTATTTATTAAAAAAATTCACATGTAAGTGAACTGTGTAGTTCAAACTCATGTTGTTCAAGGGTCACCTATATATGCAGAGAATCTGTTCAAAATTTTTGCTGAATGGGTTTTCAGTTACAAAAGTTTGGGTTCTACTGCTTTAGGTAATGAAGACTCGAAATAAACTCACGGATTGCCTGTAGCTTCCTGATTGCCCTCTGGGTGTCCATGCTTTGCTAATAATCATGTGATGATTATTTGTCCAATCTAGTCTCCCTGCTCTGGACAACCTAGGTGTGGCCTGACAGTATAGGCATTGGAAGTCCCTTCCATAACCTCCTCCTCTCTAAGGAGTATCCAGTGGTTTCGTTGGCTTGAGGTGGTGTGGGCAGTATCTTCTGAGCAGTTGGATGATGTAGCCTCTGAAGACTCCAGGCACAGGCAGTGTGGCTGCATCTCGGACTAGACCTGGGCAGTTGGTGAGCTCCTAGATGCCGCTAAATGATGCTCCTGTCCACCCACAGATAGTCACCTGATGAGTGTCCCTGTTCTAAGTGGCCGTCAGGTCTGGCTCAGCCTGGCTTCCAAGTACTCAGATAGTATCCCTGCCAGCACGTTTCCTCCCTCTCTGCCAACTCTGACTTTCCAGAGAAGACACCTACCAACAAGGGCAAAGTTTCTGAGCTTTTCTGAGCTTCAGCTTCAGCTTTTCTGAGCTCTTCTGAGCTCCCAGAGCCTCCTCTATTTGGCCCCTCCCTACTCTATTTGGTTCCAGCCTAAATCTTCCTTGTTCTTCCAATATGCACAAACCCTCTTCTCTTCTTTTCTATCATTTGATTCTTGATGAAATATAGCGCACATGATGGCTCAAGAGACAGTGCCCCAAATCATCAGCAACTCAAAACTTATTTCCTCTTTCTCAAGTGTAATAAGAAAGGTTCAGTTTTTGGAACCATGATGCCAGTGTTTAGGTGGGGAATTGGGGGGTGGAGGGATGAAAGATACTTTCATTCTTTCCTTTGGAATTAACATGAAATCCCAGCCCCAGGCTGGAGCAAATGGCTTTTTCTAATTTGGAAAGAAACTATGAAAGGATAAAGTAAGATACATTTTATAGGACAAACACAATTTAAAAACTCAATAGGCTTTTAACTTGGCTCCTAGCAGATAGTCCTTTCAAATAACTCTAGCCTCTGCTGGTATCCTCCTCTTCTGCTTTCGTTTGCTGTGGTGACATGTGCTACACACTCACCAAAATGCGGCGGGGATGCTGAGCTCTCCTTGGTCCTTCTCTGTTCCAGGTGGACGAGGATCTGTCTTGGTGCTCAGGCTGCCGGGTCTGTTCTGAGCTCCAGTCTATCTAGCAACAATCCCAAGTAGTTAGGACTCTTGGTTGTAAATGACAGAAACCAAATGTAACTGCTCTAAGTCCAGTGGGGACTTTATTGGCTCATCCGACTAGAAAGTCCAACGAGTGGGGCCAGATTCTCATGCAGCTGGACATTGAGGCTCATCAAGGTTTGGCTCTCCTTCAGCGTGCCCTGGCTTCTTCCTCACAAATCTTTTCTTTTGGAGCTGCCCCAACCCCAGAGGAAGAAAGACCTTTTCTCTCCTGCTCTTGGAATCTCCATATCGGGGCTCGTGGAGGGGATTAGATTGGCTTTTCTGTAGTCCCTCGCCATTCCAGAACCCATCACTGCGGCCATGGGAATGGAAAGCCGTGACCGACCACATTTGGTGACATGCATTCCGCGTGGCTAAAAGTGGTTGCGCTGGTCCTGTCCAAGCACCAGAATGGGCTTCCCATTAGAAAGAAAGGTTCTGTAATTAGAAAAAGGGATAGTGGCTAGGCCAAACCAAGAACGACCTGCCTGGATTCAACACGACCAACTGCAAGTCTTAGGAAAGTCTTTATAGTTCTCAGAGCCTCATATTTTCTTCACCCAAGCACTGAAATAATAACACCAGCTCAGTCTCCCTGAATTTTTTATTGAAAGGGTAAAATCAGGTGAAATGTATGAATAGGTTTTGGAAGCCATATTCTATTCTGTGTTTCATAGCACTTTAGTGGAACTCACTAGATACCTTCAGCAAGTGTTTTCTTGTTGAATGGTTGAATGAAGAAGCACTTCTCTCTCAATCAGCTCCCAAGCCCCGGAGCAGT
The DNA here is from genome assembly GCA_028533885.1 of Nasua narica. Lineage (NCBI taxonomy): Eukaryota > Metazoa > Chordata > Mammalia > Carnivora > Procyonidae > Nasua > Nasua narica. The sequence goes on from CM052808.1 coordinate 59,388,442, forward strand.
GTCCGAATAGTATTTTCCCTGGATTTTGGTTGATAGCAGTTATTCACCAGTCATTCTCAGATGGTAATTCCAAAGTGATATTTAAGGGTTTTTCCCCCACAGTCCCAAGGGAAAAAACCTCACTGGGTTTTTGCTCAGAAAAAGAACATGAAATCCATAATCACAGGGCCAATATGCTCCTTCCCTGATTAAAAATGTGACTGTCTTTGGGAGTCCGGGTCAGATGATGGGGAACTGTGCCCTGCTGGTGGCCAGATAGCTCCAGCCACGGAATGAGCAAAATCAGTCTATTCTTGGGCTGAAGGAGCTAACACAACATTCACCTTGTATGCCCTTTGCGGGCTTTTGTGTGTCACTAAAAGCCACATCTCTAAAAGACATCGTGAGGACTGGGTTCCGGGTTAAGTTGTCTTTAGGCCTGCGCTGAGGCCACCGGCTCAGGCCTTCGTTACCAGCACACATTTGTCATCTTCCCGCTCTGCTTTCATCACACTACTCCCTGCTTACGAACTCACAGTGGCTTGAAACACCTTAATGTAGTGTTTGATGAATTCCAGTGTCGGCTTCAGTTTACCTTTCCAGTATTGTTTTTGAATTTATCTTCTGTATGAATCCTTAAATCCAGAGAAGGCTGGTCTCTTCTCCCAGCTGCAAATGCTCCATGTCCTTTCTTGGACCTTTGCTTCTACCTGTCCCCCCGCCTGAGGTGAATCTCCTTCTCCTTTCCCCAACTGCACCCCTGGCCTCTTCAGCTCCTCTGTATCCTTAAGGACCTTCAAATTCTGCCTATTCTTGTAGCCATCCCTAACAGCGACAGCTTATAGAGTTTCTCTTTTCTCTGGGTTCTCATCGTACCTTATTACACCTACTGTCTACTACTCCAACTACTCCTCTGTTTATCCACCTGTCTATTCAATTTAAAAGGATTTATTGAGGGGGGTGGGGTAATTGGGTGATAGTCATTAAGGGCAGGTGGTGACGTGATGAGCACTGGATGTTATACGCAACTGATAAATTATTGAACATTACATCTGAAACTGATGATGTACTGTATGTTGGCTAATTGAATTTAAATAAAAGGGAGGTTTTTCAAGTTTAAAATTCTTAGAGATTACTTGGCTTAATTCCTCAGAACTAGCTCAAATGGTTTAGAAAGAGTCATTATTTCTCTCATGCAGTGAACATATGATGCTGTTACTTAGGAAGAAGAAGAAAAAACATTTACAGCCTCATTTTGTACTTAAAAAGAAGTTTCTATAACATTAGTTCTTGATTCAGAAATTATAAATAAAGCTGTTTTGTCATCCAATTTACTGAAAAAAAAATAAAAGGATTTATTGAGTCATTTTATTTAATACTTGAATGAATGACTTTATTTTAAAGATTTTATTTATTTATTTAGAGAGTGTGAGCTGGGGAGGGGCAGAAGGAGAGAGAGAGAATCCCAAGCAGGCTCCTTGTCCAGCGTGGACGATCTCATGACCCTGAGATCATGACCTGAGCTGAAATGAAGAGTCAGACCTTAACCGACATGCTTAGTCCCAAAGATAATCTTTTAAACAAATTGTGCTGGAAGAGGTGGATATCAATAGGCAAAAAAAACACAACAAAACAAAACAAACAAAACCCCAAACAACAACAAAAAGTTCTAGTCATTTCTTGTACCGTATATATATAAAAAAAACTTTACATGGATCATAGACATAAATGTAAACTCCTGAGCTATATAATGCTCAAAGAAAACAAGAAAATCTTCATAATTTTGAGTTAGGGAAAGATATCTTGGATACAATACAAAAAATATGATCCGTAAAAGACAAACTCGATAAATAGGAATTGAGAATTTTTGCTCTTTGAAAGATACTGCTAAAAGAATTAAAATATGAGCCATAGGCTGGAATAATTTATTTGCCTACCAGAAATTTGATAAAGGACTTACATTCAGAATTTATGGAGAATTATCAAAGCTCAATAATAAAAAACACAAATACCCCAGTTAAAAAAAGTCAGATTTAAATAGCATTTCACCAAAGGATATACTGATGGCAAATAAGCACACAGAAACATGCTTAACATCATTAGACATTAGAGAACTGCAAATTAAAAGCATAATGAAATGTCTTGCATGTCTTTTAGAATATTATGAATTAAAATGACTGACCATACTAAGTATTGGCAAAGATGTGGAACTCTCAACTGCTGTTGGGAATATAAAATAGGGCAACCATGTTGGAAAACAGTTTGGTTGTTTCTTAAGGAGTTAATTATAGACCTGTCATATGATCCAACTAAAAAAAAAAAAAGAGTCGGACCTTAACTGACTAAGCCACCCATGCACCCCCTTAAGTCATTTTATAAAATCTTTGATGTAGGGACCATGTCTTATACTCTGTTTCCTCCAAAGCAGCCTATTCATTCAACAAATACCAGCTTTTTAAAGTCAGAACTCTTCCTGCTAAAAGTTAGGGTAATCCAGTTTGATATAGCATGAAAGCAAAAAGAGAAAGGAAAAGGGTGTGTATGTGGGGGAAATCATTGGTGAGATTTAGGACCTTAAACCATATTGTCAGACTGTCTTTTTCTCCCCTTACCATCCATGTCTTTCTGGTAGGAAAATGGCTACTTAAAGCTACTTGGGAAGTTTTGCATCTTCCCAACTTAGCAAACCTTTCAGGAATAGGTACATGTATATGCGTGCACACATGTGCACATACACACGGATGTCTATTCACATCTATAAACAAATTTAGGGAAGGGTCTGACTGGACACACTTGGACTATTCATTGTTTTTTTTTTTTTTTAAAGATTTTATTTATTTATTTGACGGAGAGTGAGATCAGAAGTAGGCAGAGAGGCAGGCAGAGAGAGAGGGAGAAGTAGCTCCCTGCTGAGCAGAGAGCCCAGTGCGGGGCTTGATCCCAGGACCCCGAGATCAAAACCTGAGCCGAAGGCAGAGGCTTTAACCCACTGAGCCACCCAGGCGCCCCTGGACTTCTTGACCATTTGGTTTTGCTGTGGATGTGAGGTGCTACAATGGGCGGAGCCAAGGTCACCTGCCCTACACTGTGACTGTATGTTGTCTTGAGCGAGGGCACGGGTATCTGACAACCTCAGTGACCAGTAGAAATGGAGGGGAGCAATTCTCCCTGCAAAATGGGGGTGGTGGGCAGACGAAAACCTCAGGAGTCCCCCATCTATGTCAGCCAGAATTCTACATGTGGTAGGTGCTTGATAAATATTTCTTTATTGAATGTTTGCCTTTTAACTTCAAAGTTACCTCTTAATTTGAGGGAAATCTGCTCATACATAAAACCAATTCAACCCCAGGGTTACTGGCCATTACTGTTAAAAACTCCTTGAAGTCCCTTTAAGTAATATCTTTCTTTTGGACTTGGTTTTCCCTCTGGGGTGTCATACCAATAGTCTAATCCCACAACCACAGGATTGCCTTTTCAAGTGGTAAAGCCAGCTGCCTTGTACTCTTTTGAAAACTCCCACTTTGAGACTAAACACCTATTTCCAAGAACTGCTTCCATATAACATGGAAAACCTTTGCTGTTCTCTAGTTTTTCACGATCTGACTGAAATGAGTGCCCTGGAACTGAGCTGAGCAAAATATGTTTGAGGCATATTACTCTGCTTCACTTCCCTAGTTCTATACACTATATATTGATTGATTTAGCCCAAGCTTTCATTAGAATGATTTTATGACCATGTCATTATGTATATTGATGACACTAAGTTTTTAAAACAACCAATTAACAAAGTCACCTGGAATTCTTTCTTTGGTGCTTTTGCTCTTCTGTGTGGTTTCAGGTGCTCATTTAAGGGATCCAATCGGGTCACCCGATTGGATGACCCTGCTGACTCTCCCAGTAACTCCTCCAGCGGCCCAGCAGCTACTGGAGGAGAAGGTGCAGCAGGAGCTTATGATCCAGGTTCCTTCAACGACTCGGAATGGTGCCTCAGTTCTGGTCCTCTGTGGCCCACTTTGATTTAGTCTACCTGCCCTTCGGAGCCAGGAGACAGGAATCACTTTCTCACTTAGTTCATTTTCCGTGGACAGTAAGGCCATCCGGGCTTGTTGAAGGCTGAACCAACCGTAGTATTTTGCTCAGGTTTCTGTAACAAAGCACCACAGACCAGGTGGCTTAAAGAGCAGACATTTATTTTTTTCACAGTTCTGGAGGCAAGAAGTCCAAGAGCAAGAGGTTGGCAGGGTTGGTTTCTTCCAAGGCCTCTGCTCTTGGCTTGCAGATGGCTGCCTTCTACCGCTGTATTCACGTGGCTGTTTCTGCGCATGTCTGTGCCCTCTCATTGGATTCTGACCTACCCCGGTGACTTCCTTTTGCCTTTCTAAAGACTCTATTTTTTTAAAAAAGATTTTATTTATTTATTTGACAGAGAGAAAGAGATCACAAGCAGGCAGAGAGAGAGAGAGAGAGGGAAGCAGGCTCCCCGCTGAGCAGAGAGCCCAATGTGGGGCTCCATCCCAGGACCCTGAGATCATGACCTGAGCAGAAGGCAGAGGCTTTAACCCACTGAGCCACCCAGGCGCCCTCTAAAGACTCTATTTATAAATACAGTCGCATTCTGAGGTACCATGGATCGGGGAGTTAGCACATGAATTTTGGGAGGACACAATTCAGCCCCAAATGCTAACCAACCAAAGGAAGGTGTCTATGTGCTTGTGGGCACTCATGCACGGCTGTGGTGGGGACGGTGACAGTCACAGGGCAGGACTGCCGAGGTGGAGGAACTAGATATCTTAGTCAAAGCTCAGAGTTAAGATGAACGGCTAACCCAGGAGTGAGTAAGGAATTGCTGTTCATTACAATTCTAGGTATTGGGTTCTGTTCCCCATTCTTATTTCCAAAAAGATCAGGCCCCAGAATATCTTGCCGTGAGTCAGGGAACCAGTGACAGAGTCTGCACCTAAAAGAAGCTTTTCACTACTCTGGGTCACCCCCAAGGGTACATTAGTAGTTATTAAATATTTTTTTAGTGATTGGGATGATGGACTAGCAAGTGGGCCTGTCTGAGTGTGCCGGTGACACACTGTGGACATCATTAAATAGCACGCAAATCATTAACCAGGAATGTAGACAGGATGACCAGACTTAAATCATTTTTATTCCCACCCCTGGGTAAACCTGGCAGCCTAAATGCCCTCACCCCTGCCATGAGGAACTGCTCTGAAATGCAAAGTTTGACTCAGCCAGCAAAGGAAAAGCAACTGTAACAGTCTTATTTCTATCTTTTTGAGTAATGATATGCCAGTTTCCCAATAAATTGCATAAAGGTAAAGAAGAAAAATAAGTCTTTGACCTTTCTCGTTTATAACCACACTTAGATATTTCTTCTCATATCTTATGCTGGCCACAGAGCTTTGCATAGCAGAGATTTAATTTCCTCCTGCTGTAGGCGTTAAAATGGATAGGATCTCCCTCCCTCCTTCCCTCGTCCTCTGCAACCAGAAGCCTTGGTCATTCACAGGACCTGAGTGAGGGGCGTTGCAGGTGAAAGCCTTCCTTTCTAAGCAAACTTTTCCCACAGTGCAGAGCAAATAGGTGCCCGATGGGGAGAATTAGGGACGCTGAGCATGTGGGAGTGGCAGTCACACCCTCTAGGTGATGAATATCTTTTATCCAGATAAATGTACTTATAATTTGTTAGTTTAATTACTGCAGCCTTGCAAAGTCTTGTGCAGTAATTCCTTTCTCAAGAAATTACAGGCCTTAAATAATTCTGTGGGAAGACTAATTCTTCATTCTGGTTTTTGGACATCGCTCTGAAACATATTTCCAGAACTCAGTTGGGTGCCATTAACAGCTCCCCGCGATGATTCTGGTCGCATTGTTATCTATAAACCCCTCTTTGGAGTGGCTTCTTTATTTCTAACATTGAAGTGTAAATCTCCCTTCAGTAATTACCTTCCCCAGTTCCTTTTAGGATGTGAGAAAGATTTCATCTTTTCCAAACAACCAGAAGCCTTTGTTCCCAAAGAAGAAAGTAAGGGAGCCCTCCCCCAGCTCGACCCCAGTCTGAATCTGAAAGAAGGGTCTGGTCTAAGGACACAGCACTTACTGGAAACACCAGCCCCTCTTTATCTCTGCCTTGTTCCAAAGTTGGGCACTGGAAAGTTCAAAGTTTGCCCTGGTAAAAAAATGTATGCTTTCTCTCCTACTTTATAATTTCTGCCTATTTTCTCTGTTTTGCTAATGTCTTTCTTTCCCCTCAAGTGAGAGCTGGCTTAGCTAGCTTTCTGTCAATAGGAAATCTCTGCTAATTGGCATTTCTCTGCTTTGCAAGCAGAAGGATAACTGATATTCATAATGCTATTCCAGAGGCTCTGGAAGATCCTGAAGGATCTCATGAATTCTCAAAAAATGATTGACTTCCGTGCAGAATAATTTTAGTGTCAGGTGTATTTTATGGTTTTCTGATTCACTGCAAATTGGATGTCTGTGTATGGGATATCACTTTCTATTTACTGAAGTATTTATTAAGTGGAACCCTGTACTCTTTTGGGAGAGATGGAATACAGGACTTTTTCAAATTGGAAGCTCTTGGTGTCCGGATAGGAGTCAGGTCTAATGCTTCTTTTATCTTTGGTGCACTTAGGAGGTTCTCGGAGCATGTTTATTGGATAGCTGACCAATGCAGAGACTTGGGTAGTATAGGCCTGCACAAGGAACCGTCCCCTAGACAGGTCTGAACCAGAGCCTGATATTCTTGTTAAACCTGAAACGTCAGATGGATGGGACTAGAATGGGCTGCAAAAACCTAGAAATCAGGAAAACACACAGTGAATGCAGATCAGAACAAATAAGAGATCTAAATCCAGGGATTAGAGGTATTGAGAACAATTCCACAAGGCAGAAATACCAAGGTGGACCTTGAATCATGTAGCTTTCGCTGTGTGTGGGTGACTAAGGTGTGACTCCCTGTCACCCACAGTCATGTGGGCCCAAGGATGCCAGTCCCCTGAGATCCTTAGGCGGTGATTGGTCGCTGAGACTACAGCAAGGCCAAGCGGCCGTTTCTTCTCTTTGTGATGGCTCCTGAGCGTAACAGCCAAAGTGATTACGTGTCAGTTCGCATTGATGGTTGAGGTGGCCACATGGATCCATTCGTCCTCGGTGCTGAATGTATGGTTTGCATGCATAGGCAAGACCCAAGGTCGGTGCCGCTTGACTCGAGGCTGAAGTCTTGTACTCTGTGGGAGGACGGCCATCCTTATGTATCATAAGAGGTGGATTCTATCCTCTAACTTACATGAAGTAACTGACGTTTATTGCTCTCACTGGGTCAAAGCACCTGTGTAACTGAGAGGAAATGAGAAAGAGTTCATTGTTCCTGTTTCACATACATAATTCTGGGTAACGACCTCCCCTGACACTTAGTACCTTAAAGCAACAGTGATTTATTATTTCTCATGAGTTTAGGGCTGACAGAAGTTCTTCTGCTGGTCTCCTTTGAGGTGTTTCATGTGGCTGCATCCAGGTGGTGGGTTAGCTGCTGGAAGATCTGAGAAGGCTTCTCTCATTTGGTAGGTTGCCTTTTCATTTTGTTGATAGGTTCCTTTGCTATGCAGAAGTTTTTTTTTGTTTTTTTTTTTTTAAGATTTTATTTATTTCTGTGACAGAGAGAGAGAGAGAGATGGAGCACAAATAGGGGAAGGGGTAGTGGGAGAGGGAGAAGCAGTCTCCCCACTGAGCAGGGAACCCGATGCGGGCTTGATCCCAGGACCCAGGATCATGACCTGAGCTGAAGGCAGACACTTAACGGACCGAACCACCCAGGTGTCCCTATGCAGAAGCTTTTTAGTATGATGTAGTCCTGGTTATTTATTTTGGCTTTTGTTGCTTTTGCTTCTGGTGTCAGATTATAAAATCATCCCCAAGACCTACACCAAGGAAATTATTGCCTATGTTTTCTTGTAGGAGCTTTATGGTTTCAGGTCTTATGTTCTAATCTTGGATCCATTACAAGTTGATTTTTTGTATCGTATAAGATAGTAGTCAAAGTTGATTCTTTTTTGTGTGGCTCCCCAGTTTTCCTAACACCATTTATTGAGGAGTCTGTCCTTGCCCCATTGTATATTCTGTTGGCTCCTCTGTCATAAGTTAATTGGCCATATATGTATGGGTTCTGGGTTCTGTATTCTATTCCATTGATCCAGGTTATCTGTTTTTATGCCAATATGGTTTTGTTTTTGTCTTTTAAGATTTATTTGTCTATTTTAGACAGAGAGCCCACATGTATTTGCATGGGGGGAGGGGCAGTGGGAGAGGAGAGAGAATTCTCAAGCAGACTCCCCGCTGAGTAGAGCCTGATGTGGGGCTAGATCCTGGGACGCTGAGATCATGACCTGAGCTGAAATCAAGAGTTGGCCATCCAACCAAATGAGCCACCCAGGCACCCCCTCAATACCATATAGTTTTAATTACTATGGCTTTGTAATATACTTCAGAATCAGGAAGTGTGACACTCCCGGCTTTGTTTTTCTTTTTCAAGATTGCTTTGGCTGTTTAGAGTTTTTTGTGGTTCCATACAAATTTTAGGATTATTTGTTCTTTTTTTTTTTTGAAAAATGCCATTGGAATTTTGATAGGAATTGCCTTGAATCTGTAGATTGCTTTGGGTGGTATGAACATTTTAATGATATTAATTCTTCCAACCCATGAGTACAGAAAATCTTTACATTTATTTGGGTCTTCTCCAATTTCTTTCATTAATGTCTTATAGTTTACAATATACAGGTCTTTCACTTCCTTGGCTAAATTTATTTGTAGGTATTTTATTATTTTTGATGCAGTTATAAACGGGATACAGAGAACAGGTTAGCGGTTGCCAGAGTGAGGGGCTGGAGTTTGGAGAAATGGGTGAAGAGGGTTAAACAAAAAAAAAAAAAAAAGGAGAAAAGCCTGATATGTAAGCCAGATATGTAAGCCTCTCTTACATATCTGGGGCCTGAGTGCTGATTGTCAGCTAGAACACTCCCCTACATGGATCAGTTTCTCCCTCTCTCTCTCTCTCTCTCTCTTTCTCTCTCTCTCGTCTCATCCCCAGGGCCTCTCCATGTGATCCTTATCTCCAGCAGGATAGCTTGGACTTCCTTATAGCTTGGCTGCTGGTCTCCTCAAATACAAAGGGAGAAGGCATCAGGGCAAGGCCTTAGCCAGGAACTGGTCCTGTGTAAGTTTAATCACTGTTGATTGTTTAGAGTAAGTCATGGGATCAGCCCAGATTCAAGAGAAAGGGAAATAGTTCTCACTTCTTAATGGGAGGAGCAGCAAAAATTGGCAGCCATCTTTAATCTATCACATCTCCTTTTATCAGATGCCTGCCCCTCAGGCTGATGCTCCAAGTCAAGCAGAGGAGCCTTTCCCACACAAAGTCTGAGTGCCCCTCGATTGGCCATTTCCACACTGGACCTTGGGGTGGGTGAGTCAAAGTGCATGAACCATTTGAGAGCCTTTTCTCAGACTGTGATAGTCTTACGCATCTTGTGGACATGAGCCATATTGCATTTCAGAGCTAGCTATTTGGGGGCTCGTCTCCCAGGGGCAGATCTTAAAAACTGGGTGTGTACAATGTGGGGTTCAAATCTTTCATTTCTTAAGGAGAAGTTATGGGTTTTGTGTTCCCTCCTGAGTGTGGGTCACTGCACTGGGGGTGAAATTTATGGCAAGACTGTTCCTCCTACCTGCTTGGATATGGACCCTCTTTCATTTGTCTGTTGCATAGGAACTGCTCAGTCAGATTTTAGGGATTTTTTTTTTTCCAGAAGAAGTTGTTTCCTATGCAGCTGTAAATTCAGTGTGTTCATGGGAGGAGGTGAATTCAGGATCCTCTTCTGTCACTATCTCAAACTGGAACATCTTTTTTTAAATACTTACTGATTGCCAGCCAAAGGGAGAAATACATGAATGTTTATCTTGTAGGTGGTTGTGAGGCTTGAGCGAGATGGGTGCAAATCCAGCATTTGGGGCAGGTCAATAAATAGCTTTCTCTTTCCCGATTTGAGGATCTACTGTCATGGAGAGACTGTTGTCAGGGATCCATAATTCAGGGGCAGAGCATCTTTCTGTCCATTGTGCTTTAGTTATCCCCAGCTGGGGATTAAGTAAGCTGCTACATGTAAACTACTTAGAACAGTGTCTAGGAAATGGTAATCATTCAGTAAATGTAAGCTTATTATTATTATTGCTATTATTATTGAAGGGCAATGATTCCTAAAAACGAAACAAAACACCACTCCAGGATTACATGCAAGCCACCTCCTGGTTATGAACATTCTTCCTTTCATCTTAGTTACTCTTTACCTTTGTGTAATAGAATTGTAGAGATGTTCACAATCTTAGAGATCATTTGATTCATTTCTTCATTTCACAGAGATTTAAGATTTTATTTATTTATTTGAGAGAGAGCATGGGCACAAGCAAGGGGGAGGGGCAGAGGGTGAGGGAGAAACAGACTCCCTGCTGAGCAGGAAGCCTGGCATGGGACTTGATCCCAAGACCCTGGGATCATAGCCCGAGCCAAAGGCAGATGCTTAATCAACTGAGCCATCCAGGTGCCCTCACAGAAAGAGATTTAAGGCCAAGCCTGGGGAAGTGACTTTGCCTTACACAGCTAGTTATAGAATTAATGCCAGATCACAAGACCTCAAGCTTCTAACCAGCAGCTCTCTTCACTGCACTCTTGAGTGTAGAATGTTCCAACTCATTTGCTTTAAAATTTGGAGCTGGGGATACAAAGCTTTATTTTGTAGGCATAACACATTTCCATAAACAGCTTGGCTTTATATGTCAGCCATGTCTTTTGGAGGAAAGAGGGAAAAAGTGGAAAGATGGAGGACATAGAAGGATTGACTAAAGGACAAACCATTAGAGATGGAGCTACATACAGAAAGAGGGTTAAAAAATGCAAGATGATTTAGTGATAGCTTTTATTGGTAGTAAATGCTCAGATGCTGTTGGGCGGAAATTTGTTCTGTCTATCCAACAGTCCTTTCCCCCTTGTCTGGTGGCAGTGCCCCTGTTACCTTTTTTCCAAAATACCCCTCCCCAATTCAAGCCTGGTGACTATGATGGTTCTGACAATCACATAAGCTCATTTTCATGGCTGTGAGGATTGGTCCATAATGGGGTGGACACTTGAATCCCTCGGTCAGTTAGGGACCTTCCCCACAGTTATCTACACTCTCTATATGCTCTACAGCATGTGAAAGGAAGATGTCTTGAGCAAGGTTGGTTTGCTTTCTACCATTTTTGAGTGAAATCTGGAACAGACAAAAGAGCCATGTCCAACTTCCTTAGAAGATATCTCATCCACGTCCTCCATCTTCATATATCCTGCCATTTCTTTACACATTTCTCATTTATTAAATATTTAATTACCATTTGCTATGTCCTCGGCACTCAAATTGAGTCATAGTTCTTTAACTCATGGGCCCTACAGTTTGATAGTTTGATGTGTGAGATAGACAACAACAAAGTAAGCAAGTTGAGTTGTAGTAAGAGGCTTGTTATAGAATAACGGCCCCAGAGATGTCTACTTCCTAATCCCTAGAACCTGTGAATATGTTAACTTACATGACAAAAGGGACTTTGCAGATGTGGTCAGTGAAGGCTCTTGAGATGGGGAAATTTTCCTGGATTATCTCAGAAGGCCCAATGTCGTCATGGGGGTCTTTATAAGAGGGAGGCAGGAGGGTCAGAGTCAGAGAAGGTGATGTGAAGGCAGGCACAGAGATAGATTAGAGGACGCTGTGCTGCTGGCTTTGAAGCTGGAAGGGGCCGTGAGCCAAGGAGTGCAGGCCCCCTTTAAGGACTGGAACCGGGAAGGACACAGATTCTCCTCTGAAGCCTCCTCAAGGAATGCAGCTTTGCTGACACCTTCATTGCTGACACTTCCTGTAGGAGGATAGGTTTGTCTTGTTTAATCACTAAGTCTCTGCTATTCTGTTGCAGCAGCAATAGGAAACTAATACAGACCTCAAAGGCAAAGAACAGGTTGTACAGAAGAAGAATAATGTGAGGAACCTTATTAAGATTAGGGGATTAGTGAAGAAGACCTTTTTTGGAAAACTAATGTTTTGGCTAAAGACCACATCAAAGAGAAGGAGCCAGGCTTCAAAAGAAGTAGGGTGTTGAGAATTGCATCCAGAGAAACACTGCTAAAGGAGGCTTGAAAAGTGACAGTTCTGTTACAGCAACTGAAGATAGCAGTGGGGTGGGGGATAACTAGAGGAGGGACGTAGATAATGCTGATTCATGGATACCATAGCTACTGCTCAGAGGTTCATTCTTCCCTTCTCCTGGACTTTCCAAGTCCTTTTCCCATCTTCCCCTCCAGCTCCAACTGTGCCATTGCCCCAAAACTCCCATCACCTTAACAGCTTTCTGCATCTCCTTCTGCCTCCCAAACTCTGCTCCCTTCTTTGAACTGGGTCCCTGGACCTCTGGAGACCCCCAGATTTATCTCTGGGGAGGTATCCTCAGATTTACAAAAATGTTTTAGTTTCTTTCTTTTTTAAAATTTATTTTTTTTTTAGTAATCCCTATACCTGAATGGGGCTCAAACCCACGGCCCTGAGATCAAGAGTCACACACTTCTGACTGAGCCAGCCAGGCACCCCCAAAATGTTTTAATTTCAATGATAAGTTTTAAAATAACATAAGCTTAGACCATCATCTGGGTGTACCTGTTTGGGTTTCATTTTAAGATTTTGGGGCCTCAGTGGTGCCACTTGAAGGCTAAATGAGGTCCAGGCAGGCCGAATAAGCAATAGCTTTGAAGGAGGTTGCCCAGAAAAGAGTAAAAGGACACGAAATGATTAGAGGGCATGTAGCTGCATGAGAACTTGAACAACAGCATGCCGCACCCTGCTGGCCTCGTGGATAGGTCAGTTAGGTGGATTCATTCTTTATGTGCACTTAACTATAACACTTCGCTGCTGCTAAATAGATTTGAAAATAGACCAATGGAGGGATGCCTAGATGGCTCAGTCAGTTAAGTGTCTGTCTTCAACTTGGGTCATGATGCCAGGGTCTTGGGATCTAGCCCCACATCAGACTCCATGCCCAGTGTGGAGTCTGATTGAGATTCTCTCTCTCTGTCTCTTCCCTCTGCCCCTCCCGCTCATGCTGTCTCTCTCTCTCTCAAATAAATAAGTCAAATATATATGAAAAAAGAAAATAGACCAATGGTGATCTTTTCCCCATTTTTTGCATTTTTTGTTAAGTTGATCGGTCTATCAGAGTAGTGCATCAGTGGTTAAAAGTGAGGTCATTGAAATAGAGCACAGTATGGTGCCAGAGAACTCAAGCACAATGATTCAACTGATGATTTGTCATTTTCGGAATCAGAGACTCATCTTGGTAACAAGTAAAATAGGAAACGCTCAAGCATATTTTTCCACTCTGATGTCCCATAGTATCAATCAAGTTTAAGTAAACCATCATCAATTATCACATTAAATGAATGCTATTTTAAGTTTCTTTGGTTTTGTAGTTTTATTAGTATCTCATTTTAAAATTTGTTTTGATTTTATTGTAACAGCTGTAAGCGTAAGAAGTTTATAACTACTTTCATGTTTGTCCAGATTTAAGTGACATTATAATCAAACAATTTAAGTCAGCACTGGGGATCTGCAAAAAATACCTTTCTTTAAAAGCGTTCCATACATTATTCAGGTTTGAGAAACACTGATTTGCAGTATGCATATCGATACATTGTTTAAATTACTAGTCCTTGAGTTGTTAATTCATCTGTGAGTTTCTGTGTCCCACCTCTTAAGGTGGAACTAGCTCTCCCAGGGAGAATAAAGGTCCTGTGTACAAGTTTTCTGAGAAACCACAACAACTGACAATGCCGGGCACGTGGAGAATGCCCAATAAGTATCTGGTGAATGTATTTAGCATGCTTTTTTTATTTTCTCTGTTTTTTGACATTTTGACATCTGGGAACTAACAGGTCCTTGGAGGGCTAGTCAATTCCTAGAGACAGCCAACTACTCAATTTCAGAATACCTTTCATATGTAAACTAAGCAACCTCCCCCCCTCTCTTCCTCTATCAGCTCTTAAACTGCTGATAGCCTGCTGCCCTGATCGCCCCAGGGCCAGGTACTAGATACCTGGGAACAGCCCCTGCCCTGGAGCCTGCTGAAATGATTGGGACTGACCAATCCTAGACCTGCTTACCCTCCTTGCCTATTCCTTCCTGTGGAAACAAACCCCAGGAAAGGCTCTTGCCCTCATTTTCCTCCGGGTTCCTCAGCCTCCAGAGTGGTCTCTGCATGTGATGCCCCTTCATCTTAGAAACTGTGAGTAACAAACTATCTCTTCAGTGGCAATTGTCTCCTGATCTTCCGGCCTCGCCATACCTGAATAAAAATAAAACTTACATTTTAAAGCAGGGAATAAATACATAATCATGTTGTTCTAGACTCTGCATGAGAATGTTGACATTTCCTCATCTCCTCCCCCCGGAGAAAACATTTTATTCATCGTGCCCATGTAGCTGTGCATCTACATGGGGGAAGGTGAGATCCTTCAGGGCCGGGATTGAGTGTGGATTTGTGCTAAACCATCTGTATTTCCAGGGTGCAGTCTGTGACCTTGAACAAGTTTTTTTTTTTTAATTGATTTACTAATTTTATTATTTTTTGCACGAAGCGAATCACCTCAGAGATTCATTTTGCAATTCTATCATCATTAGCTTCACGTTTTTGCTAGCTGAGCCAAAGAGACCCAATTTCACAATGGCATTGTGTTTAAAACATCTTGCCTAATAGTGAATTCCTGTTCCATGTCCCTTCCTCCCTCCCTAAGGCCCTATGTGTTGGTCTGTCTCAGGATTCTGCACAAATCCCACCTCCTCCTAGAAGCCCACCTTGACTTCTCTGGCCTGTTATGAGCTCCCTCTTCTTTGAGCTCAGGAGCTCTCTGACTAATCTTCCCTTCTTCAACACTCATCAGGTCGTTTATTTCCATTGCACGGTTCCACAAGTGTTTATTGATCACCAAGCTACTCTCTTCCTCTCTTCCCCATGCTGGCCCCTGTTTTTGACCAGGGTCGCTCCTTCCCGCTGGGGTACAAGTCTTGAAATAATGGAGCCAGAGCTGTGCAAGTGGAAACACACTGATTGCACAGGAGCAGCTGACAGTGTTCATTTTCAAAAATCTCTCTTGTTGCAAAAGTGTCCCACAGCCTCCTCTGGTCCCTAGTCATACTGATTTGTGTTTACCCTTTCAGACTGCTAGAGCCTCCTGGAGCTAATAGAGTTGGGGCACAAGCATATTTCAGAAACAAGAGCTTCTCAAAGCATGATCTTGCTTCTCTGTAAGTAATGTCCTCCTTCACTCCCCTGGGCTTTTCCCTCAAAACTTCCCACAGGCTTTAGGTTCATCACCCCAGCAACCCAGAAAGTTCAAACTGTCCTTTGGCTCCTCTTTGGGAGACTAGCCATGAGCTCTGATGATGCTGAATGGAAGATTCTTTCTCTGCAGCCAGCAGTGTGCAGTGTCTGTGCCAAAGGCCCCCCTCAGGTTAATTTCAGTGATATTTGAAAACTTTCATGATCTGAGCCCTTTGTGAAACCACACTCAGAAATGGTTGATTATGGTACAAATCTCATCTGTCACTTTGAGCTTAAAATCCATAGCTCTCCATGACTGTATGATTTGGTTCAGTTTTCTTTTGAATTTTTAAAAAATTATTCAATCTTGAGATCATTGTAGATGTACATGCGGTTTTAAAAAAACAACATGAGAGCCCTTGTAACTTTTACGAAGTTCTCCCCAACCGCACCTCCTGCAAAATTAGAGTACCGTACCCCCCATCCAATATTGACATAATGCAGAAGGGGTGCGGTGCCCCTGGCAGGAGAAAGTGGGTGCTCCTCCTGGCTCCCACGTGGTCTCCCCTGACACCATGCAGAGGGCTTCATTCTTTCCTGACAGGCAACATGGTCCCGGCCTCTCCTGAAGGCTCCCTGGTGTCAGATTTGGGGCGACTCGTTACAGCCTGACCAGGATGGAATCTAGCCGTCTTACTCAGGCTTTGCTGGCGTACATGGCCATGGGGCCACGGGGCCACGGTGTTTTCTGTGGTGTTTGGCTCTATTAGAGCAGCTGTCGCCTAAACATCGTCTTTCTAGGCTGCCCTTTCCTGGCCCTTTGCCGGGGCTCTTACTATCTGCACTGGGGGCAGTTCTTGTTGCCAGGTACATCAGCCTCAAGTCTGGGATATGTGAGGCTGAAAGAAATGAAAATCCAGTGAACTCGTCGCTAGGGCATTCCTCAGGGCCTGAGGTCCCTCCCGGGTCTGCCTTTCCTTCTCCACCTTTCAGAGCCTGATGTATACCATCCAAGGGTTTTCCTTGTACTTAGTGGGAGGAATAGATAAAAGCATATGGAGTCCATGTTTTTGGAAGCCAAAGTTCCCATTGTCTTTTTCTTTTCTGAACATGAAATGCTGTTATCTGACCTCTGCTGACCTCTTGTCCCACCCTGCTTGGTGCCTGAGGCTCAGATGGCAGCTTCCTCCGACATAGCCTCGCCCCTGCTCCGAGGTCCCTCTGCCCACAGCACCACCGCGACTAAAGATGAACACCCAGTACGTGCCAGGCCCTCTTTGTGCAAGGGTTCTGAGTTAAGCACTACTGTTAGAGAGGTGAAGAAACTGAGGTCCAAGGAGATTAAGCAATTCACTCCAGGTCACCCAGCAAGGGAGCTGCAGAGCCCGGGTTTGGACCTGGGCAACCTGGCCTGGAAGCCGCCCACCAGCCACTTCTGGTTAATCCAACATAAGTGGGCATCAGAATCCCCCGAGCACTTGAAAGCGTGGATTGCTGGGTCCACCCTCAGAAGCTCGGATTAAGCCTGTCTGGGATGGGGTTTGAGAATTTGCATTTTTAACAAGTTCCTCAGTGATGTGGATTCTGCTTTCTAGAAACCACACTTTGCAAACCAGTCACCTTTCCGCCTTCTTCACCCCAATTTGCTCTGCTAATTGCTTCCCTGCCTCTTCGATCCAGTACAGATAGGAGCTCACCTGCCCTGACCTCCCTTCCTTCC
>CM052808.1:59406033-59436168 GCA_028533885.1 Nasua narica
TCCAGCACCATTTATTGAAGAGACTGTCTTTTTTCCACTGGATATTTTTGCCTGTTTTGTCAAAGATGATTTGACCATAGAGTTGTGGGTCCATCTCTGGGCTCTTTATTCTGTTCCACTGGTCTATGTGTCTGTTTTTGTGCCAGTACCATGCTGTCTTGGTGATCACAGCTTTGTAGTAAAGTTCAAAATCGAGGCAATGTGATGCCCCCAGCTTTGTTTTCCTTTTTCAACATTTCCTTAGCAATTCGGGGTCTTTTCTGGTTCCATACAAATTTTAGGATTGTTTGTTCCAGCTCTTTGAAAAAAACTGGTGGAATTTTGATCGGGATGGCATTGAAAGTATAGATTGCTCTGGGCAGTATAGACATTTTAACAATGTTTATTCTTCCAATCCATGAGCATGGAATGCTTTTCCACCTTTTTGTGTCTTTTAGAATCGTTTTTCTTGTTAAGGCTGGATGATTCTCCATTGCATGGATATAACACGTTTTGTGTATTTGTTCATTTGTTGGTAGACATTTGGGTCGCTTCCACCTTCTGGCTATGGAGATTTTTCTTCTTTAGTTTCACGGTGTCCAAGGCAGGTCCATGCTGCCCCAGAAGATTATATGCACCATGTGATAGCTGAGGCATTCACTGGTTTATCGTTCCTTGGAGCTCCTGCAGCTGGAAGAAAATGTTAGCTGGAATTTGGGAGACAAAGCAGGAGGATCCAGGGCCTGAGAAGCACAAGAAGTAATGTGCCCCTCTCTAAGCATGCAGGGGAGAGAGTGGAGAGTGAGCAGGGTTGAAAATAGATATTGCTGAGTCTAGCACCCAGCTGGTTAGAAACCCCTGGTATGGTTGCTATACCATTGTTAAGGTATGGCTATGAAAGCCAATTATGTAGTGGGCATTTCACTTTATTTGTTACATGACTTAAGATCCTTTTTTTTTTTTTAAGATTTTATTTATTTATTTGTCAGAGAGAGAGAGAGAGAGAGCACGAGCGCACAAGCAGGGGAACAGCAGAGGGAAAGGGAGAAGCAGGCTTCCTGCTGAGCAAGGAGCCCGATGCAGGATTCCATCCCAGGACCCTGGGATCATGATCTGAGCCGAAGGCAGATGCTTAACTGACTGAGCCACTCAGGCATCTCAACTTAAGGTCCTTTTGAAGGCTGAATTTTCAGAAAGTTCATAGAGGCTGGTTACTGAAGTTTGCTTCTCCTGCCATGACTTCTACCATCATCTGTATATTGACAATTCCCAAATCTATCTTATTAGTATTTACTTTCTTTTGGGCTTCAGATCATCTTTCCATCAGCTTAGTTGATAATACACCAATATCCAAAGACACATCAAATTCAATATGCCCTAAATAAATGTTTTTATCTTCTCTTTATCTTGACGGATGGTATTATATATACTTTATCCACTTATTGAAGCCAGAATTCCCAGAATCATCTTTAACTTCTTCCCTCCTTGTACTGACTGTACTTCTAAAATATACTCCCCAGTAAGGTAAAATATCCTTTTTTTTTTTTGAAGAGGAAGGGTTGGAGGGGCAGAGGGAGAGGGAGAGGGAGAGGGAGAATCTTAAGCAGACTCCACACCCAGCATGGAGCCAGATGTGAGGCTCGATCTCACAACCCTGAGATCATGACCTGAGCTGAAGTCAAGAGTTGGACGCTTAACTGACTGAGCCACCCAGGCGCCCCTCTGTTCTCATTTTTTAAAAGTAGGCTTCATACCCAGCATGGAGCCCAACATGGGGCCCAAACTCATGACACAGATCTAACCTGAGCTGAGACCAAGGGTTGGACACTTAACTGACCGAGTCACTCAGGCACCTCTATCTTTAAGATCATATTTCCATGCTTGAATTTCACCCCATTCTTATTTCACTGACACTGTTCTCTTCTGCCACATTGTAGTCAGGGTAATTTTTCAAAACACATTTGATGATGTCATTTGCAATGCTTCCTCTTGTCTTTAAACCTTTGAAGTCTCCCCATTGCCAATAAGATAAGCCTTATGCTCCTTAGTGTGGTTTATAAGGCCTTCCTGGACCCATCATTCAGCCACTTAGCCAGAATCATCTTCTATTTGACATCTTTTGCCATATGCTTCAATCAGGCTGATCACTTTTCATGCTCTCTAATATTGGACATTATTTTGTGCTGCAGTATCTTTGCATGTGCTGTTCTTTCTGAAAGAAGAACACTTAAAATTCTAGCCTCTTCTCTTTCATTTTTGAGGAAGTAGGCCTCTCTGCTATCCTCCTCTTAGCCTTTTTTTCTTGGAGGAGGTGGAACTTATGCAGGATCTGGAGTGAAGGCTCATATGGTATGTGGCTGAGGGTTCCCACAGAGTCCCTGGGGCCACAATCAGAGTCTAAACTTAATTCCCCCTTGTATGACCTAGGACAAGCTTCCTTGGGTCCTATATTTGAGTTTGTCTTCTATTTCCTAACTTTCTAATCTTTGGCATTTGAGTCTCGTTCTTCAAACCAGGCTGATGTTATCTACTGTGCAGGAGTTTTGTGCATTACATGAATAGCTATATATGAAAGCCTTTTATAAGCTGTAAATATTATAACTATTGTTTACTACTAATATGCTTCATTCTTTTCTTTTATGCTTTCTTTTTATATTTCTCTTCTTCCCTCTTTCTTCATTTTTTAATATTTTTCCCTTTCCTATATTTTTCATGTGCTTTCTTTTTCTTCCCTTTGGACTGGCAATCTTACTTAAGCAATTTTAGTTCTGCTTGGCGCTCTTTCCATTCTGACCCCTGCATTTGCACGAAGGCCACCAAACCATCCTGTGAAGTTAACAGTGCTTACCTTTCGCCGATTTGTTCAAACTTCTCTTCTGGGGGTTAACAACTCTTCCTAACCTCGGAAGTGTTCTCCAACTTAGACTCTTTGTTGTTGGACTTTTAAAAAGACTCTCTGTGTAACATTGTCAACTGATTAACCTTTAGGCCTGAAAAAAAAAATGGGATTATCAAAGCAGTAATATTTTCAGCTGTTTTCCACTGAAGGGTGCATCAATCATAGAGATGTCTTTGACTCCTGTTTGGTTACTGCACCAACAATTGCATATAACTTTCTGAGTTAGAGGGAGATAATGGTTTCTTGGGGTAATAAAGCTGTCAGGAGGAGGGAGACTTTCATCTAACTCCATAAAAAATGTGAAAGCATCGGGTGGCGGCACAAGGACGTTGAGGGGATGGCAACATCTGGAGAATCTAGAAACTTATAATTCTTATAATTTATTGCTGTGAGAGAAATGCACTGGGCTGGGAGTCTGGAAGCCTGGGTTCTTTTCTCTTCTCCATCATTGACTTCCACAGTGATCTTGAGCAAGTTGCCTGACCTTTCTTTGCCTCTTGTATTCATTTTGTAGCCAAGGATAATACTCCTACTTGTATTTATCCATTTGTTACCCAAAGAGAGTTTTTATTTCCCTCTCTCTCTTTTGGTAGATAAATGAAGCACACTTTTTGGAGCTGTTGTATAAATTCAAGGCGCTATTCCCATCATATGTATATTTTTTTATTTATAAAGAGCTTCAGTGTACTTTATTAGAAATTCATCAGGCCCAGGTGCCAAAAGGTTTAATGTTAGGGCCATGCCAACTTTAAAGAGGAGGTAGGTGCAGCTCAGAGAAATTGGTATTTACAGAATCAGAACTTAAAGATCCTATTAATCACTCTAGTTTTCTCCTATTTAATCACAGACTCACAGGACAGAAGAGAAACTTTGCAAATAAAATCAGAGGACCTTGCAAGTAAAATTGTCTGTATTTAATTATTAGCAGGTGGGTCCTATTCATCATGGAATAGCAGTGAAGTGTCCACAGCCCAGCTGGGGGTCACACACAAAGTGGAGTCAGGGGTAGGGTTAGGACTCAAGTTAGCATCCTCCTTCTCCATGCAAACTTCCCAAGACATAGTGCCGTGGTTTACTTTGGTACTCACGTGTCTTATCATATGTAGCATTTGTTGTTCCATTACATTCTATCTTTTGAAATTGCTTTCTTTTACTGTAATTGGACTTCTAGGGGATGGTTATTTCTGTGGCTACAAATGCATTCACTGTAAGTATTACTAAGTCTCATGAAGGGTCAGTCAATAATGATGGCCTGGGGGGGAGCGGTGGGCACAGCAGATGTGGCTCCTACTTTCATTGACCTTGGGATTGAGAGGAGAGACGTTAAAACATTGCTGTGCAAATACCTGGTAAGAGTGGTAATAAACGTGAAGAAGAGAAAGCGGCAGGAGCTATGTTAGGGAAGTGGTGACATCCTGCAGATGGCTTCACCTGACATTGTTATAGCTCTCAGTCCCTTTTTCATCTTCCTCAAGGCCACTCCATTTGCCCCACCAACATCTCCCCCGCACTGAGATGTATTTATTTTATTTGTATTATTTATTTTTTTAATCTTTAATTATTGTAAAATACACATAACATAAAATTTACCATCTTAGCCATTTTTAGGTGTGCTTTTCAATAGTGTTAAGTACCTTCACACTGTTGGGAAGCCACTACCTCCATCCATCTCCAGAATGCTTTTCATCTTCCAAAACAGAAACTCTCTATCCATTGAACAATAACTCCCCATTCATCTCTCCCCCAGCCTCTAGCAACCACCATTCTATTTTCAGTCTCTGTGAACTTGACTAGGATATGTCTCACATGTGAGTGAGATCATATAGTATTTATCTCTTGGTGATTGGGTTATTTCACTTAGCATGGTCTTCTTAAGGTTCACCTATATTGTAGCACGGGTTAAAATTTCTTTACTTTTTAAGGCCTAATAATACTCCATTGTATATGTAGGCTACATTTTGTATATCCATTAAAGGATACTTAAGTAGCTTCTACCTTTGGTTGTTGTAAATAATGCTACTATAAAATACCTTTTTGAGATCCTGCTTTCAATTCTTTTTTTTTTTTAAAGATTGTATTTATTTATTTGAGAGACACAGAGAGAGAGAGAAAGGGAGAGCAGAAGCAGAGCAGAGGGAGAGGGGAAGCAGGCGCCCCACTAAACAGGGAGCCCAACATGGGGCTCAATCCCAGGACCCTAGGGTCATGACCTGAGCAGAAGATAGATGCTTAACCAACTGAGCCACCCAGGCATCCCATCAATTCTTTTGAGTATACGTACCCAGAAGAGGAATGCTGCTGGATCATGTGGTAATTCTGTTTTTAGTTTTTGAGGAATGTGTGTTTATTTCATACTTGGTTTCTGTTCACACCGTAGCTATACTGTCTCTGGCCAGTCACATACCTGGTGCTAGTGCAAAGCATGTATGATCTATATTTGTTTCTTATTTTTTTCTCCCTTAGGAGGATTGTGCCAGAACCATGGTACATTTCAGCTGGTTCTTTTTCCTTCCCTGCTCCATTCAGAATTTAGCTAAGGCCCTCTAAGGCAATCTTTTTAACTAAACACACACACACACACACACACACACACTGGCACACGCGTAGGCACGAACACATGTGCACACACTGTCTTTTCTGGTCTCGATTCATTGAATCATACATCCCTAATTATGGTAGAAGAGTGTGTATGAGATCATCAGTGATAACGTGACCATCAAGGGAAGTAACAGCTGTTCGTTTAAAGTGAATGTAGAGAGTATAAATGACAGGAAAGCCAGTGCCATCAACCTTAAAAGTCCTTGGAATGCCCACGACTCCCCCCACAGTTTCTGCAAGCTTCCCTTCCTTTCTAACCTGCCTTTAATTAGTTCTTCTTGTCCTCAAACTTCAGCACTCAAGATAATGAAAAAAGCTATTTCTTATTCAACTCTATTGTTTTTCTGTGCTGTTTCATTACCAGTTTCGAAACTTGTTGTTTTCTACTATTTTTCATTGCAAATGTGCAGAATTTCAATTATGTTAAGATCCCTTCCACCCCTGGAATTCGATAATTTTATATTATAGAACAAATAGGCCTTTCGAGGGCTAACTTAAGAATTTAACCACAGTTGATAACAATTTTTTTTTTCTCAATGGGGAAATCTTCCTTGAGGCTTCAATTCTAACCAACAGACTTATAAATAAATATTTAGAATACAATTCTTTAGTAAGTAGGACCACCCAGATTTTCCACTTTTTGGTACTAGGCCATTTTACATATAATCATCTCTTCCAAAGTGCCTTTGCCTGAGAGGTGTTCTGTGAATGCTAGGTGACAGAAGAAAAGAGAGAGACTCCACGTTCTCTCTGGGCAATTAAATTTTGGTGTCTCACCCTTTCTTTTGTCTTCTGTGTGTTCCTGAAATCAATTTCTACTTGCTCTGTCCTTTGTTAAGCTAGAAGCAGCTGATTTTAAATGTAATTAGGTTTTTAAAGATGATGAAATGCAGACCCTACAGGAAAATATAAGGATGTATATATATAGCATTTACCCACCATTTATACTTCATGGGTATTCACAGTTTGCAGTATTTACTTTCCATAGATTTTGTCTTTAAGAAATGAAACGTTACATTTAAAACCTTCTACATGCATCCCCACCCTTGTGCCTTCTCCCTCTTTCCCTCACTAGAGATGACCCACATCCTCGAGTTTGTTTCTGTTCTTATCCATAGTTTTATTCTTTACTATACTTTATGTATTCCATAACCAGTATAAGTATTATTCTCTGTATTAAAGGAGATATTGATAGTAAAATACTATCTGTGTCCTTTGGCAATTTGCTATTTTTACTTAACATCAATTTCAAAATCTGTGCATGTTGATATATAAATCCAGTTCATATATATTCACTCTTTTTTTAATTTTTTATTAACATATAATGTATTATTTACCCCAGGGTACAGGTCTGTGAATCATCAGGCTTACACATTTCACAGCATTTGCCAAAGCACATACCCTCCCCAATGTCCATATCCCTACCCACCCCCACCTCCCAGCAACCCTTAGTTTGCTTCGTGAGTTTAGGAGTCTCTTACGGTTTGTCTCCTTCCCCATCCCATCTTGTTTCATTTCTCTTCCCCACCCCCCCACGACCCCCTACCCTGCCTCTCAAATTCTTCATATCAGAGCGATCATATGATAATTGTCTTTCTCTGACTGACTTATTTCGCTGAGCACAATACCCTCTAGTTCCATCCACGTCGTTGCATATATTCACTCTTATACGGGATTCCATCATATGAATAAGCCACAGTTTATTTTTCCATCGTCTCTTGATGGGCAGGGTCTCCTAGGAAGCAGAACCTAAGACCCAAGCTTACATGGAAGTCAAAGCTGCTTAGGGAGCTTGCTCCTGGGAAAGCAAGAGCAAGGGAGAAGGGCAGTGGTGAGTCAGGAAGGGAGGGGAGCTGACGTGATGTGAGCGATGCTGGCCACTGCTTGCTGTCCAGGGCTTCTGGTTGCTTGATCTTGTGGGACGTGTCATGCTCTATGAGCTACTCTGTCTCAGGACAGTCCTTGGGAAGGGAGAAAAATTTAACCGCCACCTATGTCCCATGTATCAAAGATTTGCCCCAGGTGAGGTTGTCCGATGGAGCAAATAAAAATGTAGAATACCAGCTAAATCTGAATTTTAGATAAACAACCAAAAACTTTTTAGTGGAAGGATGTCCTCAATTTTGTTTGGGACATACCAATATTAAAAAAATGATTTGTTGTTTATCTGAAATTCACCTGTAAGTGGTATCATGTCATTTATCTGGCAGCTCCAGCTTTATTGTGTTAATGCCCGGCGATTCCAGGGGAGTGCTGACTGGGTCCGAGCATAATACTTTGCACCCCAGAGAATTACAGTTGGGCAGTGGGAAGGCATCTTGCAGACCAGCCCCAATTTTTTTCCACTTCCATGCTTCTGAGGTTCATAACACACTCCCATTCATAATAATGGCTAATAATAATGCCAATTAATAGTATCTTAATGGGGGCATGTGAAAACATCAAATAAGAATCTGGTGATGGTGGTAATGTGTGTGTGTGTGTGTGTGTGTGTGTGTTTGGGGGGGGTCAGGAGAGAGAATATGAATGAGAGATAGGGGAGAGTCAGGAGGCAAATATATTTTCAAAATACATTTTGGGGTGCTTTGGTGGCTCAGTTTGTTGAGCGTCCAGATCTTGGTTTTGGCTCAGGTTGTGATCTCATGGGCCATGGGATCGAGTTCTGTGTTGGGCTCTGTGCTCAGCAGGGAGTCTACCTGAGGATTCTCTCCCTTTGATCCTCCCCTCTCTCTTTCTCTCTCTCAAATAAATAAATAAATAAATCTTTATATATATAGAAATTCTCCAATCAATTCTAATATATCCTCTGATAGGTGTGTACTCTACCCTCCTCACCAAATCACTGGTCATCTTTGGGGATCATGGGAGATTTCTTAAGAAGTGCTGTTTGAGTCTTGATCGGGAATTAATTAGACAAAGAGGAATGGGATTGAAAACACATTTCAAACAATAAGAACAGTTTTTTCAAAGGCCTTTAAGTGAGAGGGGGCATGGTGCATATGGGAAACTGGAAGATGACAAGAGTGGCTGAGGAAAAGGAGGAAAAGAGTGGTGAGATATGTGACTGGGGAGGCAGGTAGAGTTCCCAACGTGCCATACCATGGTGAGGATTTGGGACTTTATCCTAGCAACAGTGGGAAGCCATAGAATGATGTGAATTGAGGTAAGATATGGATTAATCTAATTTTTTATAAGAACAAGATATAGCCCCAGTGTGGAGAGCAGACTTCAGGGAATATCATCTGGATGGCGATTGTCTAGGCAGGACATTGATGCTGGACTGGATTTAGGAGTAACAGTGGAGATTCAGAGTGGTGGGTGATTCAAGAGATCCTTAGAAGGTAAAATCAACAGGATTTTGAACTTTGGAAATGAAGGAGAGGTATTAATAAAGATGTGTCTTAAGTCTCTTGCCTAATTAATTGGATGGTCAGTGGTGCCAAGTGCTGAGACAGGGAACCCTGGAGAAGGATGGGTGTGGAGGTAGTGTGGGCCTGATTATTATGAAGTGTTTTGAGACATTTGACTGGAGATGTTAAAGCTCTTGAATGTCTGGCTGTGACACTGGAGGAATTACTTGGGTTGGAGTTGAGATTGGTGATCCAAGCCATGGGTATAAATGAGGGTACCTTAGACAGAGTGCAGTTGTTTTGTTTTTTTTTTTGACAGAGTGCAGTTTAAAGCGACACCAGACAACCAAGGCTTCTCCTGAGTACTAGTTAATCTGGTAAACAAATTCTTGAGCAAATCTCTTGAAAGAAGAAATTTCTCTCTTTGGTAACCAATGGAGCCTTCGCTAGAGCCTTAACTCAGAAGGATAACCTTGACAGAAGAGATTTAAGTCATATGACAGGTTTGGGGAGGGTATATTTGGACAGGTAGGGCCTTGTGGTGTTTTATAAGCCACACTGGACTGGCAGCTGCCTTCTACAACTACAGGAGCTGTTTTGTTTCTTTATCTTCTCTGTAGCTCTAAACAGGGAGCTGTAAGGAAAATCACGATGCTGTCATTTATTGAGTATCTCACATGTATCAGACCCATGGAACCTCTATGGTGTAGATACCATTATCCCCATTTCACAAGTACTCAAAAAGGGAGGCTCAGAGAGTTTAGTAAGTCGAGTCATACTATTTAGCTAGTAAATGACAGGCTGGGGATTTGAATATAAGTTTGACTCTCAGCAGTCTGACCTCCTATTCACCATACTACTTCTCTTCATTGTTTGGAGAAGGCCTAAAATCTAGATAAGACCAGATCCGAAAACGAAGATTGCATTCCGTCCTCTAGAATCCACTTTGTAATGTAGGAAAGTGGATTCCGATGTTTTGGAAACTTATGGGACAGAATGGGTTGTTAGGAACGAGCCTTTCTTTAACTAGAAAATTCAATTAGCTAGAACACTCCATTCCCCATATGCTCCTATTAATTGCTGTTTTACATGCCACAGGGAAAAAGCAAGGGGGTTGCTCTGGGGAAAGAGAATGAGCAGTACAAATTCTGAGCATCCCAAGGGTTTTGAGGATAAATTATCTGGTTAGGATTGGGGCTCTTTCTTTGTGCTAGAAGTTTTTATTGACTTTGAATTCAAATCAAATGCCTTACATGAGTTCTTCACATCAGAGTAACAGCGTTGGGAATGATCACTATGCCTCCCGTGGTTTTCAAGCTGCATTTGGAAGCTTTTCTTGGTCTTATTGGGCTGGTCAGCTTCCTCATTTTTCTCCTGGATACCCTTTTGGGTCTCAAGTCAGAGGGTTATTTATTTTACTTTGCATTTAGACCTGAGAAATCTTTGTGTAATTATGACCTCATTGTTTAAATAGCTGCCTTCTTGAGAGAGGAAAGAAAGGGGTGAAAAAAAATCCAAACACTTCTGAGCCAGCTCCTCAACTGCACACGTGTTTTGTGCTCTTTTGATTATTTTCCAATATGGCTTTCCATAGGGGAAGAACAGCGAGAATGATCACTCTGCAAGGACATGTCCTTGGGGGTCATTTCAGAGCAGCTAGAAGTCCACTGTCTTGGATGTCATCAAATCTGGAGGTGCCAAGATCTAAACTGTCCAGCAGAGGGAAAGATGCATTTGCTTTTCTGCAGGCTGAGAAAGAAAGGATCTGAGAAATAATACCACTTATAGCAATAACAGCCAACATTCTTTGTGCTAGGTTCAGAACTAAGTGAGTTTCTATTTCTCCTATCCCTTTTCATCCCCATGGAAACCCTCCTGGATGAGTATTGTTTTGGACACTGCAAATCCTCTGGGTCCTATATCTTGCATCAGCCCCTAAGGTAGTTACTAGTTCTAAGCAGACTTCAATCAATTTTGTGTATGTGCACTGAGAGGGAGTCCCTTTTTGGCCTAAGTTGCCTACCTCTTACTTCCTGCCTTGAGGATTTTCTGACATCTGGGTTTGGGATGTGAAACTCAACCCAGAAGTACAGGAGTTAATGCTCATGTGGCCACCCCTGACCAATGGGGAGCAAGAGTCAATAGATGGATGCTTCCCCCTTTCATTAGCCAGGCAGACTCTTCTGATGATGAGTCCTCTCAGATGACTCTTTGGAGACCTATTTCACAAGCCTCCCTAGAAGGACCTAATGAGATGGAGCACCAGTTACCTGTAACCCTGACAACTTGATGCTCCTCCCCTGTTCCATTCTCCCTGTCCCTCATGACTGCTCCCTGGGATCTCTTTCCAAATGAACTCTCTGCAGGCCAGTTTCCTGCTCTGCTCTGGGCCGTCAGGCAGTGGTGGGGAACACAGGCTGGACAAATAGTATGGGGAAGTTCTAAAGCCAAGTGACCCTCTTTGCTGTTGCTACTGCAGCACCTGTTGGGACTCCTTACTCTCCATGTCCTACCAAGAAGGGCTCTTAATAGCTTTCTCACCATGAGAAACCCAGTATTGGCTTTTACTTAGATGTTGTAGGAGCTGGTACCATGGGGGATCTGCTGTACTATAGCATTTAATCTTTAATTCTGAAATTCATATTAACTACCTTCTTTGAGCCCCCTTATCTGGCTCCAGGCCAAATGCCTGACACAGGAGGCTGTGTTGTTGGGGCTTCAAATGGCAAACCTTAGATGGTTATCCTAAAATCAAGTTTTATTCATCAGAAACTGTGGACATTCTGGAGACTCCTAGATGGGAAGGTTTTGGGAGAGGTTGATTCTGCCAGGTTCTATGGTTGTAGCTACATCCTCCTCAAAGTGAGTCTTAGGCTTTGGTCTGTGCCTCCCAGTTCGTTGTGTACCATTATCCCCACATCAAAGATTAGGAGACTGAGGCTTGGGGAAGCTAAGTAAGTAAGTAAGTAAGTAACTTGCCCAAAGTCAGATAGATTCTTAATGGTGGAACTTGCATTCATAGCCAGGTTTCCCTTTCTCTGGATCCCATGCCATAATCACTAGGTAACACTGTGTTGAGGAGGAAACGTTTTTACTCTACCCTTCCAAGTTCCTCTGACCTAAGTGATTACTAGGAGAAAAAGAAATTTAATTTTGTACATTTGGGAGCCCTACAAAGACATCAGAGGCTCAGAGATAGGCAACTGATGCTAATATGCTACTCTGAGCTAAGAAGGGGGAAGGCCTCTGGGGCTATGGAGAGAAGGAAGACAATTCTCAGGAAGATGGGATGAGCAAATGTTTGGTAAACAAATGTTTGCTATATCATGCAGAGACAAGGAGACACAGAGAAGAATTGGAACAAATAAGACCTGCTGAGAGCCTCCCTGGATTACCACACCTAGACTACACTCTTTGATCTCTGGTGATATCTCTCTTGCGGGGCCAGGCCCTCTATCTAAATTCTTACAAGCAGATAAGAGAGAGGTAAAAAACTCTTCCTGGGTCTTTTGGGCCTTGCTTGTCTTTAGCTCAAAATAATCCACATGCCAAAGTGGCATGTTTTGGGGAGGCTTGTTCTGAACTCCTTCAAGTGCCTTCTAGATGACCTTCCCTCAGGGTGGGGCTATTTTGTGAGCTCCACTTCTAGGAATACATACATAGATGGAATACATCTCAGCTGACACATCTGAGAAGGGAATCAACCTGGAGCCTGGAGATCCTGATGAGGAGAACTTTTGTAAACTCCACATCCCCTCTGTTATCTTTTTGCCCCTTGTCTGTTGCAGCACAGAAATTAAGAGTGAAATCCCTAACATGAAAAGGGCTTATGCACTTGTCCTTGGGGCAGGAAAGAGAAGGCACTTGCTTGTGTGCAGCCAGGATTGCTGTGGGTGGGTGTGCAGTGGGTGGGTGGCCAAGGCAAAGGGAAGAAAGGCAGGGGAGGATGTGGGCCTGTAGCTCCAAGGAAGGGAGAGCCCATGGTGCAGCTCTGGGCCTAAGCAGGTGGCCCAGGCCACGGTGGTAAAAAGTGTGGTGTGGGCAGGGCCAGCTTGATGGGTTACAGTCTTTGCTTGGTTTTACACTTTGCTATTGCAGTCTTGAAATTCTTAACTTCTGAATAGGAACTCAGCATTTTTATTTGGTACCAAGCTCTGCAAATTATGTAGCCTATCCTGAGAGTGGGGTTTTCTTAAATCTAATTTATCCCACCACATCCATTGGTGATCCTCTACTGGCAGGATTTCAGAAGGATTGAAAAGGACTGTTTTCTTCAAGGTAGCTTCCTACCTTTCTTTTGCTTGGGAACCAAAAGGAACTAAGGATTAAAATGTAGATTCCCCTAGGAAAGAGGGGTGGTTTAAATTCCCGCTATAATTTAAAAAGCCAAATGCAGTAGTTTTTCTTGGGAGCAGGTTTTAATGAGGGTGAAGAGAGACTGCTGAGCCATACCTGGTGCTTGAGATGGGGGACAAGTAGCATCAACCCAGGAAACTGTCCTGGGGGAGCCTGGAAGCTGCATATATTGAAGACTTTTTTTGAAGACTTCTTTAAATTTCTTTGCTTTTTGGAGAGCTCTTTTGGGTGGGGGGTTAAGATTTTGTTATTGAGAGAGAGAGAGAGAGCATGAGCAGGGGGAGGGGCAGAGGGAGAGAGAGGAACAGACTCCCCCCTGAGCAGGGAGCCTGAAAGGGGACTCCATCCCTGGTCATGACCTGAACCAAAGGCAGGTTGACTGAGCCACCCGGTGCCCCCGAGAGCTCTTCTTATGTGCAACTGAATTAAATTATATTCTATTCCCCAAGCTTCTTTTACTCTGAGCCTTTGTCATCTTTTATAGGAAGGAAGTAGTAGAGAACTCAAAGGGTTAAGGTGGGGATTAAAGGATCTAACATTCAGGAAGCTCCAGTTACACAGGCCATGCCCTCAACCTGTGCATTTCTTTGCTCTCTTACAACACCAAACGAGTGCCATGTTCCAGACAATTGGAAGGGCTCATGTATTTATCTGGGTAACTTGGGCCAATGCCTACAACAGAGGGGCAAGTGGTATTTGAATATGAATTATTGGGAGTAGCACGTTCCACCATGATGGTGACCTTAGCATCTATGACAGCTTCGTTCTAGCCAGGCAGGAGATTTTCTAGTCTTAAGAATTCCTAGAAAGGCTCCACAAAACTCGTGTAGAAGCTACAGCTTTGCTTTTTAACAGATTCAGTTGCTTTCATTTAATCTACATAGGTGTTGTCTGAGGGGAATTCTATTCTGGGGATCCAACCATGTTAGATGAAGAGTTCACTCAGACCTCTGCATGTGTGTGTGTATGTGTGGTGCACATGTGTGTGCGTGCATGTGTGTGCATGGGCACATGACTCAACTTCGCTTTTCTTATTTAACCTCATATTCTGTTATTTGGTTATAGTCAAAGGGAAAGTAAATGAAATAAACTTCATTTCTCTAAAAAGGTTTATTTATTTATTTAAAGCATGAGTAGGGGGAAGGCAGAGGGAGTGAGAATCCCAAGCAGACTCCCTGCTGAGTGCAGAGCCCTACTGGGGGCTTGATCTCAAGATCCTGAGATCATGACCTGAACCAAAACCAAGAGCTGGATGCTCAGCCAACTGAGCCACCCAGGCTTCCCAACTTCATATATATATATATATTTTTTACCAGCAAATAATCTTCCAAGCATGTTCTCCTTTCATTTGTGCACTGCTTATAACTTTCTCTGCTAGTAATGATTTAATGAACAACATATAGCTCAAGAAAAATGGCACTGTACCCTAATCAGGTCAGTGTGTGGGGGAGAGTATTTCTGATTAGTATATTTCTCCATATTAAGAGTTAAGATTTGGCTAATTTCTCAGGTAACACCAGACTAGAACTTATAGGTTATGTAATGAAAATCAAACCCAAATAAAGCAAAACAGAAATTATTCTAGTTTTTCAAGTTCTTATTTTTATTTTAAAAATTAAACATATTTGTTGTTGGAATATATTTTTTAAGTTTTACTTATTTATTTGACAGAGAGATAGAGAGCACAAGTAAGCAGAGCAGCAGGCAGAGGGAGAGGGAGAAGCAGACTCTCTGCTGAGCAGGGAGCCCGATGTGGGGCTTGATCCCAGGACCCCAGGACTCCAGGACCCCGGGATCATGACCGGAACCAAAGGCAGCCACTTAACTGACTGAGCCACTCAGGCACCCCTGTTGTTGGAATATTAAAAAGTAGAAGTTAGCAAAACACAAAAACAAGGATAGAGCATCTCTGGTGATTTCTTCCCTTCACCTGACTCTGCCTCACTCTTCATGTTTTTGATATATATGTATTTTTCCCCAAAATGGGATTATACTATACATTTGACTTTTCATACCTCTTTTTTAATACTTACCAGTATGTTGTTAACAGTTTCTTGTCAGTTAGTGTACAAGTTTTATCTTAATTCAATCATTATGCTCATCTTAGCCCCAACTCCACACGATGCTTACACTTCTAAAAGCTGTGATTTATACCACCAGTTTAAAGAGAAACTGGCTCAGCAGATAATTGTCACCTACTTCTTTTTTGTCACCGCCACTGGTAACTTTGAATAAATTACTCTGGGACAGGGTGACCATCCCTGTCCCATCAGAATTGGCTGAGGAAGAGAGTCTGTGGGCAGAAAAGATCCCCTAGAAGAGAATGTGGGTGGAGAGGGACCTAAAATAGAACTTGCACAGGAAGAGAGACTCTTGTCTGTATTATGTAGGAAGTATTTTTTCCCATTTGTTTTTAAAATTTTAACAGTATTTAGTTCCACCTGCTTTCTCTCGTTCTGTTACTCCAATGACACAAATTAGGTCTTTTATAATAGTACCATAGGTCCCTGGAACTCTCTCTGTTCATGTTTTTGTTTTTTTTTAAGATTTTATCCATTTACTTAAGAGAGGGAGAGCATGAGCAGGGGGCGGGGGGCAGAGGGAGAGGGAGAAGCAGACTCTTGACTGAGCAAGGAGCCCACCATGGGGCTCAATGCTGGGATCCCAGGACTATGACCCGAGCCGAAGAACTGAGCCACCCAGGCACCCCCAATCATTCTTTTTTTTTTTTTTCGTTTTTCAATCTACTTTGTTTTCTCTGTTGGGTGATTTCTATCATTTTATTTTCAAGTTCACTCATTCTTTTGTCATCTCCATTCTGCTGCTAAGCTC
Source organism: Nasua narica (assembly GCA_028533885.1). Taxonomy (NCBI): domain Eukaryota; kingdom Metazoa; phylum Chordata; class Mammalia; order Carnivora; family Procyonidae; genus Nasua; species Nasua narica. The sequence goes on from CM052808.1 coordinate 59,422,048, forward strand.
ATCCTTTGTATTTTTTTTTTTTTATTTTGGTTATTGTATTTTTCACTTCTGAAATTTCCATTTGACTCTTCGTTATATCTTCTGCTTCTTTGTGGACACTTTCCCTTTTTTCCTTTGTGTCAAGCATATTGGTAGTTGCTCATCGAAGCATTTATATGAGGGTTGCTTTAGAATCGTTATCTGATAATTCCACCAGCTGTAACATCTCGGTGTTGGCATCTGAATCAGTTTCCTAGGGCTACAGCAATAAATTACCACACACTTGGTGGCTTAAGACAACAGAAATTAATCCCCTCACCGTTCTGGAGGTCAGAAATCTGAAATTAACTTGTTGTCAGGGCCATGGTCCTTTGAAGTCTCTAGGGGAGAGTTTCTCCTTATCTCTTTCACTTTCTGGTGACTCCAGGCACTCCTCGGCTTGTGGCTACATCCCTCCGATCTCTGCCTCTGCCTTCTCAGGACCATCTGTTCCTCTGTTCAGGCATTCCCTCCTGCTTTTTATAAGGACGCTTGTCGTTGGAGCTAGGATGCACCAGTTAGCCCAGGGTGATCAGTTTAGTTTTTCTTGATGTATTTTTTTTTTAAGATTTTATGTATTTATTTGAGAGAGGGAGAAATAGCGAGAGTGCACAAGCAGGGAGGAGGGGGAGAAGCAGGTTCCCTGCAATCAAGGAGACTGACGCGGGGCTCCATCCCAGGACCCTGAGATCTTGACCTGAGCCAAAGGCAGGCACTTAACTGACTGAGCCACCAGGTAGGTGCCTCTTCTTGAGGTGTTTTTAAAATCCCCTTTTGAGTTTTTTCTTTGACCTGATGTTCATTTAAGAGTGTGACCTTTAATTTCCATATATTTGTGTATTTTTTCCATTTTCCTTATGTTATTGGTTTCTTCTTTCCATCCGCTGTGGTTAGAAAAGCTACTTGGCATGGTTTTAACCTTCAAATTTGTTAAGACTTGTTTGGTGATCCAGGAACTCCTGTTCCTCCACCTCTCGCCTTTTCTCATTCAAGTGGAGATCTTCCCAGTTCTCGTTATGACGAATGATTTGCAATTGAAACCTGGTTATTTTGGATTTTGTGTTATGAGACTCTGAATCTTATTTAAATCTATTGTGGTAGCAGGAGTTTTGTTTTTGCTTTTGTTTTGTTTTGTTTTGGACGTTGCTCAGGCAGCGAAAAGGAGCCCTGACTCCTTACCACCAGGTATGGTTAGAAGCCTGGGTTCCCCACCGGCCTGTGGTGACCCCTGGAGGGAGAGGTTCCTTGTTACTACTACTACTGGGGGTAAGGGTTCAGGGTTCCTGGTAGGCCTACTGATTATGTCCTAGCTGGGAGGGGCAGAGGCTCCTTGTTACAGCTTCCTGCGTGTCCTCCAACGATGTTGTGCAGGGACAACCCGTGATGTCGTGGGCTAGGCTGACTCCCCACTAGGCTTGCTCTACACCACACAACAGGGAGTACAGAGAGGCGCTAGCATCCGTGGGGGGGAGGGGAGGCCGAGGCTCTCCATTCAGCCTTTACTGACAGAGGTAAGGGCTGCAGCTTTTTCTGTGGTGTTTGACAAGAATAGAGCAGTTGTCTACAAGTTTTTGCCTTGCTGGGTTGCCCCTTTCCTGGTCCTTTGCTTAGAGAGAGCAGGCTTTTGTTGTGGCTTTTTTGTCTGCACTCATCGGTGATCCTGGGTTGTTGTCTTCTCCAGCACCACCCTGTCTGGGATACATGAGGCAAAAAGGAAACTCAGGGAGCCCACTGCAGAACCCAGCGTACCTGGCCAGTCTGCCTCCTGCTCTCCATCTTTCACAGTCTTCTTATGCCTGTTTTACATATAATGCTGAGGGTTTTCAGCTGTATTCAGTCGGAGGAGTAGTAAAATTACATCTATTTCATCTTTTCAGGATGGAAAAGAGGAGGTCTCTTTAGTGATGTAAATATGATATAAAGGTATTTACTTTATTGGAGTCAAATTGTGTGTGTGTGTGTGTGTGATGCATCCCTCCCAGATCTCACGTATTAATCTATTTTTAAGTGATTTTTTAAATAGTTTCATCTTTACACCAGTGTCTTTAACCAGTTTCACCTAAGAATCAGTTAGAATGTCTGGGAATCTCTCTTATACCAAACTCTCCAGGTGATTAAATATATGCCAAAATTTGAGATCCACAGCTTTATCCATTAAAAAAATTTTTTTGTGATGTAAGTTGTAAGTCAAGAATCTCACCTAGTTTTTTTTTCCTAAGTCATTAACCAATTGTCTTAAAACTATTTATTAAATTGTTCTCTTTCCTTCACTGATTTACAATGCCACTTGATAAAATATTAAATTCATACACAGATACAAATATAAATATTTGGATCTGTTTCCAGATGTTCCATTCTGCCTCATTGATCTGTCTGACCATTCTAGCGCCAGTAATCTACTTTTTAAAATTACTGTAACTCCAGTCTGTGTAGACTTCTGAATGTTGCCCTGCACCAGTCTCTAAGAGCCTCCAAAGAAACCATCTGCCAAGAGAGAATTAGATGACTCATATGTGAGGAAACTTTGTAAATTGCAAAGATCTCTGGCCTCTCAACCCACCCCTGACACCAGCACTTCCTAAAACACTGATCTCATCCTATCCCTTCCTGACTCCAAATCCTGACTCATAAGATGAATCTCATTATGCTGGCATTCAGGGTCCTTCCTGTGCAACTTGGTCTCTGTCTACATCTTCCAAATGACATCCCACTTGCCTTCAATAAAATCCTCTTCTCTAATCACATGTATCTGCTATCTGATTGTATGTATGTAATACAATGACATGTATCTACTATCTGATAGTATCTACTATCTACACATTTCTTGAATCTTACTACTTGCTGTCCTCCCCACCTTGAGGTATGTCTTTCAAGACCAAACTCCTTCCAGAAAGCTTTTTATCTGAATTTTCCAGCTTACGTGACCTCGCTTTGCACTCGTGGCACTCACTTCGCACTTAACATATATTGACCTATGACAGCACTCACGTTGTGAAATTACTTTGTTATCGATGTTTTCTAGAGTGTATAGATCATCTCACCCGATGACACTGTTACATGCTTACGTGCCGAGGCTCTGCCTTCTTGTGTGTATGGCCCTGTGTTCCTCTAGCAAAATGTGACCATAGACATCCACTCAATACATATTTACTGGCCAAAGAAAGCCAAAGTAAATAAGGGTAATACTAGATCTCAAGGGAGATCCGTCATTAATTTGTGTAATTTAAACCGGGACAGAGGATTGATCTCTTCGCTTCATCTATTTTCAGGTATGTGTTCGATTCAGAGCAAAGTGACAGATAAAGCCTGTACTTTGAGACATCTTTTGCTTTATGTTAACGAGCTGGACAGGGATCTCCTGGGACACAGTGATCCCATGGAGAGGTGTGGAAACCCATGAATATCTTCTGTAGATCCTTGTGAAAATCTTCCTGCCCCTCAGAATGATGTCTGCTGAACAGAGCAGAGGATGTCTAGGAGAGGCTATCCTTGTCTGTCTTGTCCACAGCTCTGCACTCTTTGCCCATCTAAAGCCCTTGATGCCTCGGGAGCCATTAAAAAATCTTTTTAAAATCACTTGATCCATTTTTTCTGGCCATGGCTGATTGGACTGATCAAAGGGTGTACAGTGATGAGTAGGGCCAATCTGGTTCCTGCTCTGGTGAATCAGAACGCAGAAACACGGAGGATAATTGCCAGTTGGATGTGGATGCTGCAGCTGGAAGATCCTGCCAGCAAAGCCAGAGCCGGGGAGGCTGTGACGGCAGAGCAGCAGAAATGCGCAGGCTGGGAGAGAAAGAGAGTGAGCCAGAGAAAGAAGGAGAATGATGCTTCTGGTGGAAGGCTGGTGGGATCTGTCTCTGGAGTTACAGTGTTTCTGCAAATACTCTCTTATCTGAGCTCTCTCGAGCCGATCCCTTTCCCCCAGTACTGGGTCTCCTCTGTTCCTGTGCTGGAGTCCTCATGAGATCATTCGAGCCTAATAACAAGCTAGCTTGCTTTTCTTACCTTCCTCCGCCAAAAAGCTTGAGGGAGAGGGGCGTGTCCGCTCCCTTCAACCAAATTAGCCTGTAGAACACGCGACACTGAGGTGAGTGGATCTCAGCTGTTTTTTTCCATCCAGAGAATATATATTTGAACGGTAGCAAGAACCATGTAAGTTAGACTAGCTGGATGCACTTTAAAAAATATTGCTCTCCACAAGATTTGAAGCCTTTAAAACTTTCTGTCGTGAAAAATTTCGAGCATACAGACAAGTTGAAAGAATAGAATAGACAGCATCTAGCAAGATTTAAAAATTATTAACATTTCTTCATATATGCTTCATCCACCTCTTTTTTTGGTCACTGAACTTTTTAAAAATAAATTTTGGCTGTTATAACACATTACCCCTAAATAGTTCAGCGTGCATCTCCAAAAGAGGGCATTCTCCTACACACCCACAATGCCATTCTTGTATAACCAAACTGACACTATTTTCTTTAATATCACTAATAACCTGCCTATATTGAAATATTCCCTGTTGTCATCACAATGTCATTTATAGATGTTTTTGAGCTGGGATACAAATGAAGATGACACTGCATTGGATTGTTATGTCCTTTAGTTCTTTCAATCTAGAACAGTCTCTCCCCTTTTTTTTAAATGAAGAAATTAGTTTAGATATTTTGTAGAATGTCCCCCATCATAGATTTGTTTGATGGTTCCCTCATAGTGTTGTTTATCTAGTTTCTCTCTTCCCTATAATTCCTGTCCAAAGCAAGTTAACTCTAAAGGCTAGGTTAGATTCAAGTTAAACATTTTGGTGACAGTAGCTCATAGGTGATGATGCTGTGCATTTCATATTATATCCCATCAGAGGTACAGAGCTGCCTGGCTATCGGTCCCACTGTTTGTGATGCCACATTGGTTACTTTGTTACCGATGACAGAAGCCAGATGTGTCCATTGTAAAGAAAGATACTCCCTTTCCTCATTAGCAAATAGCCTATGGATGATACTGCCCAGTTTTCTATTAATCTTTCACTAATGATTTCAGTATCCAGTGTCAGTCCTTTCCTGAGTGGATAAGCTTTGTCATCATCTGATTGTTTGTGACAACAGATCAGATTACAAGGGGAATTGAGAAGGCTTCTTTAGTAGAGGTTGTTACAAGTATTACCGTTAATGCTTACTATTACCTTTTGCAGCCTAATATTGCCATGCCAAAGTATAATGACTTAAAACAACAGCAGTTATTGTATTATCTTTTATGGTCTCTGTGGGTCAGGGATTTGGAAAGTGAATGGTTACGTGCTTCTAACACGAGTTATCTCAGGTGGTTGTTGCCAGACATGGCTGGAGTTGGAAAAGCAGGAACTTAGAATACATGGGGGCTGGCCAGGCATTTCTCTCTCCGTGTAGTTTCTCTGCACGGGCTAGTTTGGGTTTCTAATTAACATGGGGGCCTCAGGGTGGTAGGACTTCTTTACGTGGTGGCTGCGAATTCCAACGTAGTTCCAGCAAATGAAGTAGGAACGACATCATCTTTTGTAACTGAGCCCTGGAGGTCACAGGGCTTCACTAACATATTAGTAGGCCAGCCATTAAAGTTGGCTCAGGTGCAAGGGAACGAACATAGATCCTACTTCTCCATGGCAAGGGTATAAAAACATTTGCAGACATAGTTTAAAACCACCACATTTTTATGAAGTAAATGTATATATATATTTATATTTACTACTTTTTGTTTTCTTTTAAAAAAAGATCTGAGTAATTGCTCAATGATAAAACAAATGGAACAATGAAAAGTAAGACTAAAATAGAAAAATGATAAAAGGACGAAAGACGCAGATGTTCCAGGCACCTGGACTGATTCTAGTTCCTTCCATTAGGGACCCTATTCCCTTCCTGGTGGTAAAGATAAAACATGCAGGACTTTGGTATTTATAGTGCTAGCTGTTCAGTAAAAGGAAGTTTGCAAATTTATCTGGAGTCACTTTTTCCCCTTGACACTGAGTCTTAGGAAGATTTTATTGAATGGGTCCTTTTAGCAGAGCCATTGAGAAACAGAATAGTAAATGCTTGGCTTTTGTTGCTCAAAAGAGAGAGAAATGCTCTTTAAATGAACACCGCGATATCATTTCTTGGTGGAAACAGAGAGATAAATACTAATAGTAGCTTTTAGCTCCTTTCCACAGGGAACTGAGATATGATGTGGGTATGTTGCCTTCTGAGGATCTAACAGGCCCAGCCTCAGGGAACCCACAGCAATGATCTTTCAACTCTGGCTGCACATTAGAATCACGGGGGCGGGGGCACCTTTTAAATACCTCGATGCCCAGGTTATTCCTCAGATCAATTGAATAAAATGTCCGAGGAGAGAGACTCAGCCAATCGATATTTTTTAAAAATTCTCCATAGGACTCCAGTGGGTAGTGGCTTTAGAGCTGGGCTTGACAAACTTCCTGAAAATGGTACCTAGTAAATATTTCTGATTTCTTGAGCCCTACTGCTTCTGTTGCCGTTATTCACCTTCGCCTTTGTAGCAGGAAAGCAGCCACAGGCAGAATGCCTGGGTGTGGGCATGCCTGTGTTCCCTAAGACTTGATTTACAAAAAAACAGGTTGTAGATGGTTGGGGCCAGTGGGCCCTAGTTTGCAGCCTCTGAGGTAGAGCATGGTTAGTTCACAGCTCTCTTCAACGGCATCATCCTTGTCAGCGGGACCCTAGTTGTGCGGATGGGAAAGGAGGGAGTACTTCCATAGCCTGCTGACACAGGGACAATTTAAGTGGTAGTTTGACTTATTCTTTAGTGTCTCTATTTATTTATTTATTTATTTATTTTTAAATTAAAAAAAATCTATTTATTTATTTGAGAGAGAACAAGAAAGAAAGCATGAGTGGGGAGAGGGAGAAGAAGACTCCATGCTGAGTCCAAAGCAGGCTCCATCCCAGGACCCCGGGATCATGACCTGAGCCAAAGGCAGATGCCCGACTGACTGAGCCACCCAGGCGTTCCTTTAGTATATCTTTTTAAAAAGGAAAGGATGCAAGCTTTTATGTATTTGTTTGCCTGGGCACCCCTTCCCTCCTTCCAGCTCACACACAACTCTCCTGTCCTAGGACACAGATCTTTGGAGCCAGGAGTGACCTTAGAGATGTTCCCTCCCACTCTCTCCAGCAGGGTCAGGTTGCCCACCTTGCCAGACTGGCACCGGGAGGGCGGGACCAGCCCCCGGCCTCTGGCATCTGGTCTAGAGGCTCAAGTCACTTTCCCCTCTGCCACACTTTTGTACTCAACTCCCTTTCCAACTTCTTCAAACATTAACGTGCCCAATGGGCTCCTGCCCCTCTGCCTGTTTATAACCCTCAAGGCCATGAGTCTTGGACTCTGGCATGACCTTGATTTGTTTCCAAGTCATTGTAAATTATTTGAGGATGGGGTCATGTGTTGTTCTGCGCTCTCCAACCCTGCCTTCCAATGACCGTGTTGCCTCCCATTTCTCCCTGTCGTTGCCACCCCCTGCATGCCTAAAGTCCCAGAGTTTCCTCTTCCTCTCCAAGTCCCTTAACTTCACTGCTTGCTATGGCTGGACAATCTTCCCTGCCTCCAACCTTCTCTCAGGGACCCCTTCCACTGGGACCCTTTCCACTGGGGCTCAGAGGATCCTATGCTCTCTTGGCCCTGTGTGTAGTCCTCTCTCTGGTCTTTGAGCATCTTTTAAAAGACAGTCCACATTGTGTTATTGCCAGTGCTGGCTTAATCCTGGGCTTGTTCCCTCTGTGTAATCTTTTGTGTAATCTCATCTGCTCTCATGATTTGGGATTCCAAAAATACTCACACAGCTCTCTTATCTCTGCCTGGTTATTATTACAGTTGCCCACTAGCTAGAATAGTCAATTTAAAATTCCTGCCGAATGTCAAAGAACTTAGCGAAGAGTGACTTGTTCACATTTGGCTACACTTACTAAGCAATTATATGCTGCCTTTATCAGCCTTCTTTGACTTCATAAGTTTTTCCTTTTAATTATTTCATGTAGATAAATTTCCAGTTGTTTTAAGGTTTAGGAATTATTAAAAGGAAAGGTATGAAAATTTTAGGGATCTCGATTTCTTTTGGTCTTCATTACTTACTGGGTTTAGTGTCTAGATAATTTGATTCTGATATGATTCTTATGAGGTAAATATGGTACATATGCCTATATAAAAAGGCTAATTAAAGTAAGCAAATATCATTTCTCACCTCTGAAACCAGTCTTAAGTATTAAAATAATTATTTTCTGCCGTGTTAAGATTTTGGTAAAACTGGTAGCGGCATAAATTGAAATACCTCTTTCAGAAAGCAATTTGGCAACATCGAAGGGAAATACAAGGTGAATCAAACTGTTTGATGTACTTACAATGTTCAAAAAAAAGAAAATACAGCTATTTGGATGCAAGGATAGAGAAGTTGGGTGTGGGACTTTGTAGCCCAGGGCGAGTTCAAACATAATATTTAGATTTTCTATGTTTTTGAGCTTGGGCTGCTTGAACTCTAGGAGTAGGGTGAGAGCCTTTTAATTTAACTCTGAGGTTTTTGTTTTTTTTTTTTAACTAGACAAGGTGTTTTTTATTGGATGAAGGGTTCTCTTTACCAATACTCTAATTATTACATGTTCCCACCAGAACTTTCCAGTGGAAAATAATGAGAATGAAAGGGCAAAGCTATGTGACTAGCAGGGATGAGGGATCTTCCATTGTCTCCGTGCTCAGGGTAACTGGTCACCAGTCTGGCTAGTAAAGTTTTCCTCTCAGAGAAGCAGGAAACCAAAAGGCAGACCATGGTGGAAGCATGGATGGCATGGTGAGTTATCTTTGAGGCCTACCCATTGCCTCATGGTACTAAGGGTTTTATACTTTTACATGAAACCACCTGAGTCAAGACAACAGTGTACTTGGAATGCTATTACTTATTTTTCAGATTTGATCCTTTCTAGTATTAGCCAAACCAAAAACATTCCGGAGATTCAAATGTTCCAATGGTTAACTACCTATATTATACATGGAAACAAATAAGGATTCATAGGCACGGTTCAGTCATTTTGTGAGTTGATTATCCTGAGTTGATTGAGTTTTATGAGTAGACTGAATTTTGCACATGTTAGAAGAAGCAGACAAAACTCTGTTCATCTTGTGAAAGTCTTAGGAAAGCAGAGACCTGGTCTAGCACCATGAGGGTCCCCGAGTTCTCTAGTAACACAACACTAACGTCCACAGTGAAGCTAAGCAGATAAGTTGGAGGGGGAAGTTAGTAACTGGGGCTATAATAGAAATTTTTTCTGGTTAGAAAAAAAATTTTTGGGGGGTGCACTGAATAGTCTGGGAGGAGACTCATGCCTCTGTTTTTTTTTTTTTTTTTGTCCCTGGAAGAGAAAATTAAATCACTAGTAGGTGAAGCTGAAGTGAGGCTTTCTCTAAGTTGCCAGCAAAGTTATGTTTCAGTTATCCATTGCTGTGAAATGAAATCCCCAAACATAATAACTTAAAAGAATGATGTATGATTTGTCACATTCTATGGGACAGGGATTGGGGCAGGGTTTAGCTGTCTGGTTCTTCTACTCTGGGTGATCTTGACTGGATCACTCATGCAGCTGCATTCAGGTGGGAGCTTGACTGGGGTAAAACATTCAAAATGGCCTCTCATCCTTCAGGACTTTTTCCCTATGGGTTCTAATGTCACTGGTCTAGTCTGGACTTCCTTATAATATTACACCTGAACTCAAAGGATGTTAAAGTAGGTGCCAGGCCTTTTTAGGCCTAGACCCAGAATGAGCACAGTAATGGTACTCATTCTGTGGACCAAAACAAGTCACAAAACCAACCCAGATTCAAGAGGATGGGATGTATCTTCCACCAATTGATGGGTGGAGAGGCTATTTAGTTTTTTGGACAATCCCAAGCTTTGGTAGGATTGTAGCTTTCTTCAAAGAACCCAACTTAAATTTAATATGCAAATGTTATTAATCACAACATAATTAATATTTATTGTTATTTCAACAAAGGAAATGATGGCCATAAAAGAATTTACATATGGAAAATTTCTAAGAAATCAAGATCTAGCATGATAGAAAAGCATAATTAAAAGGCTTCTGGGAAAAGTAAAGCCTAGAGGTCTTTCCTTAACACGTGAGGAAACCAGGGCTGCTGTGAATACTGTACTTGTTTAAATATGTTGTTTTTAAATTTTAAACCATGAAGTCTGTCTTTATTACCTTGACAGAGCAAGGACTAGAAATATCTCATAATGCCCAGATCAGTGCTTATCTCTTCTCTCTACCTCCTGATCATATGGATAAATGTTTTGAGACTCAGCAATTAGGCCTCAAGAAAATCTAGCCAGCTGTGTATTTTTTTGCCCAGAATCCAGAGTTTCTTACCTTTGGTACTACTGATATTTTGGGCTGGACAATTCTTTGTCCTGGGGGGGCTGTCCTGGGCATTATACCATGTTTAGTGGCAGCCTGGTCTCTACCCACTAGTTGCCTATGGGACCCTCAATCCTGACCTAGTTGTGATACTCACATACTGCTGGATGTTCTGGTTGAGACCCATGGCCATAATCTAAGGTACTGGTCTAGATCAAGTTGCAACTTCCTGAATAGGCCACATAATGCTTGAGAAGGAACTATCTTCTGGTGGGAAGGCTGCTTCTCCCCATCCCACTCCCCCTACTTGTGTTCCTTCTCTCTTTGTGTCAAATAAATAAATAATCTTAAAAAAAAAAAAAGAATGAACTATTTTCCAAACCCAAAACTAAGACATTACTCTGACAGACGACAATCCCCCTGCTGTCCCATCCCCACAATTTGCATATTCATATTTATAAATATACACTGTATGAAATTAAAATCACCTTTGATTATATACACTCTACAGATCACCTTTAACAAAATCACTGACTTAAAATCCAGTGGTTTGGGAAAATCTAGGATCTTCAGGTTATAGGACTTCTCTTGCAAAACGAAACTTACAATTGTTGGCAAATGTTAGTTGTCTTTTTATCTTATTTCACCCTGGATAGGCCCAACTGGGGAAGTGTGTTCATAAAACACCAAGGGAAGCAGAGATTTGGCAAAATGTCTACTTGATTTGAAACAAGTAGACCAGAAAATATTCAGTTTAAAAACACTTCCTGATTCAAGTATTGTTCAGACAGACTTTCTACACTAATCATATTGTTTTAAGTATTCATTGCACTTGGTATTGTGTCACAACAACTGGAGTGTCTGATAAATCATTCTCTCCTAGTTGTTTATGACTCCAAGCATATGGGTTACAAAACTGAATTTGATCTGACAATTTCCATCTTTCTTTCCCTTGTGAATGATAATGTTGATGGAAATGTAGAAGCAACACCAACAATGAAATTAAATAATTTCAAGGTTTCTTGTGTAGGAAATCTGAGGCATTATCAGAAAGTGCCCCAGGAGGCAAAGCAGAGTGCACCCAAATGGTTCATACAAATCTTGATTGTTCAATAGTGGTTAAAAGCCAGTTAAATCACATTTATTTCTCCTTACATATCACAAATGAATCTGCAAAAAAATCTGCAAAAAATTTTGCAAATAAATCTTCATGGCTTCTCCATTTATAAATGCTTGAGTGAATTTCTTCATTTGCATTTTTTGAGCTTTCCCACACATACAAATACCTACAATATCCTGCTATGCTATTCTGCTCATTTGGAAAAGCTGCCTGATGGTTCCCCCTCTGGCATTTTGAATAAGTACTAGCTAAAGGTGCTAAATAACTCTCAAGTCAGTGCAAGTTAATCTTTCTGCCCAGTTCCTAATAAAATACAGCTGAAATCTCAACCAGGAGATGTTATCTATCATCTGACACGCTCTTGACTGTGATAATGAAATGCTGCCTGCCTCATTCCTAAATGTTGAAGTTGAGGTCTCTGCGGAATAATTTTGGCAGTGTGGTTTCCCCCCAACTTTCTTTTTATTGCATATGAATCAAGAATTGTTTTGTCCACTGATATGAGTTAAAGACTTGATAAAGTTGAGGTGGATTTGGTAACCTCGTATGATTACGTATTTTTGATCTTAATAGCTCGCTTTCCTGCGGTTTCCTCCTCGCCCTTCCTTCCCACCCACAACTTGAGATTTGACGCCCAGTGTCTGTCCTGAGCTTCCTGAGCCTCACATCTGGATTGGAATTACCTTTAATTATATCCTCAAGAAGCCCAGTGTTCTCTGCAGAATTCTCCTGCAGACTTCCTTAGTTACCTAAGAAACTGGCACATTAATTTCTCTGTTGATTTTAATTTCTGTGGAGTATCCGATCTTTGGCAAAATATGAAATTTCACTAAGAAATTAAGTCAGGAAGACAAAGAAATGGCATTTCAGATCAGAAATAATTTACGTAAAAAAATAAGTCATTGTAAGCAATGAGGACATCTGGTCCTCTGACCCAGAATGTTCTAAGTCCAGCTGCACAAAATGATAAATGCCCAGGCTCCACTTGCTCCTCCACTCCCCGAAAATTTAATGAGACCTCCTGTACCTTTTGATTAGTTGCCTGTTAGACTTTTCTGGAATGAAGAAGAATTTGGGATAAGGATTCACTACCTTTGTTTCCCTGAGGACTTTCTTCAATTCAGGGTGGCAAAATAAAGAATGTTCCAGAGAAATGAATTGCTGGATCCATTTTTGAAGGGCTGTATATGAAGACAGAAAGGGCTTCTTTTATGAAGACATGTCCATCCTAAGGACACTGACAGGGTCGTTCCCTCAACTTCACACATTCCGGGGGGGGGGGGGCACGAAGGCCCCTGGACGTGAGGTAACACGGGACCTGGGGTGAGGGGGAGAAGCCTACAGGAGATTTTTCAGTCTGTTAAAGAATTCTCCGTGCTCTCTAGAGCACACATTTTCAACAGGGGTGAATTTGTTTTGGGGGGTATTGAAAACCTTTAGACCTTATGTTAGATATTATAGTTGGTGGCCTTCCAAAAGCTCAATCCAAATGTACAAAATCGTAGTCCTCAGTATTTAGGTTCTCTCATTAGGGAGTAAATTAATTTAATCTAAAATTAAAATATATATTATTTCAATTAATCTTAAATGAAATTTATTTTTTCTCTTGAGGGGAGGACATTATTGGGAGGAAAAAGGCTGAGAAATACTGCTCTGGTTGCATACATGTTTTCTGTGGCTTTGGATACTGCCCGTGAGAAGCATATGTGTATTGTTTAGTTATTTCCCTGAGATAAAATCAATACTTTAAAAATATTCCCCCCGCACTGTGGCTCTTCATAAGATAAACCCCTGGAAAAGGATTGGGAAAGGACCTTCCATTGATGCTGGGGACAACCAAGTCTACGTCGATGGGATTAGTCAAGGTTGGCTAACACAGCTAGACATGAGCCTTCGCTCCCCATCATGTTTCCCCAAATACTCCCTCTTTCCCATATGGTAGATTCCTCCAGATGGCTAGTGAGGGCTGCGCCTCATAAAAGTCAACACATCCTAAATTTGGAGCAGCTGTATATTTCCTGTATTTTTTTCTCCTTTGGAAATGTTTATGATTCCTTCCAGGCAGAAAGTTTCTGCAGGGACCTGCCTCTTTCCCTGGCACGGCGTGCAAGGAGTTACCTGACCTTGATTTGGGAGAAAGTGTGAAAATAACTCTAGTAACCCCTGGGGCCCATTGTAATCTCCACCCATGTACTCATTCCTGCTGGACACTCACACCCAGTGATATCTGAGGTAGGACTTTCTTGGACATCTCATTTGAGTCCCTCAGCATGAGGGTGAGGCTGCTGGATAATCTCTCCTCTTTAGAAACAACTACAAAAATATTGGCTAGAATAGATCTAGTGACTTACCCAAGATCATGCAGCTAAGAAATACTAGAGTCAGGACAGCTTTCATTCCAACATACACTGGAATGTTAGTTCTTTGAGGGCGGGAACTGTACATGTTTTTCACCATCTGGGTCTAACACAGGGCCTGGCACACAATAGGAATTCTAGCAATAACTGTTGAAGGACTAAATTTTTTTAAGCCTGGGGCTATCCCATCCATCAGTGCAATGCAGGAAAGTCCCCTAAGATTGGGGGCCATTTATCTGCT